>OZ023218.1:4156715-4623827 GCA_963995525.1 Escarpia spicata | reverse complement strand
GATAACGTAATCAAACATGACGTCACATACATCGATACGACGTGGCCTGGTCCCCGGACTTAACGCTTGTGGAACGCCGGTCAGGGAATTGGCTAATACAGTTGACAAATTGCACTGCAAGTCAATAGGGAAATTTAAAGGTATTTTCCATAACAACTTGCGAAAATATTTACGAGCAATCTCACGTGGTCCAGACACGTGATTGCACGGAAATGACGTCACATACGACCCTAGGAAACGCAACTAAAACATAAACTGACGGAGATGGCCATGAAGTGGACGATCCGGCTATTGCTTATGTCAAACAAGGAGAAAACAACAATATTACAAGAACTTGTAAAGGATAAGTAAAGCATTGCAAGGGCCTAGTTATGTATCAAATTCGTTTTAAGCGTTTGCGTAAGTTTTGGTCAGAGATTCAATATCATTTAAAACGGCATAGTCATAGACCGACGGTTGATATTATTTAGAGATTGTTCCACATTTGCATAAGGTGATCGTTAGTCAATATATGTATTTATTATACCGTATTATGTATACTGTTTACGTGTTGCTCAACAGCAACCTAGGATTAGTCATCAACAGCACGATTGTCACATAGAAATTCTTATTACAAAAAAGTAGGAAGAACATACAGCTGAGGATGTGCCTGGTGTAAGACAACGGAAATGTAGCGTAAGGCCAATCCCCGGTTATCGTAGCATACAGGACCAAGCCCCGTATAGCGTAGACATATGTCCAGATTCAGTGTAGGGCCTAGATCCGTGTTTCGTTGAGTTAAATACTGTGCACTGTCATGTAGCGTAGGGCCAAGCACCGTGTTGTGTCATGTAGCGTAGAGCCAAGCATCTTGTAGTGTCATGTAGCGTATGGCCTAGCACCGTGTAGTGTCATGTAGCGTAGGGCCAAGCACCGTGTTGTGTCATGTAGCGTAGAGCCAAGCACCATGTAGTGTCATGTAGCGTAGGGCCTAGCACCGTATAGTGTCATGTAGCGTAGGGCCAAGCACCGTGTTGTGTCATGTAGCGTAGAGCCAAGCACCGTGTAGTGTCATGTAGTGCAGGGCCTAACGCCGTGTAGCTTAGGGGAAGCTCCGACACACCCATCAGTTGTGTTCAAGACTCTAGTTGGATGTTGAGTGTGGGCGGCCTGGAGAAACAGTTCAGCATGCAATAACATGCAATTACACTGCCTCGCCCTCTCTACGGAACTGAAATACTTCAGCCGAAGCAATCCCTCAGCGTCGCCCAATATGGATAACTAAGACAATTCACCCCAATCAAACCCACAGTCTTGCTTTGTGTGGGGAACATAACCAATTCCGTCTCTGCCTCGCGCTAATTGAGGAACTGAAAGAATTAAGTCCAAACAACACAACAGCCTCGCCCTGTCTGAGGAAATGAAACAAATCAAGCCAAGCAACCTCACAGCCTCGCCATTTCTGAGGACCTGAAACAATCCAGCCTTACCCTATCTGGGGAACTGTCACAATTCAGCCCAAGCAACATCATAGCCTCGCTCTCTCTGGGGAACTGAAATAATTCAGCCCAAGCAACACTACAGCCTCGCCCTCTCTGGGGAACTGACATAATTCAGCCCACGCAACACTACAGCCTCGCCCTCTCTGGGGAACTGACATAATTCAGCCCAAGCAACACTACAGCCTCGCCCTCTCTGGGGAACTGACATAATTCAGCCCAAGCAACACTACAGCCTCGCCCTCTCTGGGGAACTGACATAATTCAGCCCAAGCAACACCACAGCCTCGCCCTCTCTGGGGAACTGACATAATTCAGCCCAAGCAACACTACAGCCTCGCCCTCTCTGGGGAACTGACATAATTCAGCCCAAGCAACACTACAGCCTCGCCCTCTCTGGGGAACTGACATAATTCAGCCCAAGCAACACCACAGCCTCGCCCTCTCTGGGGAACTGAAATAATTCAGCCCAAGCAACACTACAGCCTCGCCCTCTCTGGGGAACTGAAATAATTCAGCCCAAGCAACACCACAGCCTCGCCCTCTCTGGGGAACTGAAATAATTCAGCCCAAGCAACACCACAGCCTCGTCCTCTCTGGGGAACTGAACTAATTCAGCCCAAGCAACACAACAACCTCGCCCTCTCTGGGGAACTGAAATAATTCAGCCCAAGCAACACAACAGCCTCGTCCTCTCTGGGGAACTGAAATAATTCAGCCCAAGCAATCCCACAGCATCGCCCCCAGTGGAAGAACTGAGACAATTCAGTTCAATCAATCCCACAGGCTCTGTCTGTGGAACTGAAACAATTCAGGCCAAGCAATCTCGCAGCCTCGCCGTCTGAGAAAATAAAATAATTCAGTCCAAGCAATACCACATCCTCGCCCTGTTTGGGGACCTGAAATAATTCAGTCCAAGCAACGCTACAACCTCAACAAGTCTGATGAAATTATGCAATCCAGCCCAAGCAATCCGACAGCAATCCGACAGCCTCGCTCTGTCTGTGGAACTGAAATAATTCAACCCAAGCAACACCACAGCCTCACCTTCTCTGTGGATCTGAAACAAGCAATCCCACAGCTTCGCCTTCTGTGGGGAACTGAAACAATTCAGCCCAAGCAATCCCGCAGCTTCGCCCTATCTGTGGAACTGAAACAATTCAGCCCAAGCAATAGAACACCCTCGCCCTGTCTGGGGAACTGAAACAATTCAGCCCAAGCAATCCCACAGTCTCGCTCTCTCTGAGGAACTTAAACAATTCAGCCCACGCAATCCCTCATCGTCGCCCTGTTTGGGAACTGAATCAATTCAGCCTTAGCAATCCCATAGCCTCGCCCCGCTGAGGAAATAAAATAGTACAGTCCAAGCAATACCGCAGCCTTTCCTCTCTGAAAATGTCGATGTTATTTAAACTATACTATGAAAGAGGAAATATTAATATTAAAAAATACTTTTCGTTACTGTTACAATTATATTTCTGTCACCTCCGCCGATACGCAAATCAATACTTCAAAGTGACTAAACCTTATACATAAAAAACAAGCCGTTTACAATTATGTATGCAAGTTCAGGTGTTAATTGAAATTAAGAAAACGTGAGTGTAATTGGATTTATAAAAAGAACAATAACATACTTACAGGACGTGTCATATTAAGTGAAACGCATAAAGCATTCAAAATGTCAGGCAATGTTGAAAGGATTAAACTTAAATATGATACAAATTAATGTTAATGTTCATTTATGTATGACAACTAAAAAGGCCACGTTGCACGCAGCGAGTCGCAGATTTATGCAAACGATTTCTGGTTGACATATCCAATACACGATTTTACCTTCTGGTTGACATATCCAATACACGACTTTACCTTCTGGTTGACATATCCAATACACGACTTTACCTTCTGGTCGACATATCCAATACACGACTTTACCTTCTGGTCGACATATCCAATACACGACTTTACCTTCTGGTCGACATATCCAATACACGACTTTACCTTCTGGTTGACATATCCAATACACGACTTTACCTTCTGGTCGACATATCCAATACACGACTTTACCTTCTGGTTGACATATCCAATACACGATTTTACCTTCTGGTCGACATATCCAATACACGACTTTACCTTCTGGTCGACATATCCAATACACGACTTTACCTTCTGGTCGACATATCCAATACACGACTTTACCTTCTGGTCGACATATCCAATACACGACTTTACCTTCTGGTCGACATATCCAATACACGACTTTACCTTCTGGTCGACATATCCAATACACGACTTTACCTTCTGGTCGACATATCCAATACACGACTTTACCTTCTGGTCGACATATCCAATACACGACTTTACCTTCTGGTCGACATATCCAATACACGACTTTACCTTCTGGTCGACATATCCAATACACGACTTTACCTTCTGGTCGACATATCCAATACACGATTTTACCTTCTGGTCGACATATCCAATACACGACTTTACCTTCTGGTCGACATATCCAATACACGACTTTACCTTCTGGTCGACATATCCAATACACGACTTTACCTTCTGGTCGACATATCCAATACACGGCTTTACCTTCTGGTCGACATATCCAATACACGACTTTACCTTCTGGTCGACATATCCAATACACGACTTTACCTTCTGGTCGACATATCCAATACACGACTTTACCTTCTGGTCGACATATCCAATACACGACTTTACCTTCTGGTCGACATATCCAATACACGACTTTACCTTCTGGTCGACATATCCAATACACGACTTTACCTTCTGGTCGACATATCCAATACACGACTTCACCTTCTGGTCGACATATCCAATACACGACTTTACCTTCTGGTCGACATATCCAATACACGACTTTACCTTCTGGTCGACATATCCAATACACGACTTTACCTTCTGGTTGACATATCCAATACACGACTTTACCTTCTGGTTGACATATCCAATACACGACTTTACCTTCTGGTCGACATATCCAATACACGACTTTACCTTGTCTCTCGTCAGCGTAACACATCAACTTCTTCAGCGCATGTGACGTATGACGTCATCGTACATGTGCGATTCCACTCGTCTCGACTGATTGGTGTTCTGGCATTTATTGTCCATTTGGTTTCTTTTATGTGTTGTCTTCTTCTGTTGGTTTACTTGTCTACTATTTCCGCTCCGTCCCAGTCTATGATGTGGTATTCAGTTGTTGTGTGGTCTGTGATATTCAGTTGTTGCGTGGTCCGACATCGATCGTCTTTTTGGCTCCTTGTGTATTTCTCTCTCTGTGTTGTTAACATCCTTTCTATGTACGTGAAGTCTCGTTTTGAACAATCTTCGCGTCTTCCCAATATAGTCAGCACTAAAGCCCTGCGCGGGGCGGGTTTTGTAAGTTATATTGGCACAAGTGTTTATATAGTTGTGGTATTAACAAAACATAAAAAAAACCTTACCAATACTTTATAGGTATATAGTCAAGAACAGCTTGCCCTAAAACCAAGATGGGGTTCACATCGTATTGCGAGCTTCAACACATTCGGCATGTTTATGTGGTTGGACCCTTGCGTCGGAGTTTCCCACAAGGAATTTACGGGCTCCAATCCAGAGTATATCAGCAGGATACCCCACCTTAAGGGTAGTTGAGTTTATGACGCGCGAATCGATGTTTATAAAGTCATTTACTACATCCTGAAGAAGTTCACTGGCATCGAACTGTTGTCGTAAATGCATTATATACGAAAGGAGACGGAGCACACCAAATGAATAACTCGTAGCAAGATTCCCACAATAAGTTGCGAGGTCTCGCCGTGTGCAAGGTGACCGTTTTATTTACCTTCGTAACGACATTACAATCTGAGATACATTACACATTTCATTCATGTTTGTGGTCTCTGACAACCACTGGAAATAAGTCTCGCGAGACATATTCATTATGTATACCCATATATATATACATAGATAGATACAAATACGAGATACAAGGTGGAACCTTTATTGTACAAGACCTTTACAAACGAATCAGCACCCCTGCTTGTGAAGAATCACTCACGCATGACCAGGTTGAAGGCAAAGAAATACATCGCGCTTAATGGGCAATTTCCCGTCGTCTCTCGCATGCATCCACGGCCAAGAGAGACAATAACGCAATAAAGGAACGTTTGCACAGTCATTGAAGACTCGTAAAAGTATTACAACTCTTCAAGTGTTTATTCGCACGCATGCTTACACGCGCAAACACGTACCCAACATTCAAAATACATCACACAAAACGCAACAAGACAAGAATAACCATACACAGTATGTAAGAGAAAGACAATTAAAAAAGGTTTTGCAAAATCATTACATGAATATTTTTTTGGCTACACAAAACTTGGGATTAGATATATAGAGAATATGTTATTTTTATTTTGGGTGGCTCTACTATAGCAACCAATTTTGATCTTAGTAGGATCCTCCCGTCCCACAGCAGTTGTTTTCTTTCGCTTTGTTGCAAAATGTATATTTTATTAATTATATATTTTCCAATTATTGTATATTTTACATTTCAAAATTTATATGTATATTAATATAAGTTGTACTGATTTTAAACACAGACAAACTGTACTAACTTGCGTGTTTCTTGATACCATGTGGTACTTTTATGGTACTAGACCTTTACGAACGAATCAGCACCCCTTCTTGTGAAAAATCACTCACGCATGACAAGGGTGAAGGCAAAGAAACACATTGCGTTTAATGGGTAATTTCCCACCACTTAAGGCTTATTAGTCCGGCAGTCAAAAGCCCTTTTGAAGGTGTGCTGTGCATTGATGTCTGCACGATGATTTATTGCATTTTTATGATCATCTAACCTTGTAGGTCAAAATTCCGACGGATGTCACTTTGGCGCCCATGACCATGAGCATATGCAAATGAGGTATCGCCATTAAAATATATACTTTTGCAATACCACGAACGTCATTAAGTTACAATAACTCTGTATCGATTTGATTTCTTTGGATATGTTACATACATCGCGAAAGTACAATTTCTTCCCGTCAAAATGAGATATGACTTGGTCGTGTCAGTTGATGGAGTTTGTGTGAAGCGACGACCACATTAGCTGCGTTCACACTTACACTTTAAAACGGTTTAGTTAAAACGTTTTAACTCATCCAGTCAGAAAACAGACGTGTGAACGCGATTTAGCGCTAAAACGTTTTAACTAAAACGGTTTAGCTAATCCACTTCAGTAGGTGGTTTAGTTAAACCGTTTTAGCTTAAACCGTTTTAGCTAAAACGGTTCAAGTTGCAAGTGTGAACGCAAGCGGATTAGCTAAAACGTTTTAAGCACGTCACAGTCATGCGCATTCGATCTCGCGCCTCGTCGCTTCCTGTCTATAACGTAAACATAAACAACATTTTGGCGCAATCATGTATTCGACTTCGATCGACGCAAAATCTAAAGAAACGCTAGTGCGACGCGACAATTGGGACGATGGGGAAGTTCCGCTGTTACTGGAGTTGTGGGGAGACGATCGGGGGTAGTCCGATTTAGAAGGAAATATAATTACATATGGTGCATTGCCAATCGTCTGAACCGCAACCTGAGCGAGGGAGCCGAGGCGGGGTCAGGGGGGCATCGTTAACAATTGTGTTATGCTAGCTTGCGCATGTGCGCACACCAACTTCCTCCTTAACACGGTTTAGCTATTGCATGTGTGAACGCTCACAATTTTCAAACATGAACCGGTTTAACTAAAACGGTTTAGCTAAACCATTTTAATTCTGTAGGTGTGAATGCAGCTATATTGTCACCGTTAAGCGATAAATGTTCGAAATTGCACCATCCCGCAAACGTTATACAATACAAATGGTGGCTTATAGCCTATGTACGTAACCTACTTACTCATGGCCATGTGATAAACATTTTGAAAGATTACTGTCTCCCCGTAAATACAGGATACCACGGGGAGCTATCAAGTGGTGCAATAAGTGTGGAGTGAAGGTCAAGTAAGGTTATCACCCAATGATGAGTGTTCAAAACTGCGCCATTCCGCATACGTTGTACAATTACAATTTTTGATAATTATCTACTTTGTCTACCTACACTGGGCTATATTATACACCTATGCGTATTTTGTATCCCGGTTAAAGTGATTAGCATGAAATTGTAAAGGGGTGGTCTAACTGTGGAGTTAAGGTTGAACAAGGTCACCATCAAAAGATTTTGCGTGGGCATTTTCAAAACAATGTGCCATTCCGCAGATTGTAGGTGATGTTATACTTCTACGGCATTTTTGCATCACCCATGGGATGAGTAAATAGATGTTGGTGGATGCCACCTTAAATTTTCAATTTGAATGTCTTTTTGAGAGTCACAAACTCAATCTTGTGTCAATTTTTTTAAATTAATTAACTGATATGTTCTTGTGCACATGACAGCCTCTTCACGTCCTATGTCCACCCCAGACATCTGGAGTGGGCGCCTGCTGATGAACCAGTTGACTGATCAACCAAATAAAAGCGTGTTACGCTATGCATGCACTCTGAATACTGCTAAAGAGCATCCGGAGTTATTGGAATATCTTAGTGATATTATTCCTTTGACAGAATATCTTTCTCATTGCCTCGATAACGGACACTACGCACGCTGCAACTCTATTTACAGAGGGCAATGGTGATGCGTTCCAGGAGTTGAAGTGTCGCCAATCCAGATCCAAATGGATGTGTGAATGCTGTGGTTCCTTTGTAGTATGAAATTTGGGTTTCCCGTGCAATTGACAACTGGCAATGACGTGGACAGGTCTTTTCCCTGAGCATGCCGGATGCCGTTGCCATTAAGATGAATAACGTTATCGCCTATCCCAAAGCCTATCCAAATGTATGCAAATATAAATTTGACAAACTCATAACTTCTGACGATTGGAAACAAACTGCGAATCATGCATGGCTTTGATCCCTTTTCCACAAAGCATTTTGCACAAGGATCAACAGTGGGGTGCCAGGTTCTATTGCCGACAGCTGAGGTGTCTGAAGTGTCAAACACTTCCTTTCAATCTAGATAGTGAAGCTTTGCAACCTTAATGGAGATAAATGCAAATAGCCCCTATATGTTGGTAACATCGCGATGGAAGCTTTTCCAGTTTTTTTGCGTCTTGTTGTCCCATGTTACTTTCCTCAGAATCCCTTTACCACGCTTCTCTGTTGTGGATTGCTGACGAGGTACGTGTCCCGGTCGACGCCAATATTGTTGGAGTGAACTAAGTGCTTCATGATGTGCGGAACAACAAAAATGTCTGCATATTCATCAAACGTGGTGATGTTGGTTGATGCATCTTTTGACGGTGATGTTAGTTGATGCATCTTTTGACGGTGATGTTGGTTGATGCATCTTTTGACACTGACCTTCAACATCCATTTTCAACCTTCACTCACTCCCCCAGTTAGACCACAACTTTACAACTCTATTCCATGCCTCATTTTGACGGGGATACAGTTAACACAGGTATATAACATGACCTAGTGTAGATAGACAAAGTAGATATGCAAACATTATAATTGCACAACGTCTGCGAAATAGCGCAGTTTTGAACATTCATCATTTAATGGTGTCCTTGCTTGACCTTTACTCCACACTTACTACACCACTTGATATATCCCCTTGGTATCCCGTATTTACGGGGAGATAGTACGCTTTCCAAAAATATATGACGTGGCCATGAGTAGATAGGTAACGTATATAAGGTGCTGATTCGTTCGTAAAGGTCTAGTACCATAAAAGTCCCAGCTGGTATCTAGAAATACGGAAGTTGGTATAGTTTGTCTGTATTTACAATCAGTACAAATTATCTTAATGTACAAACAGATATTGAAATGTAAAATGTACAATAATTGGAAAATATATAATTAATAAAATATCCAATAAAGCTTCGCCTACACATCGTGCGATTGGTACATGCGTAAAAGACATATTTAAGTGATATATTCATCGCATGTGCTTAAAATAATTTTTTTTCAGAATTCACTACTATATCATATATAAATAATGTAATACTAACTGTTGCATTGAGATATCGGAATTAGTAAAATATTTTACGTTTATGGTATTTAGATTTTTCTTGAATCCAAAATAAATTAGTTGATAATATAGTAAAAGTTTATATTTCACAGCCATATACTATCAATATTTATCGGTAAATATCTAGTGAGACAAGTAGAGTAAATTACATAGTAATACCAATAAAGATATTTCCTTTTCTTAATTTAGGAATTTTTTTAGTTATGTGCTTTGAAGAGGACACATTTCTTTTTTTAAGATTATTAATAACATAATCAAAATTTGACAAAAATGTCTATTATGAACATCAATGTAATTTGATCGTGAATATCTTTTTATAATTTGCAGTTATTAATATTCTTCATTTATAATTTCAATAATTGAACACACAACTATGATTTTACAAACGTGATGCTGTATAGCAGTCATTTTGTAGAGCAAATTTAAGCTCCAATGTTGTAATATAAGTGAGATGAGAAATATGTATTAACACAGTCTTTGAAGCACCCGAACATTTAAAGGGACGTCATATATCCTTTACCCAGGATCGGTTACCGGTTAATAATCATTATAATACATTCTTATTAGCAAGACTTGTCATTTCGTGTGTGTAAAGACCATAGGAACCAAACACATCAACGGTAGAGACGTCTGGCTCTGCAAGACCTGTCATGTCGTGTGTGTAAAGACCGTAGGAACCAAACACACCAACGGTAGGGACGTCTGGCTCTGCAAGACCTGTCATGTCGTGTGTGTAAAGACCGTAGGAACCAAACACACCAACGGTAAGGACGTCTAGCTCTGCAAGACCTGTCATGTCGTGTGTGTAAAGACCGTAGGAACCAAACACATCAACGGTAGAGACGTCTGGCTCTGCAAGACCTGCCATGTCGTGTGTGTAAAGACCGTGGGAACCAAACACACCAACGGTAAAGACGTCTGGCTCTGCAAGACCTGTCATGTCGTGTGTGTAAAGACCGTAGGAACCAAACACATCAACGGTAGGGACGTCTGGCTCTGCAAGACCTGCCATGTCGTGTGTGTAAAGACCGTGGGAACCAAACACACCAACGGTAAGGACATCTGGCTCTGCAACACCTGTCATGTCGTGTGTGTAAAGACCGTAGGAACCAAACACATCAACGGTAAGGACGTCTGGCTCTGCAAGACCTCACATGTCGTGTGTGTAAAGACCGTAGGAACCAAACACATCAACGGTAAGAACGTCTGGCTCTGCAAGACCTGTCATGTCGTGTGTGTAAAGACCGTAGGAACCAAACACACCAACGGTAGGGACGTCTGGCTCTGCAAGACCTGTCATGTCGTGTGTGTAAAGACCGTAGGAACCAAACACACCAACGGTAAGGACGTCTAGCTCTGCAAGACCTGTCATGTCGTGTGTGTAAAGACCGTAGGAACCAAACACACCAACGGTAGAGACGTCTGGCTCTGCAAGACCTGTCATGTCGTGTGTGTAAAGACCGTGGGAACCAAACACACCAACGGTAAGGACGTTTGGCTCTGCAAGACCTCTCATGTCGTGTGTGTAAAGACCGTGGGAACCAAACACACCAACGGTAAGGACGTCTGGCTCTGCAAGATATGTCATGTCGAGTGTGTAAAGACCGTAGGAACCAAACACACAAACGGTAAGGACGTCTGGCTCTGCAAGACCTGTCATGTCGTGTGTGTAAAGACCGTAGGAACCAAACACATCAACGGTAGGGACGTCTGGCTCTGCAAGACCTGCCATGTCGTGTGTGTAAAGACCGTGGGAACCAAACACACCAACGGTAAGGACATCTGGCTCTGCAACACCTGTCATGTCGTGTGTGTAAAGACCGTAGGAACCAAACACATCAACGGTAAGGACGTCTGGCTCTGCAAGACCTGACATGTCGTGTGTGTAAAGACCGTAGGAACCAAACACATCAACGGTAAGGACGTCTGGCTCTGCAAGACCTGTCATGTCGTGTGTGTAAAGACCGTAGGAACCAAACACACCAACGGTAGGGACGTCTGGCTCTGCAAGACCTGTCATGTCGTGTGTGTAAAGACCGTAGGAACCAAACACACCAACGGTAAGGACGTCTAGCTCTGCAAGACCTGTCATGTCGTGTGTGTAAAGACCGTAGGAACCAAACACACCAACGGTAGAGACGTCTGGCTCTGCAAGACCTGTCATGTCGTGTGTGTAAAGACCGTGGGAACCAAACACACCAACGGTAAGGACGTTTGGCTCTGCAAGACCTCTCATGTCGTGTGTGTAAAGACCGTGGGAACCAAACACACCAACGGTAAGGACGTCTGGCTCTGCAAGATATGTCATGTCGAGTGTGTAAAGACCGTAGGAACCAAACACACAAACGGTAAGGACGTCTGGCTTTGCAAGACCTGTCATGTCGTGTGTGTATAAAGACCGTAGGAACCAAACACACCAACGGTAAGGACGTCTGGCTTTGCAAGACCTGTCATGTCGTGTGTGTGTAAAGACCGTATGAACCAAACACACCAACGGTAAGGACGTCTGGCTCTGCAAGATAGGTTATGTCGAGTGTGTAAAGACCGCAGGAACCAAACACACCAACGGTAAGGACGTCTGGCTTTGCAAGACCTGTCATGTCGTGTGTGTATAAAGACCGTAGGAACCAAACACACCAACGGTAAGGACGTCTGGCTCTGCAAGATATGTTATGTCGAGTGTGTAAAGACCGCAGGAACCAAACACACCAGCGGTAAGGACGTCTGGCTCTGCAAGATATGTTATGTCGAGTGTATAAAGACCGTAGGAACCAAACACACCAACGGTAAGGACGTCTGGCTCTGCAAGATATGTTATGTCGAGTGTATAAAGACCGTAGGAACCAAACATACCAACGGTAAGGACGTCTGGCTTTGCAAGATCTGTCATGTCGTGTGTGCAAAGAATGAGGAACATATATCGTACCTTTACAATAATTTCAACCTACCTTCCAAACCACCATGAAACCAACATTGTACTTCCAATTGCCTTGAAACTTCATGTGTTGGAGCTACATTGGGTGGCAACTAGTGTGCATGTCGGCAACTGACCGATATGTGCCAGCATTTCATATAGGCGTTTGAAAATGTTGGTTACTGAAGTTATCTAATCTATTATTACTATTTAGGGTCAACACTACCAACATAGGAATAACCCTTCAAGCATAGGATGTTAACAATAAATTACAATTATATTATCAAATTGTATGCCGCAGATGCCGAAGATACCTACGGGTCGAATGCCGGGCCGACAGATGACCAGTCTGCTCTAGCATTTCACATACATGTACCTACTTCTGAACATATATGTGAAACTTTCATAATAAAGTTGATGTAAATGCTTCTTATGCTGTAATTATGAGATCACATCAAACAATTATCTTGTGTTATCAGACAAATACTAGTTTTGTGTCATTTGTATCATGTACAGTTTCTAAAATAAATTGTCCTACATCTTAAAGGGTCTCTCATTTTATTTCAGGAATATAATGTGTCTGAAGTTATCTAATCGGTTGCTGCTATTTAGAGCCTACACTACCAACATAGGACTTATCATTCAAGCAGGTTAACCAAACCATTTCTCTGATTTATACTGTATTGTCACAGTACATATGCCACAGATTCCTACAGATCGAATGCAGCATGTCATATATAGGTTTTTGAACGTGCCATTTTCTAGATATACGATCTTTTCTGCCATTTTACATTGCAAAACTAGGCAAATCATTCACGCATAGGATGTTAACAAACAAATTCTCCGATTTTCATGATTTTTTCACGCTATATGCAGAAGGTACCCACGAATCAGATGTGCAGTCGGCAAATGTGATCGTGTGCTTTCCTCGCGTGCCACGCGCGTTTATCTTGGGCGCGTAATACAAATTAATATCGCCGCCGCGCGCGGGAAGGGTGCAGCGGTGACGCATGCGTAATTGGTTTGTCTCGGTATTTCTGGTATATATTTTCAAAGAAGTACAATGTATAGTCCGCTATAGTTGGCACACTGTTATGACCGCTTTACACGAATTCCACAATTTACAAACGTTTATCCGATAGCAGTTTTCCCTTCGATGCCGTCATTTGTAAATGCGCTCTAGTTAACTCAACACACATTGTGAATGAAATGAAAAAGAACCAATTAAGAAATTATTCTCTTCGATTCGAATCCTCTCTCGTAAGCCAAGGAGCGTAAACGCTCCTGGTTCTACTGAAGCTCAGTAGAGATCTGCTGTAACGTAACACTAAACAAAACAAAATGGTACATTTGTCGTATCAATAATGTTGCGGCGGTTTTTCACTGACTTCCCAATCTTCACCTATACAGAATCAACAAGGACTCAGTTATTTGGTGTCTTGATTTAATTGTTATAGTGCGTAAATTTCAATGTTCAGAATTAGTCCAACAATAATGTGTTTGTACACAATGCGGTCAGATTTTATTGCAAATGATTGCAGGGTAACGTAAGAGTGCACGTGATTGTGGGAGCGCACCCTAATATTGATTATGTGTGTGTGTGTGTGCGTGCGTGTGCGCGTGCGCGTGCGCGTGTGCGTGTGTGTGTGTGAGTGTGTGCGTGTGTGTGCACGCGTATGTGCGTGCGTATTTGTGCGGTGCGTATGTTTGTAGAAATGTGTAGGAATCATCGATCATAAACTAGACTGCAGAGTGGGGAAAGCGTCAGCAGCCATCATCCAGCTGAGGACAATTTGGAACAACAAGAAATTTACCTTGAAATCTAAACTCCGTTTTTATAACTCAAACGTTATACCAACCCTCCTATATGGATGTGAAACATGGCAAGTAAATACAAGCCAAGAAATAAAAAATGATGCATTCGACACTAAATGTCTGCGAAAGATCTTGGGCATACACTGGAGCGACCATGTCACAAATATAGATGTCCGGATACGATCAAGGCAACCTCTGGCATCATCCACTGTCTGGTATAGTTTGTCTGTATTTAAAATAAGTACAACTTACATTAATATACATATAAATATTGAAATGTAAAATATCCAATAATTGGAAAATATATAATTAATAAAATATACATTTTGCAACAAACCGAAAGAAAACAACTGCCGTGGGACGGGAGGCTCCTACTAAGATCAAAACTGGTAGTTATAATAGGGCAACCCAAAATAAAAATAACATATATTCTCTATATATCTTATCCCAAGTTTTATATAACAAAATAGTACTCATATCATGATTTTGCAATACCTTTTTAATCGTCTTTCTCTTACATATTGTGTATTGTTATTCTTGTCTTGGTGTGTTTTGTGTGTTGTATGTTGGGTTCGTGTGTGCACATGTAAGCATGCTTGCGGGTAAACACTAGAGGAGTTGTAATACTTTTACGAGTCTTCAATGACTTTGCTACCAGGTAGTACTTTTATCCATTGCCAAGAGAGACAATAACGCAATAAAGGAAAGTTTGCACATGTATATGTATTACATATATATATATATGTGTGTGTGTGTGTGTGTGTGTGTGTGTGTGTGTGTGTGTGTGTGTGTGTGTGTTTGTGTGTGTGTGTGTGTGTGTGTGTGTGTGTGTGTGTGTGTGTGTGTGTGTGTGTGTGTGTGTGTGTGTGTGTGTGTGTGTGTGTGTGTGTGTGTGTGTGTGTGTGTGTGTGTGCGTGTGTGTGTGTGTGTATATATATATGTGTGTGTGTGTATGTGTGTGTATATATATATCTATATATATATTTATATATATATACACACACACATATATATATATATATAGGATATATCTATTGAATATGTCTCGCGATAGTTATTTCCAGTGGCTGTCAGACAGCACAAACGTGAATGCGTTGACACGAGAGGTGTAATGTATCTCAGATTGTAATGTCGTTGTAAGTAAAACGTTCACCACGTACACGGGCGAGACCTCTTGCTACGAATCGTTCATGTGTGGCTCAGTCTCTTTTCTTATATAAGGCATTTACGACAACAGTTCGCTGTCAGTTAACTTCTTGATGATGTCGTAAATTACTTCATAAACATCCCTTCGCGCGTCTTAAACTCAACTACCCTTAAGGTGAGGTACCCTGCTGGTATGCTCTGGATTGCCCGGACAATTTCGAAATATTATCATTTGACGGTGACCTTGTTTGAGCTTGGAGTCACGCTAGTTCTGAGATAGGCCTCCTTGTGATGGGGATATCTAGGGTTTTAAAATTATATACAATTTGGATGATTGTATGGGGAGTGGGGCATTTAAGTCGGTCCATTAAGTATTGCCTATTGCTTGCCTGCCTATGGAGGATATATAAAAGAGTATCATGAATTTATATTGGTCAGAGTTAATTTGTATATCCATGTGACAAACATGCATACTATAAATTATTCACTGACATAACCATACCCAGATACCCTGACAACATACGTTTGGATAGATCATTTTGATTGTTTGGATATTTACAGTTCGAGATAATTAAGAAAACTAGTGTACATTTTAATGGCGATGACTAATTTGCATGTTAAGGAGTTTATTCAAAAATGCTCAAGGGTACCAGGGGGGCATCCATCGGTTATTGACTGTGAATGTTTGAACATCACAAAAATGCAAAAGAACATCGTGCATACCCTAATGCACGCTTCACTGGCCGACACCCGGACTATATAGCAGAAACAGTATTAAGGCTATGTTTGAGATATGTTCAGAGCACAGAACGGATAACTGAAACTGTCTCAATACCAGAAATACCGAGCTTTCATTAGATCTAATTGTTTTTTGTCGCAACACGTAGCCAATTAATGCATCGCCTGCACATCGTACGATCGGTACACGCGTAAAAGACACGTTTAAGTCATATATTCATCGTACGGGCTTACAATAAGTTTTTATCAGAATTCACTACTATATCAAACATGAGTAATATAATCCTAGCTGATGCTTTGATATATCGCAATTAGTTAAATATCTTATGTTTATGATATTTATATTTATATTTTTCTTGAATCCAAAATGAATTAGTTGATAATATAGTAACATTGTCTATTTCACAGCCATGTACTGTCCATATTTTTCTGTAAATATCTAGTAAAAATAGCAGAGTAAATTACCAATAAAGATATTTCCTTTTCTTGATTTAGGAATTTGTTTAGTTATGTACTTTGAAGAGGACACCTATCTTTTTAGATTAATTATAACATAATCAAAATTGGATACAAAAACTAATGTATATTATGAACATCAATGTAATTTGAATGTAATTTTTTTTGTTTATTTACAGTTATTAATATTCTTCATTCATAATTTCGATAATTAAACCCACAACTATGGTTTTACAAACGTGATGCTGTATAGTAGTCATTTTGTAGAGAAAATTTAAGCTCCAATGTTGTAACATAAGTGAGAGAAGAAATATTTATTAACTCAGTCTTTGAAGCACCCGAACATTTAAAGGAACGCCATATATCCTTTACCAAGGATCGGTTACCGGTTAATAGTCATTATAATACACACGTATTAGCAAGACTTGTCATTTCGTGTGTGTAAAGACCGTAGGAACCTGACACATCAACGGTAGGGACGTCTGGCTCTGCAAGATCTGTCATGTCGTGTGTGCAAAGACCGTAAGAACCAAACACATTAACGGTAGGGACGTCTGGCCCTGCAATAAATGATAATGAGAGGCAACACCGAGTATTATTTTACTGTATCTATCTGACTGTTGATAGATATTTCGAATATTTCGTGGGGTGAAATACAAATTGCATACAATGTTTCGGGCTATTAAACGACAGCAAACGGTCAACGTATTTATTCTAGTAGAAGAACAGCAATAAATCCATAGAAATCGGAACGAGTTGTGTATCGGGGTCTGAGCCGGAACTTCACCACCCGCTGCTGTCGGGCATTACTTTCGAAGTGTGGAGATTTTGTCAAATTCCTGGAGGTGGTGCTTAACCATCTACCCGAAATATTGGTGGGTTTAGCTACCATAACCCCTTCCGACTCCTATGGAATGTATAGATGAGTAACATATATCGTACCTTTACAATAATTTCAGCCTACCTTCCAGACCACCATGAAACCTACATTTTATTTCCAATTGCCTTGAAACTTCATGTGTTGGTTTTATATTGTGCTGGCAACTAGAGTACATGGCGGCAACTAACAGATATGCCAGCATTTCATATAGGCGTTTGAAAATGTTGGTTACTGGTTATCTAATCTATTACTACTATTTATGGTCAACACTACCAACATAGAACTAATCCTTCAAGCATAGGATGTTAACAAAACAGTTCTCCGATTACGTTTATCAATTGTTATGCCGAATATGCCGACGATGCCGAAGATGCCGAAGATGCCGAAGATGCCGAAGATGCCGAAGATACCTACGGATCGAATGCCGGACCGAAAGATCACCGGTCTGCTCTAAAATTTCATATATATGTACCTACTTCCGAGCATATATGTGAAACCTTCATAATAAAGTTTACGTAAATGCTTCTTATGCTGTAATTGTGAGATCACATAAAACAATTATCTTGTGTTATCAGATAAATGCTGGTATCGTGTCATTTATATCATGTGTACAGTTTCTAAAATAAATTGCCCTATACCTTAAATGGTCTTTCATTTTATTTCAGGAATATAATGTGTCTGAAGTTATCTAATCGATTAATGCTATTTGAGCCTACACTACCAATATAGGACTAATCATTCAAGCAGGTTAACCAAACCATTTCACCGATTTAGACTATATTTTAAAAGTACATATGCCACAGTTACCTACAGATCGAATGCCGGATCGGCAAATGACCAGTCTGCGGCAACATGTCACATATAGGTTTTTGAACGTGCCATTTCCTAGATATCCGATCTTTTCTGCCACTTACATTGCAAACTAATCATTCAAGTATAGGGTGTTAACAAAAACGTTTCTCCGATTTCGATGATATTTTCACAGTATATGCTGAAGATACCTACGGATCAGATGTGAGGTCGGCAAATGACTGGTCTGCGCAAACATTTCATATATATATATAGGCTTTTGAACGTGCTATTTCCACATTCGTCCTTTTGCTGCCATTTTACATTGCCAAAATAGGAAAATCATTCACGCATAGGATGTTAACAAAAAATTTTCTCCGATTTTGATGATTTGTTCACGCTATATGCAGAAGATACCCACGGATCAGATGTGGGGTCGGCAAATGTGATGGGGTGCTTTCCTCGCGTGCCATGCGCGTTTGTCTTGGGCGCGTAATGCAAATTAATATCGCCGCCTCGCACGGGAAGAGTGAGTAGTGTATGAGAGTTTTTGGAGGGGTATCCAGAGGAGTTTTATGTTCATTTTTGAGTGATATTAGGGAGGTTTCGAAAGCCGCCCCCCTGAGCAAAGTGAGTAGTCACGTGACCGTGTGAGCGTATGTAGCGCACCCCCTGGCGGTTGAGTGAGCAGCCATGGAAGTCCTATCGTGTATATGAAGAACGAAAGACCGAAGAGGAAAGTTGTAATAACGAAAGATCAAAGAGGAAAGGTGTAAAAGGTGTCGAAAGGAACGAAAGATCAAAGAGTCATAACGAAAGATCAAAGAGAAAATATGTGTGTGTGTGTGTGTGTGTGTGTGTGTGTGTGTGTGTGTGTGTGTGTGTGTGTGTGCGTGCGTGAATAATGTTTATAAACCGTTTATATATATGAAACTTTAAAATATGTGATGTATGTATGTATGTATGTATGAAGGATTAGTGCTAAGGGAATAACCGACAAAAACCACAGTTTGAAAGTTGATTAGGTTTTTAATAATGAGCGTTCATCAACAACATGTTAGCGTTCAAAAAGTACAGTTGAATAGTTTGTTTAATAATTATCGTTCATCAATAACATGTTAGCGTTCAACATTGTTCTCAGCATCCCAATCTTCGACAACATCCTCCGCCGGAGAAGGAACAGGGTCTGCATCAAAGGGAGCCCGTGTCGTCAGGAGTTCGCGCAGTACGTGACAGAACAAGCAATAATGATTGTCGCGGAGTTCCTCCTCTCTGGAACATATATGAAAACTTTGATATATATAAAATAATTGAAAATATTGATATATATATATATATATAAATGAATGTATTATATTATGCGAAGTACAGCCGAGTGGAATAAGCCAGCGATGTAACCAGACACCGCGTAGGGAACCGACAACGATAAAAGGGCAAGCTAGATCAACGGACTATGATACAATACGTAATGGAGACGTCTGCTGACGCGATCGGTAACCAAACACCGCGTAGCTAGCCGAAACAGCGAGGTCAGCATACACATAGATAAGAAAGACTGTGTATATACATTGGAGAGAATGAGAAACGTGGTAAGAGAAAACATAAATAAGGTAGTAAAAGTATTGTTGTAATCGTTGAACACTCACGTGCAATCCTCAATACTGGAGTCACTGGAGACACTCCCTGTCAGACTCCAGGTATCAGCGTCGGTGGCACCGGCAGACCTGAAAGGTAATATAAGGGAAGAGAGGAGAGGGAGACAGAGGAGGATAGGAAGGCAGAGAAGGCGAGGAAAGAGAGGAGAGGGAGACAGAGGAGGATAGGAAGGCAGAGAAGGCGAGGAAAGAGAGGAGAGGGAGACAGGGGAAGATATGAAGGCAGAGGAGGCGAGGGAAGAGAGGAGAGGGAGACAGAGGAAGGCAGAGAAGGCGAGGAAAGAGAGGAGAGGGAGACAGAGGAGGATAGGCAGGCAGAGAAGGCGAGGGAAGAGAGGAGAGGGAGGCATAGGAGGACAGGGAGGCAAGGAAAGAGAGGAGAGGGAGACAGGGGAGGATAGGAAGGCAGAGAAGGCGAGGGAAGAGAGGAGAGGGAGACAGGGGAGGATAGGAAGGCAGAGAAGGCGAGGAAAGAGAGGAGAGGGAGACAGAGGAGGATAGGAAGGCAGAGAAGGCGAGGAAAGAGAGGAGAGGGAGACAGAGGAGGATAGGAAGGCAGAGGAGGCGAAGAAAGAGAGGAGAGGGAGACAGGGGAGTATAGGAAGGCAGAGGAGGCGAGGGAAGAGAGGAGAGGGAGACAGAGGAGGATAGGAAGGAAGAGAAGACATACATAAGTCTCATTCAGTGTCACAAAAGTGCCGCAATGCATAGAAAAATACAAATAACTAAATAAATGATCACCGTGACTACAATATTGCACGTCACTATAGCCAACATAGCTATATAAACCACAACCTAAATATAGAGAATTCTGATCAGGTCAAATCTTAAATACGCCCTGCCATTATGTCTACAGTAATACAAACGTTTTCAAACAAAAGGTATCTAGTTTTATTTTGTTACGAATTATAGATAATCCTAGATAATCTCCGACCTACCCTATCTATGATCTGCCAAAGTTCGTAGGCTGCTGCACGCCCTGATCCAAACGCCTGTATGTTTGGGGTGGCATTTCCCAGCGAAAATGCTCCAACTAATTTACTGAAGAACACCTTCAAAAGAAAAAATGTATAAATTATGTTCATACACATATTATCAATACACAGTAGACAAACAAGTAAAGACAAGACAAACATTTATTTCTGATAGTAAATGTATAAAAAGGAATAATTAACATAACTGTAACTTAGGTGAGGGAGACTCCCATAGTAAAAATCAAATAAACTCATTTGCAAAGTTCAGCCAAAGAATGCAATATTATTTACAGTGCTACATATAACAGTTTGTTCAATTAAATGTTAAGTTAGTATTATTGGAATCAAAAGTGTTTAGTTGACAGGTATAAGCGGAGTGGAGAATGAGAGTGAACAGTTAGTGGAGAGATCAATACAAGATCTGTGATGGGGCAGAAAAAACAAAAGAAAACAGAAATGGACGATCAGATAGAGGCCAGCCTCACCCCTCAGAGACAGTGAAACAGCCTCACCCCTCAGAGACAGTGAAACAACCTCACCCCTCAGAGACAGTGAAACAACCTCACCCCTCAGAGACAGTGAAACAACCTCACCCCTCAGAGACAGTGAAACAACCTCACCCCTCAGAGACAGTGAAACAACCTCACCCCTCAGAGACAGTGAAACAACCTCACCCCTCATAGACAGTCAAACAAGAGGAGAACAACATTACAACATAGAAAATACAAAATAATACTACATGTATTTTATACAGTGCCACATCCAATGTAGTTCACAACGCTTTACAGATATACATCGGAAATTAAAAAGTTAAAAATCATGTTGTAATAAAAACTGTACTTGTAATGCCATAGCTAAAATTATGTACATATTGCGATGAAATAATAATCATAATAATAACTAAGAAACTAAATATAACATGTAAAAATGATATAAACATGGACCATAGTAAAACTAGTCAAATATTGACATATAAAAATCATATATTTATACCAAAGTAACAGACCATGTAAGTGCAACTGTTGTAGAACTGACGGTGACTTACAATAATCATGTTGCCTGCCGACATCTCCTTTTCCCGTACCAACTTTGACTCGTACCAGAAGGCCAGGGCATACACAGAGAACATGACAAAGAACATGAGACCAACGCCGACAGCACTGATGATGCCCATTCGTATCCCAGACTTCTTCCCTTCAGCCAAGTTAACCCCATACCTGTGGTAAAATAAATAAATCATCAGCAAGGCAATAAAAAATACCTCTAAATATTGTTAAACTGTACAACGCACACTTGGAGGACATACGAATGTGTGAATATGCCATTTATTTACAATACTTTGGAAGGTAATGATCATAATGTAAAGTGTAACATGCTACAATCAAATATAGCTTCCTCCCTCCTGGTAGCTCATAGCCTTTGATTACTGTATTTTACAACAGTTTTGCACATATTCTTGAAGGAATTATTGCCACCACTGCAGGTATTTTTGTGGAATGATTGCCACCCCTGCAGGTATTCTTGATGGAATTACTGCCACCACTGCAGGTATTCTTGATGGAATAGTTGCCACCACGGCAGGTATTCTTGATGGAATGATTGCCACCATTGCAGATATTCTTGATGGAATGACTGCCACCACTGCAGGTATTTTTTATGGATTGACTGTCAACACTGCAGGTATTTTTTATGGATTGACTGTCAACACTGCAGGTATTCTTGAAGGAATTATTGTCACCACTGCAGGTATTCATGATGGAATGCTTGCCACCACTGCAGGTATTCTTGATGGCACAGCTTCATTCAAATGCATTTGTTTACGACTGTTTGCAGGACAACAACTGACCGGTTACATGACAACAACAGCCACGATTTGTCATTAAGTCTTTGGTCACTTGCCCACTTAGCAAGTGACCTTGACATTCTACTTGCCCGACCATAATCTTTACTTTTATTTCAGGTAAAAAGCCATACAGGTGCATACAAGTATGAATTATAATTTAAACAGTTAACAAAATAATTAATTTAAAATATCAAACATTTATAATGACAAAAATATATTAACAAAGTTAAAAAAATATATATAAGGATATAAAATTTTCATTGTACGGTATATAAGGTCACATTTGATTTGAGGTGACCTGGTGGCGGAGTGACCCCCACCGATATGGTGTCAATTGTAAATATAGAGGCTGTGCGTGTGACGTCACCATTTTTGCGGTTTGCCATCTTGGAGTACAAGCGCTGGAGTACAGACCGCCCCGCGCGCACCGGCATTGTGAATGTTTACCGAAGCAGTAAATCTTTTCTTTTCATCGTTACACCGTTATTCGCGAAGAATGGTAAACTTTTGTGGAGTATTTGCTTGCGGCAAACGAGCTGACAGAGACAGTCATTTGTCGTACTTCAGACTGCCCACAATTCGCCATACGCAGGGGGAACAAACTCGACAACTTTCGGAGGAACGACAGCGTGTCTGGCTTGCCAACATAGGCCGGTCAGACATTAACTGATTAAGCCGTCCAACTACCCATACACTCGTGTATGCTCGTTGCACTTTGTGACTGGTAAGTAAGATTAATGTTAAGGCCGTGTAAATTATTAAATGTTACATACATAAAATGAAGTCAGGTTTATGTAACTAACAGCCTGTCTATCTAACAATAACAGCCTGTGACTGTGTCTGTGTCGGCCATGGCCCATGCCCATGGCTTTGCCTTGGCTTTGCCTATCACCTAGGCTATGGCTATGCTATTGGCTGTGTTTTGCCATAAATTCCATAGCAACCATAGCCTATGTAATTGATTGACTAGCAAATTTATCAACATAGAATTATACACTTCTTTATTAATACAATATAATAAAAAATATAACATTGACTGAGTAACACTAACATTTTATACAGTAAAATACCTGCTGACAGTTTTATGGATGTATTAGTCACAATTTGTATTGTGTATCAATGCTACAGTGGGTTTTAAGCCATAAAACAATTTCAATACACATTACATATTTATTAAATATTCTCAGTGCATGTTTTAATGTGTTTTATATATTGTTTTGTAGCCAAGCCTGCCAGTTTGTATGACAAAACAAACTGTGACTGGGCACCCACCATAAACCTTGGCCACGACAAGCTCAAGCCGTCAGATGGAGCAACCAGTTTGTCACGATATGAGCGCAAAGTTGATCGTGCTGCTAACAGAGCTTGCCTAGACATGGCCAACACACTACTGTCCATGCAGACCTCCTTAGTGGAAGACCGGGCACATGATGTAGTACCACCAGCAGCGGACGATGATACAAAAGAGTGTCAGACTGATATGAGTGGGGATGTGGTGCGTGGAATGGAGGAAGAGATGAGGAGGCTGACACTAGAGAACAGCAGCTTAAAGCTGGAGTTGGCATCTGCAAAGTTGACTGAGTGCAGCTTAGCCGGCAATGACAACAAAGTGAATTTTCTTTCCGGCCTTCCAACTCACTACATCCTCATGCAGCTGTACAACTTTGTGTCACCGCGTCTACACGAAACACACAGATCATCCCTGACCAAGTTTCAGCAGTTATTGATGACATTGATGAAGCTCCGCCTGAATGTGTCGAATGAATTGTTGGGTTTTCTGTTCAACGTCAGACAGTCGACCGTCTCAAGAATTTTCTTGAACACACTTGATGTTCTGTACGTCATGATGCAGCCACTAATTATATGGCCAGGACGAGATGAGTTGAGGAAGACGATGCCGATGGAGTTCCGGCGTTATCTCGAGTCAAAAGTTGTGGTAATCATTGACTGTTTCGAGGTGTATATCGAAACACCATCAAACTTGGAAGCAAGGTCACTGACTTGGTCTTCCTACAAGCATCACAATACGGTGAAGTTCCTCATAGGAATTACGCCACAAGGGACCATTTCCTTCTTGTCGAGAGCTTGGGCTGGCCGAGTCAGTGACAAGTACCTCACCGAACACTGTGGTTTCCTCGACCACCTCCTCCCAGGTGACGTTGTGATGGCCGACAGAGGGTTTGATGTGAATGACAGTGTGGGACTGATGATGGCAACCATCAAAATGCCTGCCTTCACAAAGGGGAAGAGCCAGATGCCAGCAGTCGAGCTTGAACGATCACGAAAACTCGCTCATCTGCGAATCCATGTTGAGCGTGTTATTGGCCTGCTTCGTCAGAAGTACACCTTTCTGGGAGAAACAGTGCCAATTGACTTTCTCTTCGTCAATGATGGAAAAGGAATCACCACGGTTGACAAAATAGCCACTGTCTGCTGTGCACTTACAAACTTGAATGGGCCCATCGTTCCATTTGACTAGTGAGATTGCACAATGGTAGGAGATGGCATGTGTGGAATGATATCCAAGAAAAAAGAAAAATACAAAAAAATAGCATGTCTGACATGTCTGCGGTTTTTCATTTCACGTGAAAACCCTAGCTGCACTGATGAGTCCTGGGGGGACGAAACATGTCTGTTTAATATTAGTTGCTGTATAGCACCATACAGAACGCCGACTGCATCTTTGTCATCAAAAATGGCCGAGTCGTGGAGATGGGAACGCACTCACAGCTCTTTGCCAAGAAAGGAGCGTACTTTTAGTTGAATAGTTCATCCATACACTGAATGAACTAAATCAAGTTAGATATGTGAATGAATGTTAGTAGGAATTTTAACTGGATACATCTGTTTTAAGGATGATATAGTCTGGACAGTGTTTTAAAGGAAAATGTTGCTTTCAGTAAGTAAGTAACTACAAGATATGAATGCACAGTAACATTTAGCAGTAACTCTAAATAGCGATATTTTTATATAAATATTTGTAGTTTTTAATTTTTCTGCGTTCATAAATATTATTGTTTTTCTGTAGATATTTTAAAGTTGTTGCTTGAAATGATGTTCCATTATTTTGGTGCATAATGTTACAGTTTATATATACGGAAGGAAATATTATTTTGTATAAAAATGCATCATTAAGATGCGACTGTAGCACTGTGACATGTGGTACAGCGACATGTAGCACTGACATGTGGTACAGCGACATGTAGCACTGTGACATGTGGTACAGCGACATGTAGCACTGACATGTGGTTCAGCGACATGTAGCAATGTGACATGTGGTACAGCGACATGTAGCACTGTGACATGTGGTACAGCGACATGTAACACTGTGACATGTGGTACAGCGACATGTAGCACTGTGACATGTGGTACAGCGACATGTAGCACTGACATGTGGTTCAGCGACATGTAGCAATGTGACATGTGGTACAGCGACATATAGCACTGACATGTGGTTCAGCGACATGTAGCAATGTGACATGTGGTACAGCGACATGTAGCACTGTGACATGTGGTACAGCGACATGTAACACTGTGACATGTGGTACAGCGACATGTAGCACTGTGACATGTGGTACAGCGACATATAGCACTGACATGTGGTACAGCGACATGTAGCACTGTGACATATGGTACAGCGACATGTAGCACTGTGACATGTGGTACAGCGACACGTAGCACTGTGACATGTAGCAATGCGACATGTAGCATTGTGACATCTTAACATGACATTTACGATAGGGGAAACCTGGCCTTGATGAACAAGCGTCCAGTTGGAGGCTGTCTAAGTCAAAGATCTCACACTGCTAAGAAACATCTGGTCACAGTTTTTGTTTCTGATGGTTTTCTTTGTGTAAATAATAATTGAAACTGGTTTATTTGGCATAAGAAATACAAAAGACAAGCTACACGTGGTAACAATGAATGCCAGGACGCCAGTAAAAACTAAACTAGTTGAGGCAACATATTATACATGAAATACATAATAATAATAAAAAATAATACATTTCATTACTGTGTGTAAATAAGTAGTGCTGTTTTTACCTGGGCACACATCTCTCATGCGACCGGTGAACTGTATGTGAAGTCTTTATTGTACAGTGTATGTTATTTTTATAAAGGGTAGTTGCATCAGTGCATGCATTGCGACGTGTGTATTACTGAGTATTCCACCCTGTGACGTGTATTCCTGCATAATGCCACTGTATGACGTGTGTTACTGAGTAATGCCACTGTGTGACATGTATTATTGAGTAGTCCACTGTGCGACATGTGTATTACTGAGTAGTAGTGCCACAGTGTGACATGTAAATTATTGTGTAGTGCCACTGGGTGATATGTGAATTACTGTGTAGTGCCACTGGGTGATATGTGAATTACTGTGTAGTGCCACTGGGTGACGTGTGAATTATCGTGTAGTGCCACTGGGTGACATGTGACTTACTGTGTAGTGCCACTGGGTGACATGTGAATTACTGTGTAGTGCCACTGGGTGACATGTGTATTGTATCAGCTGTATTGTTAATATGACCCCAGCTTGAGAAGGTATCTGCAATCTGTACATTATACCTATAATGTTTTGGTGCCCTAAAACATTCAGATTTTTGTCCGTGCCTTTTCATCAAACGCCATATTTGTTCTCATGTTTCTGAAAACACTGCATAAACTACATCTTTTACAGAAAAGCACATATATGCTTATATATATGTATACATATATATACTTGATGTTCATCAAATGCAAACATTATCTTACACATATATATATATATGTATATATATATATGTATATATATATACATATATATATATATGTCAGAGAATGTTTGCATTTGATGAACATTACTTTCTGTGTATACATGTATGTGCATTGTAATAATAAATTAATATTAGTTTTGTATGTAAAGTAGACTAATGTTTCTGTAATGGTTATATTTACATTGTTATCATATCCGGGTTGATCATATTTCTGATACATTTTCATCTGAAGTTGATAATTACATGCAAGAAAATTTAATAAATTATACACAGAATAACAGTGCATGTTGAGCCTGAGTAGATATCTAAGTTGAAAGAGTGTTACTCATTGTTACTTGTGCGGTATTACTTGGTGCAGCGTTATTACTTGTATGAACAACAGTTTATATCGATTATATTTCTCATCCTTGTAATAAATATGTTAATATCTAACAATGAAAGTCTTTTTGTTTGTTGTGTGTTGTTATAATGATACTAATAATATTTACGTTATATAGCGACACATCTAATTGTAGTTCACAGCGCTTTACTGAGATACTTAGAAAATATATTTTTTTAATCATACGTTTTTGTAATAAAATAATACTTGCTAAAATAATAGCTAAGATTATGTGTAATACATTGCAATGAAATAATAATAACTAAAAAAACTATCAAAAATGCCTGTCCCTTACGAGATGCCATGGTAATTGTCAGTCGTGATAGCAATATTTACCAAATTGTAGAAAACGCACAGCATCGTTACATAAACACCATAACGGGCTCGCAGACACTCGTTGTTTGTTCAAAATTACGAAGGTCGGAGAGAATGTGAAGTGCGTGCTGTCAGCGTCTATTCCATGTTGCCAAATCCATGATGCAGGGGCCGTTTTCCCGAAGTATTTGCCGCATGCGCGTGTTTCCTGCGATTAAGTTACGTTTTACTTGCTTATTACGTTTTACGTTCCGAACAATTAATTTACCCTCATAAAATGTGGTAATCTTGGCATATATGGGGTATTTTGAAGAAAGAAATATAGGTCTTATGTCCAACCCCTGAGCTCGTACATTAATCCCTGAAAGTTTGGCGCTCGATGTTCAAGCGCTGTAAGAGGGAAAGGTTAACTTTCCCACATACATACACATACTTGCTCGATTATAGTAAGATAAATACAAAATAGACAAACACTGACACATACCAACCAACACGTCCACCTTGACACACCGCATCTGAATAATCTCGTCGATGAGTGCCGATGAATTATCCTTCAAATGTCCAGCTATCAAGTGACCATCCTTCAAGACACAGTGCTGATACTAAGCAAACCCACAAGAACATATTCTCAAAGTACACGTTTGAAGATATGTTGGTGGTATATTGCCATATGGAAGGTAAAATTGTGTCACATAAAACATTTGGTCAGTAAAATCACCAAAAAGGAGACAAGTGAGGTTTCCGTTTTGGTCAAATTCTTTGATTCTGTTCAAATATGGCATGTGGGTAGAACACATATGTGAGGATATGGAGGCAAAATGTCTTTACATTAGGATTCGAAAAACATGTAATTTAAAATAATGGTCAGTCAGTGCTTATTACCTTGTATGTGCATGTCACATCCTTCACAGCCCTTGTCGATCAGCATAACGGTGTGGTAACTAGATAATAATTGCACGATTTGTTAATTTTAGAGTTTACCTAAGTTTTTAGAATGTTAACACCCCACCACCACCACAAACGCGCGCACGCGGCGGCACGATCACGTGCGGGACGTTGTCAGAAGTAAGCATCATTGTCAATACTTGTGTACAATTAAGACGAGTAGTCGTTTAGTCAATAGTCATTGCATAATTTGTCTTATCCGATCCGTCTTACTCACGGTACACACATGCAGACCGAATGAGAGTCTGTATTCATCATCCTAGGCGCTGTATCTGTGTTTTGCAGGAATAAAGATTCAACTTGCCCTACCACACAGGCACATCCGTTCACCCTGCACAGGCACAATCAAATACACACCCCAGTCATCACCTACATTACAACAGCATATTTGCATCCGAAGCAACATGACTTTCGCAAGGATCAGTCTTGCAAGACGCAACTTGTCAATACGATACATGAATTGGCATACTTCATCAACCTAAAGAAGCAAACATATGTCGTCTTCCTGGACTATAGCAAAGCGTTCAACAAAGTGTCACACAACAAACTTCTCCACAAAATCCAGTTCTATGGGATCAGTAAGAAAAATTATCTCAGTTACCACCAAGTAAAGAGGAAACCATTGATCTACGATTACTACGTACATGGAGAACCGACATATCACACGGACTGACAACCAGAACTACCGGGGTGTTACATACCATCAACACGAAAAGTTATCGTGGCAGCCACACGTCAACAGAGTGCAGAACAAAGCTAGAAAGACACTTGGCTTAGTCAACAGAATTAACATTGCATGCGGCGCCACCTCAAGAGAGGAAAACGGCACCCGAGGTACTCGTCCGACCAACGCTTGAGTATGCTATTTGTGCCTGGGCACCCCACCCCACACCAAGACTGGTATTCAGACAACAGAGCAAGTGCAGCGTTCCGCAGCTCACTTTGTCACTGGCGTTTACCGCAGCACCTCAAGCGTAACGGCTATGTCCGCTAACCTGATGTGGAACTCACTTTGTCACTGGCGTTTACCGCAGCACCTCAAGCGTAACGGCTATGTCCGCTAACCTGATGTGGAACTCATTGTACACTGTTTTTTTTAATTCACCACGGACTAGTGCGCATCAACTTCCCTACTATCTTTACGACAGCAGATGCCCGCACCAGACGCAAACACGAGCACAAACAACGAACACTTCCAGCCTCCTGCACGACCTACCAGTAATCGTTCTATCCCACTGTGGAACTCACTCAATCACTCACCCAGGAAGCAGTTGCAGCGTCTGCTGCTAAAGTTTCCCAGAGAACCGCTCTCTCAGTCATTGACATTATAGATGCCCGTTTTTGTTTTAATCATGGACTGCATGTTTTTATTTAGTTTTAGTTACTTATTTGTTTATTTTATTAACCTATTTATTTAATGTCTCTGTCCACAATTACGTTACAAACTGCAGGATAGTGAAATATCACTTTTAGCTGTATATTCCTTAAGACTTGAAGAATCCTTTGTAATAATTATAAAGATATTGACTGCACAGTGATTTGTTTCAGTAATACAGTGAGAACAATGAATGTGCAGACGACCAGTAGTGGTTCGGTGAAAATGCAAACACCTGCGGGAATTGAACCTACCAACACAACACCGACACACACACACACACACACACCACCAACTTAAAGCGCAATTATTACACAAACAACTGATTTTGTTTGGATAAATTTGTATTACATATTGACAATATTACTTGACATACGTGTACTTGTCAATTATATAGAGTGTATGTACGGACGTTGCTGCCAAACACGGCAAGGCAATGCGAATACAGGTTCAACGGATACAGAACAATGACACATTCGTCGAACAAAAGAACAGTGCTTGAACACTTACTATTACATACGGCTTGCCTGCGCTATAAGATCATTTGAGTAACTTACCGACGAGTACCATTTAATCATAAATGTGTATATACTATATGATACGTTCTTAACTGCCGGTACGTCATTCCACAGTAATATATATGTTTATATAATTATACATACATATATATATAATTATATATATATATGAATGAACGTTTATATATATATATATATATATTTATATATATATATATATATATACATACGTTCATTCATATATATATATATATATTGTTGTGGGATGACGTACGGGCAGTTAAGAATGTATCATACTGATAGTAAGAACTCCCTTATAAACGGAGAGGATCTTATCAAACCACGTCTAGTTGAATAATCGAGGCTCGTGAATATTGTCATAGCTCAAAGCAAGGTTGCCAATTCCCTTCGCAAATTCAGCTTTCTCTAAATTGTCAACGTTAAAGTGAGTGGGCTCCCTAAACATGACAGGTATTATATTGAGGGAACAGACATGCCTACCATTCCGGATTGTCCGGAATCATTCCGGAAAGTCACCTCAAATTACAGTATTACGGTGAGGGATGAAAATATTACGGACTGTCACCATGTTGGGCAATCACTCAAATTTAGGTTCCACTATATTCAACAGGTGGCAGCATATGTATGCAGCATGTTGTGACATGGTTTTTCATTCGCTGAGTCTGGTCGTAATGTAACCAATAGGAAACAGCGTTATGACAAATTCGCATTTCCGCGATCAAACAAAACGAAGTCACGCGGCACGAAATGATGGCTGACAGCGAAACGACGCCACCGCCAACCCAAAAGAAATGTGTAATCCAAAAATGTAGTGAGTGTTGTACTTGTAGTGTTAGGCCAACTGACTGTACTAAGACTAAGTTAGTGTATTTATTGAGGAGTTTAGTGTATCATTTACAGCCTATCATACAGTTACTACAGTCTAGGCGATGTCGATGACAGTGTAATGTAATGGTTTTGGTCCATCGCTACCCCCCCCCCCCCCCGTCTATCATTTATCATACTAGAGTTGATTAGGTTAGAGTGTAGGTGATGTTGATGACAGCGTATTTAATGGGTTTGACCTATCGCTACCCCCCTCCCCGGTGACAATATCTGACATGGTGGTTCTGCATTACTGACAGGAAGCGTATATTCCTGAAAATCAGTGTAAATGGGAAGATGGATTACTGACAGGAAGTTTTTGGGGTAGGCAGGTCTGAGGGAAGATGTTTCACATGAAATGAAACCATATACCGCAACAAGAAAGGCAACGATGATCTTGAGAAAGTCGTGAAGGGGCTTGTGGAGACAATGTACCTCTTCACGTCAGTAACATCCGACGAAAAGCTAGAGTAGACTCGTCCCACCGTAACTTGCTCATATCAATGGCTCCATGAACACATTGAATACGTTAGGATTGAACAGAGCACTTGAAATAAAGATAGTTGTTGAAAGACCAGTCAATATAGATGACATACGTTCTTCTCCCGCACCATTTTGAACATCCCTGTAACGTATGGCGGTAGTGTGAAATCAATCATCCATCAAGCATGTTCTCTTGCACCATGCAGTAGTGCCCATTGTGTGCGACACATATTGTACGGAATTAAGTTTTGCATAAATTCCTAATGATTACTTATTCATGACATATATTAATTATTATAAAATAAGTTATGTTTAAGTTAAGTTATGTGGTACTATGTGGAGTATTGAATACAAAATATTTCAACAACAAAATAAATATAAACATTAAGTTGTGAGCACCGTGTACTATATTTTTGATTGGAAATTTATACTTAATAAAAACATATTGTATTTATATCGCCAGCACCTAAAATGGTTCGGGGTGAATCATTGATAAGTACCGTACTTCTGTTCACCCCCTTTCCACATACAACATTGTATTTGTCATAGTGTGACGTGTACTGTTGGAAATAAATAATTTACTTACTTACTTACGTACTAATACGTACATATCCTTAGAACTGCTTTGGACTGAATGGAACTTCTGCTTACATAATTGGTGAGTGGTGATTTAGCTGCGTGCTATATCTTTATTCTACGTCTTCCTGTCACGACGTCATAATGCTTATCTTAAGTAGGTGTTATGATTGAGTGATGTGGAGACAACAGAATAGTGATAACTGCGGGAGCAGGTTAGATCACCACTTACGACAAGGCATGCTTGGTGTGATTAAACAATGTAAACAATGAACCAGTTTTGAACCAGTTTGTCACGTGTCATTCTTGTTCATAACTAGTACGGCTCCACCAGTATGTGTATTCATGAGAATACACGTGTTCCGCCTGTTTTCACGAGTTTTGAACCAGTTTGACACGTGTCATTCTGGTTCAGAACTGGTACAGCATGTTCCACCGTTACGTGTCTTCATGTGAATTCATCTGTCCATCCACGTGTGGAATTGGGGAAACTGGTACTGTTCTAGCAGAACGATTATTCACGTGAATTCACGTGCTCATTCACGTGTGGAACATCGTAATTTTAATTCATAACTATAAGTGCATGTAAAACGATTTCATAACAGAATACATTAATAGGATAATACTGCATGGCATTTGGGAATCAATAAAAAGAACGGAAGCCCAAAAAGAAACCCCATTGTGTCCCGTTGGCACACGGCGACTTTTAGACGTCTTTTAGCAGTCGATTTTTCGGTCATGCAGACGACATCTCAAAATGACATCTGTTAGACGTAGTAGTACATGTACGTAACTACAACGTAACGACATAACGTTATATCCACATGACCACGCGTGACCAGATGTGCATCCTGCAACGTGTTTGGAATTACATTGTAATCAACTACATCGTATAAAAGTGTCCTAGACAAGATATAAGTAAGTTAATGAGTCACTAACAAAAATATATATGGCCCACATACAAAAACAAATCGACTAATATAAAACAATTGTTAAGATAAAGAAGAAACAGTTAAAATGCAAAGACAAAATGTTATGATACTTTTTTTATTTAGCTTTATAGGATCTTCGTTACACGCCTATAGCTAGCTGTTGCAGAAGTACGTCGGTACACACACACGTACACGCACGCACGCACGCACGCACGCACACACATACACGCACACTCACACACACGTGTACACACACACTCATCATAGGCGCCGGAACGAAATAAATATTGGAGGGGCGGATCTCGAGCACCATTCCGCTCATCTCCGTTGTCGGCTCGACAACGCAAGACGGAAAACATCGATTTACACCCCCCCCCCCCGAGGCTTGCCAACAAAACCACCAACAAATATGGGGCTGGTGTAATCCTACGTCCAGCGTCCTGCTCCTTCCTCGTCCGGTTCCGGCGCCTTATATATATATATATAATTATATATACAGCAAATGGGGCGCTAGAGACAACAGCTTGACCCAGTGGGTGTGGCCAACATTGCCCGACAAAAACCCGAAACCGGGGTGAATGACCGACTACCATGCATAGGGGAGGGGGTGCAGGGGGTATTTTCGTGATCCGTGATTAGCAAAATTATTTCCTCTTGAAACGGGATAGCTCTTTTTTATCCCTGTGATTCGTGATCAGGTGCAACAGCGTGACGCGTGATTTAAAATATATTTTCCTTGTGAAACGTGATTGAGGTATCACTTTCTTCGTGAAATTGACGACAGGTGACTAACAATTTCGATCTCGTCATGAAACAAGAAATTGTATTTTTCAGTGTGAAATGTGAAAACCCAAATATTTTCACTGTAAATTGTGATCCAGGACCCCCCTGCACCCCCTCATAGGGCAGGGCCGCGGTACCGCGCTTACATTTATCCGGGTGTTAAATAATATCCGGGTGACGTTTCTGTATGTGCGCGTATCTAGGAGAATGTATTTAGCACCAGCTACGACTGTCGCGCTTTCATTTATACGGGCGTTATGTACGTTTATATATATATATATATATACATATATATAAACATATATATATATATGTATATATATATATTAATAAATTATAAAATGTTTGCTTCCCACAGACATAAACAATTTCTGTCGTAAAACAGTTTCCTCTCCACGCTCACGTCACATGACTTACTCTTATACTTGGTCAAAATCTGAAACAACAGATTGTAATTATGTACTCTAACTATGACGCTCGTATTACGACAACAAACGAAACATGCGATCTACCAAACTATTTAAACAAGTCAAATTTCCTTTTTCGGCCATAATGACGTCATTATACCATAATTATATATTTATTATGATATCTTCGGAAAGAGCATTAAAATACCTCCTGCGATCCCTCATTTGCTACAGTTTGGCTGAAGTGTGATGGTGAAGTGGACTAATATCTACCTTTACCCCCTTTCTGACTAATCACGCTAGTTGTAATAAATCATTGAAAACTACAAGATGGCATCCATTCCCAGGTGGATACAGTTGGTTTTATATTATGTGTATCTTCATAAAACTTTGTTGCAGAAATAATCTGGTGGGAGGGTTTCATCTACCTGAACTATGAACTAAAATGTAGATTAATTTGCACCATATGTATGATGTCATAATGACGTCATTACACCACAAGTACATATTCATTATGAAATTGTTGGAAAGAGTGTTTAAATACCTTTCCAATGGTGCCATATCTGCTATAGTTTTAAAGACATGTTGGTGAAATAAACTACTATTTACCCGTAACTCCCATCTTTTATTATACAGTATAATTTTAGTATACAGTCATTTGCAAAAGTTTAAGCCCAGGCACGATTATTTGAAGAAATTTAACAAAACTATGATTTGTTGGCCTTCACATAACATTATATCAGTTTATTTCGCCAAATAAACGTAGTACAACATAATATGAAACTTTATGTCGTCCAAAGTGTCAGTGTCTCTACTTTTCAGTATTTAGTGTGGCCTCCTTTGCTGTTAATGACTGCCTGGATGCGATATGGCATGCTAGAAACCAGAGATTCGCAGTACTCCTGGGTGATTTCGGTGACCCAAACGTCCTTGATAGCTTGTTTCAAGTTTTGAGCGCTTGATGGTTGTTTGTCTGCCACCTTATCCTTCATTATAGTCCACAGGTTCTCAATGGGATTTAGATCTGGGCTGTTCCCAGGCCATTCCAGCACGGAGTTTTTGTTCTTCTTGAGGAAATCAGTGGCTACCTTGGATCGGTGACAAGGAGCGCCATCTTGCATGGAAATCGTACATTTGTGGATGTCCATATGCAGTTTCAGCTTTTCCTTCAGCAACTCCACGTACCTAGGTCCATTCATAGTGGTGTTAGGTATAATAAAATACAGACCAGAAGGGCCAAAACATGACATGGCACCCCAAATCATCTGACTTGGCGGGTGTGTCATTGTGGCTGCTGTATATTTCTCATCAAATCGCTTACCTACTGGCCGCCTAACGTGCCTCTTGCGAGGTATAAACTGTTGCATGGTCGATTCATCTGAGAACAACACTTTCTTCCACTGCGTGAGAGTCCAGTGGCGATGTCGTCTGGCAAAGTCCAGTCTCTTTTTTCATCACAGGTGTCAGGCGGTGCTTCCGGGCTGGCTTGCGGGACTTGAGCCCAAATTCCTTGCTGAGACGTCTCGAAACAGTACTGAGACTTATTTCCGTACCTTTTAAGCGTAAAGCAGCCATAATTGTCTTGCATTGGCGAGCGCATCACGATGCTTCTCATTGCGTAGTCATCCCTGAGCGTAGTTTTCCGTGGACGACCACTCTTTTTACTGTCACGAAAAGTGCCATCAGTATTGAATTTGACGATGGCGTTGTGCACGGCTGTCTTGGAATAACGTAATTTAGCACTAATGTCTCTTTCCGTATATCCTTCTCCATGTAGAGTCACTATTTGTGCCCTTAGAATCTCTGTCAAAGACGATATTTTGTCCATTTCAGGGATGAAGACAAAACTGAAAAACACCTAATCGATACTGACAGCAGCAGACAAATGACCTGGAAGTACTGACCAGGCGTAATGCTTCAAGACCCAAATAGGATGACTAAATCCAGACATTATCTGACGCAATCTGATGCCATACAGTAAAATGCTTAAAAATCGTGCCTGGTCTTAAACTTTTGCAAATGACTGTACAACGTACAGCCAACATTGGACAATGGTTGGCATTCCTAGCTGTGTTGCCAAGCTATATGTGCCGACGTACCACCAACATTGCCCCAATGTTGGCATTCCAAGCTACTGCCAAGCTATATATGCCGACACATAGCCAACATTGGCCCAAGGTTGGCATTCCAAGCTACAGCCAAGCAATCTTTGCAGACATACAGCCAACATTGTTCCACGGTTGGCATTCCAAGAAACTGCCAAGCTATGCGTGCTGACCATCAGCCAACATTGGCAAAAGGTTGGCATTCCAAACCACTGCCGACCAATGTTTGCAGATGTATAACCAACATTGGCCAGAGGTTGGCATTCCAAACTACTGCCAAGCTATGTTTGCCGACGTACCACCAACATTGCCCCAATGTTGGCATTCCAAGCTACAGCCAAGCAATCTTTGCAGACATACAGCCAACATTGTTCCACGGTTGGCATTCCAAGAAACTGCCAAGCTATGTTTGCTAACGTACCACCAACATTGGCCGAATGTTGACATTCCAAGCTACTGCCAAGCTATGTTTGCTGACGTATCACCAACATTGGCCGAATGTTGACATTCCAAGCTACTGCCAAGCTATGTTTGCTGACGTACCACCAACATTGGCCAAATGTTGACATTCCAAGATACTGCCAAGCTATGTTTGCTAACAGCCAACATTGGCCCAATGCTGACATTCCAAACTACTGCCAAGCAATGTTTGCAAAAACATACAGCCATCTTTGGCCCAATGTTGGCATTTCAAACTACTTCCAAGCTATGTTTGCCGACATACAGCCACTATTGGCCCAGTATTGGCATTCCAAACAACTGCCAAGCAATGTTTGCCGACATACAGCCAACGTTGGCCCAAGGTTGGCATTCCAAGCTTTAGGCTGCCGTTCTTTGCCATTGTTGGCCTAATGCGGAAATGCTATCTGGGTATAAGTGGGTTAATACAAAACAGCTGTATACAACATTTTATGTCCACAACTGTCTATAGCCAGGTACTCATTCATACAGCTGAGTAAACTGGAGCAACAGAATGAACAAACTTGCCCAAAGTGGAACAACGCAGCACAGGATTCAAACCCGGGTTTTCTCAGTCGAGTCCGAAGCTCTAGCCACTGCACCACTGCACTATGCCCCGTGAAAGCCATTGTATGAAATATTGTTTGGCAGATTATTGTATCTATTGGTAAAACATAATAATGTTCATTTCTTTGACAATTTATGATTTATGTGTTATATTATAATGTGCACTGCGTTGGTTTTAAAGATGAATTGATGAATGTTTGGAGAACTAATAAATGAACATGTCTCACAATATTTGGCAAAGAGTTGGTCGGCTCTAGAAACAACTGTGTTGCTATTGTTTCTTCCGATAGTTGCAGTCAACCTTGTTCATGTGGCTGGTCAAACTGGAAAAAAAATCCTTCAGATGTCCAAAAGGGTTTCTTCTTCGATTTGACATCTTACCGTGCCGCACTTTCGTTTGTTTTGACACTTCGCCTTCACCCACATGAAGATCAAATGTTGCATGTTATTATATTCACAGTTCTATGCGATGGCACGGAAGTGCTGTCCATGTAGAACTTCAGAATCAGACTACAACCAAATCAGGCCCATAATGTTTTGGGGGTGCATTATTTTATAGACCTGCTCCCACAAACTGCACCTCTCTTGAGACATTATACTATACTACAACCCCCATTTAGATCTGAAATGGAACTTTTTCCTCGAATGAAACGTTTTCTTTCAGCGAGGTGGTGTGTATGCTCCCACAGCATTCCCCAACGTATCGGCCTACACTGAATGTGGACTGCCACGCCACATTATACTTATTGATTTCACCCGTTTTTTTTATTTAAAATAATAAAACAAGACATTCACAAAAATTATCCTTTAATGGCAAACCAACCACCTTCTGCCAATACCGCCTTTACAGAATGACCATTATGAATACATACATATAATGTACATACATTATACACATAATATTTAAAAAAATAATCATAGCCATCATAAATTACCTCTGATAAAAAAACATTAAAAATGCAGCAGTAATTACACAAGTTGATAATCGTAATAAATAATCTCAGCTGCTGTCAACGTTAAATTTAAGGTAATCTTAATTAATTTAATAACGCGTGTTTTATTGGCTCTGACAATGTTATTGAAATAAAAAGTGTGATCTATCCCCACGTCTGAATACAACCGTAAAATGGCCTCACCTATCGGAGTTTTCGGTGAAACTAATGTAAATTTAATTTTTTGATCACGTGACAAGTGCATACGCGTAAAATAGGTGTATTAGATATATCATATGAAGTTTGGTGACTGTGGAAATGTAGGTGACAGTGTTCAGGGTTTTTTTCTGGTGCGGCCCGCCTAAACTGCAAAAGTAGTCAATCACTCAAATCTCAATGTGAAATTCTATAGCACTAGCAAAGCAATTATATACCAAGCATAGTCACTGTATGCAGTAACAATGGGGCGGCCATTGATAATATTACGTGCGTGGCGCCGTCTGGCGTCGTTGAGCTAACCGCGTTGTGGCGCCCATGTAAACAGACAGGAAAACGGTTAATACGTTACGTATTTGAGGCAACAGTCACCATTCAGACGCATATTTCACTGTCCCAATGAATCAGCGAGGTGAAGTGGTGGCCAGTGTCAGACTAATGGAGTTTAATAGCTACAACGATCAATGGAATTATCAACAACGCCGAAAAAGTATCAGACGCCGGGACACTGCCAATGCAATGGCAATGCCGGCAATGTCACAACGAATCAAATCAGATGGCTGTTGACAGTGTTGTCAGTGTTGACAGTGACAGTGTTGTTGACACTGTCACTCAGTCGATGTTGTTCTGGTGAGCACATGGTAATTAAGTACGCGTATTTAAGTAATGTTGGCAGTTCCACCGTGTATATATATATATATATATATATACATACATATAATGATATATACATATATATATGTATATATATATATATATAAATATATATATATGTATATATATATATATATATATATATACATTGATTTGTATGTAATTTGGTCTAATCTTCGCTATTAGTATTACACCACCTATTTTCTATTACATGTTATATTTGGATAGGTACATATAGTAAACAAAGTAGGCTCTTCAACAGAAAATTAAATATCATGCTAGAACATACATTGGGAATGGACTTAGATTAAAGGTAATAGCTTAATCCTTAAGGGTCATGTAACTGTTTATTTTATTAAGATATCTTTAATAGATCAAAAGTTATTGTGATTTTAAGACGGCAAAACAGCCGAGATGGGTTATGAAAATTGCCTTTCGTCCTGAAAGGGTTAATGGTTTGCAAGCCATTACATAATAATCATCAAATACTAATTAAAATGTTTGGATTAATCTAGCCTTTTGTACTATAAATATTTCAGTTTGCCATGTCAACTTTTTTTATTATTTAATTTATGTTTATTCACAAAAAATTCCATTAAAATGTATGATTTATGTTAGTAAAAATAATTCATGAAATCAAATATTCGGGTAATTAATTATTAATCTGAACATTAATTAGCACCACATTGGAATGAAAACTACACTTTTATAAATGGTTTTCCATGTTAATTATGCACTAAAACATTCATCTAAATAATAGTAATATTAAGAAAGTTATGATAGTTTGAAGTACAAAAACTTAATTATTGGTCACACATTTAGCAATGTTTTACTGTAGAACAAAGGGACGGTAATTATACATATTTTTCGACATTCAAATTGGCATAACTTTCTTAATATTCACCCTAGAACAAATATATTAGAACCATGTTAAAAGTAATTAGAAATTAGGTACGTCATTATGGAATTAGCTGACAAACACTTCACTAAAAGAGGAGGCAGAAACAACCATGGATAAGCAAAGACACAATGCAGATGATTGAAGAAAAGAGATAGTTAAAGAAGAACAAAGTAATGAATGAGAATTATCATGAGAAATATAGAGGGAAGTGCAAGATGATTAAACGAATGTATAAGGAAGACAAGAAGAAACATCTAGAGAAGAAATGTGAAAATATAGAACTATGTATGAGAAGGAATGATAGTCGCAGTAGAGGAAATCAACACAGTCGTCCAAACCTAGACTTGGCGTTATTAAAGATGAAACGGGAATAACTCTGACAGAAAGCAATGACATACTTGAAAGATGTAAGCAATATTGTGAAAGCATGTTTAAGAAAGAAGAAACAGAAGAGGTAGACATGGATGAAGGCAGGGAGTGGACAGAACCAGAAGATGAACTTGAGTCTATGCGTTCAGAGGTGGAGTGGACAATAAAAAGTCTAAAAGACGGAAAATCACCTGGCACTGATGACATCACTGCAGAGCTAATATGAGCAAGTGGAATTTTACCAGAAAATTACATCCCTTATCCAACAAAATTTATAATAATATTATGTTGGACAGCAGTCTGCAGTGAGATTAAAGTGTGGTACCACAGATTGGTTCCCAGTCGGCAAGGGAATGAGACAGGGGTGCATTTTGTCCCCCTCCCCCACCTATTCAGTCTATACACAGAGCATATCACGAGAGGTCGAGACTGACACGAGAAGCAGGTATTTTAATGGACTGAAAGTGAATGGACAGGAGATATGTGAATTGAGATATGCCGATGACACAGCGTTAATGTCCTGTACAAAAGAAGGATTGGATAAAAAGAAGCGGATGGAGATGGGACGAATGAGATCAAGCGGAGGTTGGCAATGGCGAGTAAAAATTTGACGGAGATGAAGAAGCTGTGGAAAGCAACGAACACAGATATGAAACTACGAATTATCCGAGTCTGTATATGTTCAACTGCTACGTATGGATGCAAAACCTGGACTCTTAATAAGAAAATTACTAAACGTATAAATGCATTTGAAAACAAGTGTTATAGAAAGATATTACGAGTTTCGTGGACTGAACTTGAACGTAGAACTAACGAATCCATCGCATATGAGCTTGGTGTTATACCCGGGACTTCATTGCACTTTGTAAAGAAATAGAAACTAAGTTATTTCGGCCATGTAAAACGGCATAAATGTCTAGAGAGCCTAATAATGGAAGGAAAGGTAGAAGGCAGAGGAAGACCTAGGAGACAATGGGAGAAAGACACAGAGGAATGGATGGGAGTAGACGTCTGGCGAGTGGGGAAACTGGCAAACGAAAGAGCTGTCTATGGACAATCCATCAAGGCTGCAACGTTCGGAAATGGATAAGCAAACCATACCATAGTCATAGATAGGACCCACCCCAATTTTGCCGCAGACGTCTTCGACGAGATATGGATTTCGCCGGTATACTGGACCACTCGGTTTCTGCCTTACGCAAGTATAATATGCAGTTTTCACCAACACTTTTTGAAATCGTTCAGCAACGTATCAATAGTATTAATCAGAACGACTTATTTCACCAATGGCATGCAAACGAAGCGTCAAATAAGTTGTTTTTAGTGAAATACTTACAATATTTGTAAGACGATAATCACTTCACGCGCCAAACGGAAGCACTCGGTTTCTGCCTCATCGTGTTCAAAATCATCACTGTGCGACAAATCGCAACGCATTCACTGTATAAACTGTTTGTTAACTTTCCTGTGCTGATTAGGATGAATAGTTGCTTACAATTTCGTCCGATAAATTTTAACATTACAGTTCTTTACATCACCGTCACCGATATGGAGCACTGTAATCACGTGGTCTGCGTTCGCTATAAAATATCTGTAAAAAATCTGTTTGCTTCGTTTTAATTTGAGACAGATAACTTTGTTGCAAGTTTGTAGACGTCCTTTGCTCATTGTGTCCAATATATCTGACTAAAGATGCATTTAATATGAGATCCAGCTATATAATCGTAATGAGGCAGAAACTCAGATAGGGCACAAACCGAGTAGGTGACTATATATTTTCGTAAGTACTTCACTCAAAACAACTTTTGTAACAGTTTGTTTGCAGAAATTGTAAGGAACATGTGTTAGAGATTTAGCACATAAATGTCTTACAGAAGAACTTGGTCAGGTTTTAGTAAAAATGGCAAAACACGATTGCCCACAGCCGTATACCGTTGAAAAGAGCAAGGACAAAGTATAATGCTTTCACGTGATGGGCATCATGCATGAAGATACAAATTCTAGCCGAAGATACGGTTAACAAAACATGTACGGGGTACAAACCGTTAAACTAGGGAATCGGTCTACATACTCCTTAAGGAAAACCTAAGGGTTTATGTAGTTGGAAAGTGTTTTTGTAACATTGAGGCTAATTTTATCTTCGCAATTACTTATATTACAGAATCTGACGTAATGAGCGCCGCTGTAATTTGTATCTCAAATGTAAAATGGATAAACTTCAACTAATCATCTGATGTATTCGATTGATGCATTTAATGAAATAAAACAAACCTTTAAAAAATGATGAATTTATCTTCATGTGTGCTAAGGAATTTCATTGGAAATGTGTGTTTTGATCGCCGATTATGATAGATTAACAAAAGAAAAATGAGCCGCTGGCGAAGCTTATGCTAATAATAATAATAAGATAACTTCTATTGCGCCTAAATCCATGGAAACCAAGTTCAGACGCGCATCAAAATAAAAGGGTTGGTCAATCTCAAAGTCCATAAGTAGTTTTCCAGTTGTCTACAGATGGGTCAAGGCGCTAGGGAGCTACGGTGGATAAGCAAGGTTGTAAAGATACGTTTTTAAATGACGACGGAATTTTGTAATATTTTCAACTGATCTAACACTAAGAGGAAGCTTATTTCAAAGAGTTGGTGCAGCAACAGAAAAAGCCCTAGTTCCAATGTTAGTGTTGACTCTAGGAACAAAAAGTAGGTCAGAACTAGATGAGCGCATCCATATTGTTTTTCAAAAAGAGGTCGGGTCTGACTTCCTGCTGTAATGTCACATAAATTATGAGATAGATGACCATTCCAATCTGTCCTAGAAATAGTACGAAAGCATTGCAATCGAAGAGTTTTAAATTTTATTGTGAATTTCGGTAAGTAAAATCGCTTTGAAGTCAGGGCAACTTTTAAATGTGATATTTCGCTAATACTGAAGATGAAAAACTATATTGAAACGCCCATTTTTGGAAACCTTAGCTTAGCCTTAGCTTAGGCTTAGCCTTAGCCTTGTCTTAGCCTCAGCCTCAGGCTTAGGATGTCTAGAATACGCGTAGCCGTAGGCCATTGTCATTGACATTTACTCATTGTCATTGATACCACGTGCGCTCGCGTCGTTCTGTCTGTTTATAGAACGTAAACAGACAGAACGACGCGAGCGCACGTGATTGATACCTGTATTATCGCTGTCGCATAGAAGCGCAACGCACGTTCAATAAAAAGTAAACAAGCGGGACCAGCCAACAAACGGGAACGATTAGTAATTCACCGCAGTAATTTATATGCGTGCTATACCATTACTGTCACGATATTGGTATTTATTACTGGGACATTCTCCGACAGCGACACTGGGCATCGGGGTCACGGGGTCGAGTACAAGATGGCGCGAAGCAAGTGATTCTGTTTGTATTAATTCAATAAATACTTATAACACTTTCTATAACATGTACAGTTCTAATCAAAGCACCACCGCAACGTAACATGGTGTCAGTGCGTATGTACACGAACCGCTAACGCCCAGTTTGTGACATTATCGCTTGTGGTGAGTGTTCTGAACTGTTTAGTGTTCGCTGGCACTGCTGTACTCTGGCCTACCGTATCTGACAACGTCAACGATGGCAACGAACCAACGTCGAACATTCCTACGCCAAAACCGTTGAACATCAATGATAAATCGGCCGCAATTCTGTGGAAGGCCTGGCGTAAAACGTGGAATCGGTTCGAAATTGCGACCGGCATCGACGAGGCGTCAGATAAGAAAAGAGTGTGTACACTTCTGTCGGTGATTGGCGATGACGCTGTCAAAGTGTATGACGCCTTTCAATACGCGGATGGTGAAAGTGAAGACAACTTGGCAGACGTCCTGCGGAAGTTTGAAGGGCACTGCAACACACGACAAAATACCATATTTGAGAGGTACAAATTTCAATGCCGAAACCAAGAAGCTGGAGAGTCCGATGCGCAATACATAACAGAGCTACGCCATGCTGCAGACAGCTGCGATTTCGGTGGCATAACGACCAGCCAAATCATTCGGGACAGATTCGTACACGGTTTGCGCGATGCGAAAGTGCGCGAACGCCTACTGCGGGAGAATGCTCTGACTCTCGAACGAGCGTATGAAATGGTGCAAGCTGCTGAAGCAACGGTAGTGCAGACACACGCTATGTCAGGTGATCAGGCAGTGTGCACCGTGCAGGCGCCCAACAGATTCCGCGGACGCGATCAAGGTCATAAAGATAGAGAAGGCAGGGTGGTTTACAAGAACTGTCCGTACGACCACGGTTCCAGAAGCTGCCCAGCCTACGGCAAGGAGTGCCGGAAGTGTGGAAAAAAGAATCATTTTCAAAGCAAATGCCACAATAAAAGCATAAGACAAGTGCAGACGTCAGCATCAGATGATGAGTATAGTGTTGGAACACTAAGAGTGAACAGTGTGGGCATTAGACGTCGGGCGATGATAACACTTGGCTTGGGTGACGACGGCGTGCCGGTGCCGTTCCAGATAAACAGTGCGGCTGATTGTTGCGTGCTGCCGCGCGATGAGTACGTGAGGGCGACAGGGGACAGATCGCTGGCGAATCTGAGGCCAATTAAACTCGTCATTGTAACATACACAGGAGCACGCGAAACCGCTCTCGGCCAATGGAAGCTACTAGTCACTAGGCGAGGCGTCAAACACCGAATTGTGTTCAACATTATCCAGGGAAAGTATACGCCAATTCTCAGCTTAGCAACGTCTGAGGGCATGGGGCTTCTGAAGATACATGACTGCGACTCTCTTGACTCTGTCTACAGTGTTTGCGCGACCACCGCAGGGCTGACAGCGAACGACGTGCTAGCCGAGTATGCAGACGTCTTCAAGGGCGTAGGCAGGCTCAAGGACACGTACACTATCCAGATTGACGAGTCTGTGAGGCCTGTAGTGCACGCTCCAAGACGTGTACCAGTACCACTGCGTGAACAGCTGAGGGAGAAACTCGACGAGCTAGTGGCCGATGCAATCATAGCACCCGTAACAGAAGCCACCGACTGGGTGTCTAGCATGGTTGTCGTGCAGAAGCCCAATGGGAAAATCAGGCTGTGTCTAGACCCCAAAGACCTGAACACTGCCATTCGGCGCGAGCATTACCCGATTCCAACCATCGAGGAGGTGAGCACTCGAATGAAACAGGCACGCTTCTTCACAGTGATGGACGCAAAAAACGGGTTTTGGCAGATTTCGCTAGATGACAAGTCCAGCATGCTAACCTGTTTCAACACGCCATTCGGCAGATACCGGTGGTTGAGGATGCCGTTTGGCATAAACTCAGCCCCGGAAATCTGGCAGCGCTCAATGAATCAACTGGTGGAAGGCCTGGCCGGCATTGAAGTAATTCACGATGACTTCCTTATCGTCGGTTGCGGTGCTACTGATGAGCAAGCGGAGGCTGACCACGACCAGAACCTGCGAGCATTCTTGGAGCGGGCTAGAGATCGAAACTTACGGTTGAACGCGGGCAAGATGAAGTTGAAGTTGACGGAAGTCCCGTACATCGGACATATTCTGACGCGATCAGGTCTCCGGGTGGACCCTACGAAGGTCGAGGCCATCGTGCGAATGACGGTTCCGGAAGACGTCAAGGCGGTGCAGCGGCTACTTGGTACTGTCAACTACCTGGCGAAGTTCGTGCCACATTTATCAGCGATACTTGAGCCGCTCAGACATCTCGTGAACAAGGAGATTGAATGGAGTTGGCTACATATCCACGAGCAAGCATTCAATGAGATGAAGAGGGCCCTCACAACTACGCCGGTGCTGCAATACTACGATGTGACGAAGGCAGTGTGTATCCAGTGCGATGCATCAGACAGCGGTCTCGGGGCGAGTTTGCTACAAGATGGACTTCCGGTGGTGTATGCGTCTCGGGCGCTGACGGCGACCGAGAGAAACTACGCCCAAATAGAAAAAGAGCTTCTCGCGATCGTGTTCGCCTGCGAGAGATTTGACCAGTACATATACGGGAGAGAGAATGTGTCTGTGCAGAGTGACCACAAGCCTCTGGAAGCGATCTTCAGAAAGCCTCTCGTAACTGCACCGAAATGCCTACAGCGCATGATGCTGCGTCTGCAGCGGTACACCTTGGACGTGACGTATACACGTGGGATCGATATGCATATCGCCGACACACTGAGCAGAGCGTACATTCCCGGCGAGCCGAGTGTCCACGCCGTCAACATCGCAGAGATCGACATGACGAAAGGGTTGTCGGTATCGCCAAGCCGACTGAAAGAGCTGCAAGCAGCCACCGGTGAGGACCGTGTCCTGCAGAAACTGATCCGGGTGACGGTGGACGGGTGGCCTTCGCAGAAATCGGACACTGATCTGGATCTTCGAGCGTACTACAGTGTGCGGCACGAACTGACGGTGCAGGATGGTCTGTTGTTCAAAGACTCCAGGATAGTGGTTCCCGCTCGATTGCGCAAGGACATCATCTCGTCTATTCACAGATCGCATCAAGGGATACAGGGCTGCATACGTATAGCGAAGGACACCGTCTACAGGCCGTTGATGAACCAGCAATATATATATACACTGTATACTATGATATGGTATGTTTGAATACACCTACTTTTGTGTCTACAAAATAACACTTGTAAATATAATGTGTGAGTACACCTGTATTGTTGAAATAAGTTTGATATAAAAATAGTGCATATACAGTAAACCTCAGATATAACAAATTCACTTCAAAAAAATGTTGCTTATATTGAATAAATGAATTGGTCTCTATTTGATTTTAATATATCGAAAATTTCAGATATGACAAATTTCGGATATAATGAATAAACTCACCGGTCACAAGTGATTTTTTATATCCAAGGCTTACTGTACCAAGTCACTGTTTTTTTTAAACTGCATTATTTTAATTTCATCATGTTTTTGCATTTAGGCTACTTATATACACACATACCAACATTGCAGTCATAGATATGGAGAAATAAATTGTGTCTGTTTCTATTTTCTAAGTAGTCATAAATGGAAAATATTGTTGACTATGACAATTACGGGTTGATATAAAACAATTATTACTGTACATTTTTGGCACATCCTATTTTCCAGGTGCCACTAATCCAATTTCGTTTCTTACCAAACCGACTTACCAACAGAAGAAATAATATTTATTTTGACCTTGTAGTTGTTTTACAAAATGTAACAACTGAATCAGTATAAAAAAGATTGCTAACATACTGCTTTTACCAGTATATCTTAGAATACTAAGTCATTGATTTTATATAGTTTCCAAAGCGATTGATCTGCACCATAGAAATCCTTTATATAATTTATTTTGAAAAATAAATACCACTTTTAACAATTTATGCAAACAACGGATATTAATTAAAAGTACTATAATAATTCCAGGTGTCATAGGAAAACAAGAAACTTATCTGTATAATGAGGTGTTGGTACAACAGGAATTAATATTCGAGGTATCTGATACATGTATAATTGATGTAATGTGAATTTATGGTCTTCCTTTTGTTCACAGTATGTTCGAGTTTCAATGCATCCTTGAAACATTGCAAAGAGAAGAAATGTCCGACCAAGTGGCTCTTTCTACCAACATGAACTTGAATGCCAGAAACGTGTTTCAGGCAATCTAGCTAGGGAACTACAACAAATGAAGAGTGCCCTCGCAGGAAGCAATTTCTTACTTGCAAGATCCATGGCCAGACATGCAAAAGTAAGAATGTATAAAGCCGCCCTTGTAACAAAAAAATTGATGCTTGCAAAAAGGGAGAAGGACTTGAAACATGAAAATTACAAAGCTCTCCTCCAAAGCAGCAAGGCAAATAAAAAACAATTGAGGTAGACGAACTAGTCAGTAATCTACAAGACAACTCTAGCTGAAAATTACTGTTTGAGGGAGATGGTAGCACCAAAGACGATGCAGGAGAGTACACCGTTGATATGAAGAAATGCGTCTGTGAGGTACTGAACCACAATGTATCAACTGGCTAGATTGCTCCGGTCATTGAGTGTGTTTTGAAGCTTGCTGGCAAGAAGGCTACATACTAAAGTCCACGGTAAATGATTGGAACAGCATGCCTCTTGTTTTGGCCCAGCAACAACTGTCCGAAGAACTTCCCAGCCGCGCCAACATGGCCTTGCTTAGTGATGAAACATCAAAGTTTGGGCAACAAATTGAAGGATTCCATGTCAGCGACTCAAAAGGACGCATGTATGTGCTCGGTATGCGAGGCATATCATCGAAATCTGGACAGGACATCCTCAGTACATTTCAGCAAATTCTCCGTAATATAGAAGATGTGTCGCATCAAGCCAGCAGCGAAACCTCACAGAAAAAAAAATTGAACATCAAAACAACCATGTCGGACAGAGCAAGCACACATATTAAATTCAACAAGCTGCTCGAGGAATACAGAACACATATTCTGCCAATGACTGTGGAACATTACGATGAGTTGAATGAGGCATAGAGACTTTCACTTGGGAAGTTGTGCAACTTTTTCTGCGGCTACATGCTCTAGTGCATTTAGTAGAGACAGCTTCATCCTCCCTCTTGGAAGCCCAAGCAGGATTCTTTTACCAGGATGCTCCAATCATGGACAGATCATTCCACAAGGCCACTGAGCCATGAACGACGCGGCTTGTGAGAACCGTCTGGAAGACTGTGGCTCATGGAGGGGACGAGAAGAGTGGGTGCCACGGAAGCTTCCTGGAGTATGTGCGCCTAACACTGAAACAGCAGGGTTTCAGCAGTCTTCCACAGGAGCCGTTCCGAGGAATTCGTTTCAACATTTTGTTCCGTAATGCAGCCAGCAGACAAGTTATATTTAGTTAATGTACCACTCGTGGGCGTGTCTGTCCAGCGAACTACAGTAACTGTCTAACATGATTTAACAAGATTGCCACCAAGAGAATTCACTCTAGATGGCAAATGGACAAGGAAGCCCTTTGGCTTATCGAGAGTCCAACCCTTTTATATACATAATATAACATATACACATTATAAACATATTTACACTACTAGCACCCACACAATCAGCATATAATCCGTGCCATTCATTTTCAGTCCTTTGTCAAAATGAGAACTTTTTATGTCTAATCTACACTGCTCCTATACTAATGTAACTTCATGTCCTCTAGTCTTTCTATCTTTCTAAATTGACAAAAAATATTTCTATCAATATTTTCATAACCATTCAATATTTTTAACACTTGTATCTGATCTCCTCTCAATCTCCTGGTCTCTAGTTTTTTTAAACCATATTCTTTTAAGTGTTTTTTTATAACTAAGATCCCTCAGTTTTGGTATCATTTTAGTCGCTCTCCTCTGTACTCATACAGGTGGCTGTATCTAGATATGGCCTTGCGGTATTAGTTCTTTTTCCTTTTATGCTATATTTCGCCTAATTAATGCAAGGATTTGATTTCCCATTGAAGCTTCAATTCCGCACTGCTCTGAAACCTTCATATCAGCACTAATGGTCAGCCCTAACTCCTTTTCTTTTACAGTAGTACTTAGTACAGTACCCCCTATTGTATATTCTACATCTTCGTTCCCATGTCCTGTGTGGAGGCATTTACATTTCCCAAAATTGAACAACATTTGCTACTTTTCAGACCATCTGATCAACCTGTCAAGATCATCATATAAATGTTGTCTATCACATTTAATCCTTCTAAACACTTTTGTATCATCTGCAAATTTCAACACATTGCTTGTTATATCATCGACCAAATCGTTTATATAAATATTAAGAATAATATAGATCCCAGTACTAATCCCTGTGGTACCCCACTCAAAACTGATCTCCAGTTTGAAACCTCCCCATCAACAACTACCCGTTGTCTTCTGTCAATCAGCCATTTTTCTATCCAATTAATTATTTCCTATGCCATGGGCCTTTAGTTTAAGCAGTAATCTTTGATGTGGCACTTTGTCGAACGCTTTTTGACAATCTAAGTAGACGATATCTACTGGTGATCCCTCGTCTACCCACTTAGTGATATCTTCAAAAAAAACCATTTGTTTAGTATGACCTCGATTTTAGAAACCCATGTTGAGATGGGTTTATCAAGTTATGTTTAACAAGAAAATCCACCATGTGATCTTTAAATAGTCTGTAATAATCTACAAATCACCGATGGTAAACTCACTGGTGTATTGTTTTTGGACTTGTTTCTCGAACCTTTTTTAAATAACGGTATGATGTTTGCTTCTTTCCGTTTTAAAGGAACCACTCCCTCTTCTAATGACAAGTTGAAAACTGTTGCATGTGGTATGCTAATTTGTTCTACAATTTCCAATAGTAGTTTGGGCGGAATCCCATCCACTCCAGGTGATTTATTATCCTTCATAGCCCGAATTTTCTTAGCTACCATTTCCGGGGTTACAGTTAACCGCCCTAAATAGTATGATTCTGCCCCCTTGAACTTAGACTCTGGTACTGGCAGTGAACTAATATATTCCCTGGTAAACACTGAACTAAAATACTCATTCAGGTCTTCTGCCATTATGAATCCCTCTGATATTATATTTCCAGTAATATCTTCTAGATGACCGACCTTATCCTGAACGTCCTGGTTGCTCCGAACATATGCGTACCAACTCTTGCTGTCTTTCTTTTTTTATTTTATATTACACGCTAATTTTTGTTCTCTTCGAATTTCGAATTTCAGTTGTAGCTTGGTTTAGTGCTTCTTTATAATTTGTCTAATGGCTTCTTTCGATAAGTATTTCTTTCTGGACCGTTTCCCTTGTCATTTCAAGCGATGCACTCTATTTCCATCTTTAAGATATTCCAGCATGCTGTTGCTGTCTTATTCTTCAGTGTGTTGTTCCAGTCTATCTTTGCTAAATATTTCCTCATTTCCTTATATCTTCCTTTAATAATAATGGAAATTTCTTCTGAACTGCTTTTTATTATTTCTTTCTGATTTTAGTTTGATGGTAACATGTATCTGGTTGTGATCACTACTTCCCGGTGGCTCACAAAATTTGACATCGTCAGCTAATTCATTTTGTGAGGACAAAACTATGTCTAACACATTCTCACCATTGGTTGGCTCTAACACATGTTGAGAAAGGAAACTGTCTTGCACTAAAACTAAAAACGTGTGGTCCTCACTCCCCGTACTCTGTAGAGATTTCCATTGTATATGACCATTGTTAAAATCTCCCATAATAATACAGTCCCGTTTGCTAACTTCCCTTATGGCGTTTTGTACTTTTTCATTTTCTTCTAGGCTTATGTTTGGACTTCGATAAACTAACCCCACCGTTAACGTTGAGTTTCCTGAAACTATGTTACACCAAACAGCTTCTTCGCAATCTGCTTCTCTTTCTAATTTGATTTCATAAGCCTGGATATATTCTTTAATATATAAAATAGCTTCATCTCCCCTTCTTCCTGTTCTATCTTTCCTGAACATCACATAGCCCGTTAGCCCCAATTCGGCATCTTACATATCAGTGGTGGCCCGATTCGGTTACACATATTTTATGAGGGTCAATGTCTTCTACCATAATGTTTAGTTCACTTCTTTTATTTACTATGCTCCTTGCATTTAAACAAACGCATTTATATTCTGATTCAGAACAGTTTTCCAGGATGTTCTCTGCTGATTTAGTTTTGCTGTCTTTATCTGTGCCTCCAGTTTCAGGCTTCTCTGTGAATCCCCCTGCGAATTTAGTTTAACTAGATGCAGCCTGTGCCACTGTCAACAGATCGCAGCAGGTTCTCTGAGAATACTGCTGCATCCTTTCCACTTAGATGGAGGCCATCTCTCATGTACATATCTTCCCTCCCACAAAGTACCCCCATAAATCTGCGAATCCCACTTCTTAACACAACTAGTGCGTTGATCGCCATCCTCTTGCAGTTTCTAGTGTTTTGCCTTCCTTCCTCCCACTACTGACAATATTCCTATTCTTTACACATCTGCTCAACTTGTGCGTTGATCGTCATTCTCTTGCAGTTTCTATATGTTGGCTCCCTTCCTCCCATTACTGAGAACATTCCTGCGTGAATAACCTGTTCGACTCTTGTCTTCTTTAACTTCCTCACTAACTGTCTGTACTTCTGTACTATCCCAGTAGTTCCCTCCCTGTCTGCATTGTTTGTTCCTACGTGTACTAGTATAGACCCTCCCTTACCATGCCCCAATACCTTCTCTACCCTTTCAGTCACATGTTCTATCCTAGCCCTCGGCAAACAAACAACGACGTCCTTCTTCGCTTAGTGTCTTATCTGTTTTTTCTGAGAATAGAGTCGAGATGGTGTTGGCAGCAACAGAGAACTGCATGTCGCCGGAATCGGTCGAGATCCTGGCGGAGTAGCATCTATAATCGACAGTCATTATTTGTGCTACTCCGCCCGTCGTTGAATACGTTTACATTCGGTTACACGCTAAGTAAATGAATGTTTACAAGCATAAACTTCTAAGCTAAACAATGTCAAAGATGTACCACAATACGGTTTAAATTGGAGGAACAGGAAATCTACTTAAATCGTGAAGCTGTGTTACTCCCTCTAATGACGACGTTTACCCTTCCCTTTTCGTAGTATCATCATCGACGATGCTGGTTGATAGGTCCTCTCAGAACGAGTTTCTGAGTATTTAGGCGCTATGCAAGATATACTACTATAACTACATCATTACAAATTGGAGAAGTATCTCATATGTTGCTCTCGGTCTCACGTTTTGGTGATAGTCGTTGTCGCATTTTCCTCTTACGCTGTCGTTTGGTTAGTGTGATCGCGAAGGCGTCTACAGCTTCCAAGATTGTTATGACGCTCGCGCCAATGAGCAAGCCCATCGAACCCCCGATGTCACCTGGAACACGCAACAGCAACACTTACTATAAGTAAGCCTCTATTAATAGCTGCGGCTTGTGACACCAAATGTTATATTTGATTTGACTACTTATTTGTTTGATTTAACTTTTGTTGACTTAGAAACTGTTCCAACCCTGTATGCGGATTATTTACCAGTGCAGTTAAGACATCTTAACTTTGAGTTGTGTTTACCAAACGCTAGTCTGGCCTGCCAGCCAAAAAACAACAAAGACAATGTTGCGATACACAAATTAGGAATGGAAATATTTGTATGTGTTGATTTCGTTTTTATTTTTGGATGATATGCCAACTTTCTCTTCTCAGTGTCTTAGAAAGTTAACAATATACATATATATAGATATATATATATATATATACTCCTTACTTAGCAAATCAATCAGTGTGTAGGCTTCAAACTGCTCGTATTCCTGGACACGGAGGTCGCGCATATAGATATTCAGCTCCAGAAAGTTGCGACTGTAACACATAGAGACGAATATGCGACTATATAATTAATTATGAACAAATTATGAAAGTAATCAGTTTGTGACATGTCTGAGCGCTTCCACGAATACCAGACAATTACACTTCTTTACTCTTGTTATCCAGTGGTTTTATAGGTTTTAATACGGGCCTAATTAAATATACAAATCAGTCGGTGTTCAAAATGCCTCGCTAAGACTCTGTGTGAGGCAACGCGTTGACTGGATACACACACTGGTACTGTAACGCTTGATAACTTGTTGCTGTGGTGATTAATACGAATAGGTACAGTTGCTAAAATTTTAGTAAAATTAATCAAATAAACTGATTTATGGCGTTGCTATGGCATAGTATTTCTTCCGCGCCCCACCAATAGACTCAATATCGATATCATTAGTAATCTGTAATTTAGTTCTTCGTTGTATTGACTTCCTGCTATTGTGGCTGGTTTCGTTATAGACCTTCGTCGGAAGACCACCCTTTCTACAGTTATTCTGTGCACAACTTACATGTTTTCCTACGCTAGTGTCTAAGGTCTGGCTGTCTGCCCGCCCGCCCGCCCGCCCGCCCGCCCGACCGACCGACCGACCGTCCGACCGACCGACTTGGAGGTCACAATTTTAAAATGGCATTTACCTCCGTTAGTTGTGCATGTATGGGGCTGAATTTGTTGTGCGATCAAGCGAGCCCATTTGGGTGGTTGATAGATATAGAAATGTTTCGAAATCTTCCGGGAAGTTGGGATCTTGGAGTAACAGTTTTAAAATGGCACTCTAAGTTTTGCATGTATATAGCTGGTATTTTGTACGCGATTTAGCAGGCCCATTTGGGTGGTTCAGTTTAGATCTTTTTTGAAATTCGTCCGGGTTACTCGGGGCACATGCGCATAATAGTCTTTTCCGCGGGCATCGCCTGGTAACTCGGCTAGTGTGTAATAACTGCTATATGCGTGTGTATCATGCTTTTAGGCCATTTAGGGGAGACTTATGGAGCGCAGTGGCTAGAGATTCTTGAGGTTCGAACCCTGTGCTGCGGTGTCGGACCTTGTGCAAGTTCGTTTACTCGACGTTGCTCTAATTCTCTCAGCTGCATGAATGAGTACCTTGCTATAAACAGTGGTGGGTATTTGTGTACGAATAGTCTTTGCGCATTTATTGCAGCGTGGCCGGATGCTTCACGGAGAAGTCGAGGTGGTATTCGATTGAATAGGTCTGCCAGGGTGTAAAATGCTTCTGAGGACTGGACACTGCGCCATCTAAGAACTAACCATTACTTTACAGTTGGTTGGCTGTTTGGTAAAATGGTGCAGAGTTATTGCTGTTGCTATGAGTAGAGTAGGAGTAGTATAGCCTGCATTTGACCGATGTTATGCGTCTCTGCCAGAAATTCTTACTAACTCATGCGAGCGTATCGTACCTGAAAAAAGTTTCGTCCAATCGAGTCATTTCAAGGAGAGATGCAAGCCTTTTCTTGAACGACGTCATGTTCCTTACCGAGCTGTGCCCCACCCCGGACAACGGTAGAGCATTCACGTTATCCCGGCATTGGAACGAATTCATATTTGCACGTACTCTTTTCGACTCAAATGAACTGTCGTTGTAAAATTTGAAATACTCGCTTATAGCAGTTTTCTCGGAATCGGAAGCTGTATTGTAGCGTTTTGTTTGATCGCGGAAATGCCAATTTGTCATAACGTTGTTTCCTATTGGTTAGATTACGACCTGACTTAGCGAATGAAAAACCATGTCGCAACATGCTGCATACATATGCTGCCACCTGTTGATTATAGTGGAAACTAAATTTTAGTGATTGGCAAACATGATATAATTGGTCAATGAGCTTATCTGTCGTATATTCCAGCTTGTGTAAATTAATTATATTATTTTAGAATAAGTGTGTTCCATTACCTAAATTCTTCATACACCCCTTAGGTTTACTTCCGCATCGCACGGACTTCATCATTGTTGTCAAACATTATCCAATTAAGATGTAAGTTTTAAACAAAAAAATACTAAATATATGCATCTGGTATTTTGGGGCATGTACTGCGACCGGTTACATGAAGCGGCTAAGAACTTTAGTATTGCTTACCGACTTTGAGATTGACTAACCCTTTTGTTTTGATGCGCCTCTAAGCTTGGTGTCCGAGCACAAAATAAGTTACCTTATTATTATTACGTAGTACTAGCAAACATGTCTGTCACCTGACGGGATGCCTTGCTTTAGTTGACAGTTGTGAAAGAAATAGTTACCAAATGTTAAAAAACAGCATCGTTACATAAAAACCATCGCGCGCTCTCAGATACTCGCCGTTCGTACAATGTGCCCAATCAGGAGATAATTATAAATTCACGTCCATCGATAGGCAGTCGTGAAAGAGTAGCATTGTTAAATAATGTTGGTATTGCTACGATATTGGCATGAGGGTAGACATAAGCATTATTGTGTCAGCGTCTACTTCATGTCGCCAAGTCCATGACGCAGGGGCCGTTTTCCCGAAGTATTTGCCGCGCGCGCATGGTTCCTGCCATTGTAACGTATTACGCGGACATTACATGAATGAATGAAAGTTTATTCAACAACAACATAATAATACATGCACAATATTTAAAAAATAACACAATACATGCACAATATACAATACACAAAGATGCCAATTATACAATTGTAAGTCACAGTTTTGAAGTTGAAAAGGGCAAGAAGAAGTGTGTCACTTATAACACTTGCCCAATTTACAATTGATATAATTACAGTCAAGAATATTTTACAATATGCAACATGCGTGATTACAACATACAATTTTTATTTTTAAAAGAATGAAATATATATATATCACCAATACCACTTGTGCTAAAGAATAACAATTTGTGAAGTCCAATATAGACAATACATTTTTAGTAAGTAAGGAAAATATTATCAGTGTATTTTTTTTGGAAGCAATGGACGTTTTTAGAACATATTAAAGAATTGTCTAGAGAATTCCATATCGTTACACCTTTAAACGAAAGACACATTCTCTTTAAATTGGTGTGAGCAAAATGTTGTTTAAAAGTTGGGCTTTGTCTAGTTGCATATACAGGACTGTACAAAGTAAACAACTTTTGTATGTTCACTGGTAGCAAATTGCTATTTGCCTTGTACATAATAATTGCAGTTCGTAAATCAACAATATCTGACACTTTCAAGATATGTAATTCAGAGAATAGAGAAGAAGTGTGATCCAACCTCTTAGCTCTACAAATTAAGCGCACCACTCTCTTTTGTAAAACTACTAAACAATTTAAGGTAGTAGCATACGTATTGCCCCATACTTCAATGCAATACATAATGTATGGGAGAAAAAGGGAATGGTATAAAGTAAGCATTCCCCGTTTGTCAATGAGAAAGGTGGCGCTGTACATTATGGCACAACTCTTTGAGAGTTTAGATTTTATCATAGAAATGTGTTTTTTCCATGTTAATTTATTATCTATCAAAACTCCTAGAAATGTGGTGAATTCAACCTTATTTATGTCTTCCTTACTTATATGTATAGAGACAGGTGTCTTTATAATACGTTTGCCAAATAACATATATTTTGTTTTTTTGATATATTGAGAGAGAGCCTGTTTACTGCAAACCATACATGTAACTTTTCCAATTCAATATTTGTCAACCTGACAATTTCACCTATATCACTATTACTGTAGAACATGTTAGTATCATCAGCAAATAAGATGAACTTAAAGATGCTTGAAACATTACAAATATCGTTTATGTACAATTTCTCAACATGTGCTAGAACCAACCAGGGGAGAGAATGTGTTAGACTTAGTTTTGTCCTCACAGAAAGAATTAGTTGACAATGTCAAGATATGTGAGCCACTGGGGAGTAGTGATCACAACCAGATACATTTTACCATCAAAGTAAAATCAGAAAGGAATAGTAAAAAGCAGTATAGGAGAAATTTCCACAAAGGAAGGTATAAGGACATGAGGAAATATTTAGCAAAGATAGACTGGAATAACACACTGAAGAATAAGACAGCAACCGAATGCTGGAATATCTTAAATAGTGAAATTAAGTGCATAGTCGATAAATTTGTACCTTTCAAAAAACAAGGGAAACGGTCTAAAAAGAAACACTTATCGAAAGAAGCCATTAGAAAAATTAAGTATAAACAAATGATGTGGAAGTCATATAGATGTACTGGAAATGATGAAGACTACAACATTTATAAAGAAGCACTTAATCAAGCTACAGCTGAAATTAGAAATTCAAAGAGAAGCTATGAAAAAAAATTAGCTAGTAATATAAAACATGACAGTAAGAGTTTTTATGCGTATATTCGAAGCAAACAGAAAGTTCAGGATAAGGTCGGTCCTCTAGAAGATAGTGCTGGAAATACAATATCAGAGGGATTCTTAATGGCAGAAGACCTGAATGAGTATTTTAGTTCAGTGTTTACCAGGGAAGATATTAGTTCACTGCCAGTACCAGAGGCTAAGTTCAAGGGGGCAGATTCAGACTATTTAGGACAGTTAGTTGTAACCTCGGAAATGGTAGCTAAGAAAATAAGGGCTATGAAGGATAATAAATCACCTGGAGTGGACGGGATTCCGCCCAAACTACTATTGGAAATTGTAGAACAAATTAGCGCACCGCTTGCAACAGTTTTCAATTTGTCATTAGAAGAGGGAGTGGTTCCTTTAGAATGGAAAGAGGCAAACATTATACCGTTATTTAAAAAAGGTTCGAGAAACAAGTCAGAGAACCATAGACCAGTGAGTTTAACATCAGTGATTTGCAAATTATTAGAAAGACTAATTAAAGATCACATGGTGGATTTTCTTGTTAAACATAACTTGATAAACCCATCTCAACATGGGTTTTTAAAAGCGAGGTCATGCTTAACAAATATGTTATGTTTTTTGGAAGACATCACTAGGTGGGTAGATGAGGGATCACCAGTAGATATCATCTATTTAGATTTTCAAAAAGCTTTCGACAAAGTACCACATCAAAGATTACTCCTTAAGCTAAAGGCCCATGGCATAGGAAATGGTATAATAAACTGGATAGAAAAATGGCTGAATGACAGAAGACAACGTGTAGTAGTTGATGGGGAGGCTTCAAACTGGAAATCGGTATTGAGTGGGGTACCACAGGGATCAGTACTAGGACCTATATTATTCTTAATATATATCAACGATTTGGACGATGATATAACAAGCAAGGTGTTAAAATTTGCGGATGATACAAAAGTGTTTAGAAGGATTAAAAGTGATGGAGACAGACAGCATTTACAAGATGATCTTGATAGGTTGATCAAATGGTCTGAAAAGTGGCAAATGCTGTTCAATTTTGGGAAATGTAAATGCCTCCACACAGGTCATGGGAATGAAGAGGTAAAATATAAAATGGGGGGTACTGTTCTAAGTACTACTGTAAAAGAAAAGGACTTAGGGTTAACCATTAGTGCTGATATGAAGGTTTCAGAGCAGTGTGGAATTGCAGCGTCAAAGGGAAATCAAATCCTTGGATTAATTAGGCGAAATATAGCGTATAAGAAAAAAGAATTAATAGTACCGCTGTACAAAACAATAGTGAGGCCTCATTTAGAATATTGTATACAAGCATGGAGGCCATATCGCAAGAAGGACATAGATATGCTAGAAAGAGTACAGAGGAGAGCGACTAAAATGATACAAAATCTGAGGGATCTTAGTTACGAAATACGCCTAAAAGAATGTGGTTTAACAACACTAGAGACCAGGAGATTGAGAGGAGATCACATAGAAGTGTTTAAAATATTGAATGGTTATGAAAATATTGATAGAAACATTTTTTTCTCAGTTAAGAAAGATAGAAGGACCAGAGGACATGAAGCTACATTAGTAAAGGAGCAGTGTAGATTAGATATAAGAAAGTTCTCATTCTCACAAAGGACTGTAAATGAATGGAACAGATTATCTCCTGATTGTGTTGGTGCTAGTAGCGTGAATATGTTTAAAAATAAAATCGACACACACCTTAAAAAGGCGGGATACATGTAGATAAAAAGTATTGGACTCTCGATAAGCCAAAAGGCTTCCTTGTCCAACTGCCATCCAGAGTAATTTTCTGGATGGCAATCTTGTTAAATCTTGTTAAATCTAAACAACTTTGGTCCTAAAACAGATCCTTGTGGGACACCACAAGATATTTTGAGTATTTCTGAATCACAATTATCATAGTGAACAAACTGACTTCTGTTGTTCAAGTAACTCATAATCCACTGATGTGCAACACCACGAATACCATAAAAAATTATTTTTTGAGCCAATATATCATGGTTAACCGTATCAAATGCTTTCTTAAGGTCAACAAATATGCCAATGGCATATTTATTATTATCAAGAGAATTAGTAATTTCTTCGACCAGTTCTATTAAGGCATGAGATGTTGACATGTTTGATCTAAATCCATATTGACTAGAACTGAGTATATTATACTTATCTAGAAAACTATTTAACCTCTCACAGTATAATTTCTCCATTATTTTTGAGAACTGGGGCAACAAAGAAATAGGTCTGTAATTTGTAAATACACCCTTATCACCAGACTTAAATATTGGAATGACTTTAGCTGTTTTCATTTGATTAGGAAATATTCCAGTGATAAAGGAAACATTGCATATATGCTTCAACGGTTTTACAATGTGAGCAATAATGATCTTAATCATGCTCATGTTTAAATCATTACAATCTGTTGACATTTTACCCTTAACATTTTGAACAGTTCTGGTGATGTCTTGATCATCAACAGGACTTAGAAACATACTTTTATCAATTTCTTTTCCCAAATAATCAAATATATCTACATCATTTTTAGGAAGTTTAATTTGTTTTGCAAGATTGGGTCCAACATTTGTAAAAAAATTATTAAATCCATTTGCAATTTCCTTCTTTTCATGTATCTCTTTGTCATTGTTCATAAAATAGTCAGGATATGTTGGAGTACTGGATTGTTTGTTGATTACTCTATTTAGAATTTTCCAGACGCCTTTTATATCATTTTTTGGTTTCTCCAACATTGTGGTGTAATACGCTTTTTCAGCAAACCTTAATATAGATGTTAATTAATTTTTATAATGTTTGTACTTTAGTTCAGCTTCATGTGAGCAGGATATAACAAATGCTTTGTAAAGCTTCTTCTTTTTGTCACAAGAACATTTCAAACCTTTAGTGAACCAAGGTTTCTTATAAAAGTCACTTTTTCTTGAGATTATTTTTATAGGGCAATGCTTGCTAAACAAGCCTATAAATTTGTTTAAAAATAGATCATACGCCTGATTTACATCATGTAAATTTAAAATATCATCCCATGATTATAGACTTAGTTCATGTGAGAGTGAAGTTAAGGTGTCTTTATTTATTACTCTGGTATACTGAGTATTCATTTTAGTATTTCTACATATTTGATACTCGCATACTGCAAATATTGGCAGATGGTCACTGATATCATTATACAGTATACCACAGGTGAGACTGTGTCGCAATTCATTTGTGAATATGTTGTCTATCAGAGTAGCTGAAATGTCAGTGACTCTGGTTGGCTTATCAATTAGAGGGTAAAGACCTAGACTATACATCAAATCAAGAAAGTGTTTAGTACTGCTGCGTTGTTCATGTTTTAACAAATCAATATTTAGGTCGCCACACAGAAATATCGTTTTGGGTGCTTTTACATCATTAAACATGTGTTCTATTTTTTCACAAAATATATCTAAATTTGAACCAGGTGTTCTGTACATATAATTGATAATAACATTAGCGTGATTCTTTATGGCAAGTTCTACTGTAACACATTCAAAAGTATGTTCGACTGGATTTTGTTTCAAGTAATCTGCACGACAATTCATTTCGAATAGATAATGCTACACCACCACCCTTGCGGGATTCTCTAGTTACATGATAAGCACTGTAGCCAATTAGATTCAAATCATCTATAACATCCAGTTCTGCCCATGTTTCAGATACAGCGACAATATCAAATTTCATATGTAAGTCTTGCAGATAGTAATTCATTTTCAGAAGGTTTTTCTTAAGACTTCTGGCATTAAAATGAATGAATGATAAGCCATTAAGCTTACACATATTATCATTGAATTCTGAATCAGTGTAATAGTTACATTTTGATGTTGAGTTGTCACAAAAGTTGTTATTTGGATCGATATCATTTTCAAAGTCAAAACTATTATAATCAGTATAACTAGGGGAGGAAAATTCAAATTGGGAACAAGTATTAACTAATTTGTAGATTTTGTAATCTTGTTCATTTGGTGAATTCTCACAAATAAGTTCATCATTGCTCATATCTTCAAATGGGAAAACTTCACAGCAGGATGAACATCGATAAAAAAAAAAATTATTAACATAAACTGATACTGTGTTATATTGGTACAAGTCTTATGAAAGGTAGACTCACAAAGTCCACATTTGACAAAATTAGTATTTAACAATTCCCCACAATCTAGGCACGAGTCTTTTTTTATCATATTTTTAGCCATTTGAGACTTTTAAGCATCAACTGTTGCTGGTAACTAGATAGCTTAGATAAACAACGAATGGGTAACATAGGAAATACCACACAGCCCACATACAATACAATGAGTGTGTCCACAATAATAAAGCAAAGAAGAAATATGCAGCGTCTAATAGTTAGACAGCGTTTGCACAACAATAACAACAACATTGTCAATGACCAGTCAACTCACGCCAGTCCCAGACCAAGGCCCAGGTCTTGGAAGTCTTTCAGGCATTTTATAAGGTGTGTTTTTGCACTGTCTGGTGGACCGTTTAGTCTTACGAACACTTTGCAGTTTCTCGTCCACGTGGACTGAAGTTTATTTTGCTTGCGCAGTAGTCGGGCAGTTTTGGCCAGCTTTGCTTGCTTGGCGTTTAAGTGTTCGTTTACGTACATGTTCGTGCCTCTTAGTTTTTTTCCCATTCTCAGGATGTTTGTTTTGGCTTTACGGTTGGTAAATCTGATGATAATGCGTGGTATCTGCCTTCCCGACTTACGATTGGCGCCGCCTAGGGTGTGACATGCCGATATGTCGTTCTTGGTGATCGGTATTCCCTTCGTTGTGAGGAACGTCACAACGCAGTCCTCCAGTGTGGACGTTTCTTCGGGCGGTGCTTCCGCGTCGGTTTCGGTCGTTGTGCTGCTTGCAGTCCGAGCGTATGTTTTGTGGTTTGTTTGGAAGCCAGTGATGATTATATCATCAATCCGAGAGTATTGTTCGAGATCGTCAACTTTTGTTTCAATTCACGGATGATTTGGTCTTTCTCTTCGTTAGCTTTCTGTAGTTGGCTGACTTCCTTCAGTAGGTAGGCGATTTCTTTTTGGAATGTTGTAATGCCGGCAATGTCTCGTTGTATTGCGGTCAGCTGTTGCTTCATCTCGGTGATTTCTGAGATGTCGTCATCTTTTCTGCGTGGCGTTGTGCGTGGCATCGTGAATTGCGTTGATTGTCGATATTACGTTCTGAACAACTGATTGACCCCATAAAGCATCTATGGGGTATTTTGAAAATATGTGAGTCTTACGTCTTATTCCTGGGGTCGTAGATTAATCCATGAAAGTGTGGTGCTCGAGATTCAAGCGGTCTATGAGGAAAAAGTTAACATCGCCGCATAGATACATTATATACGTTTCCTCGATTATAAGAAAAGGTTGAAATATTATTAAATTAGCATCCACGTCCAAAATTTTGCAGTTTCAGTTTTTTTAATTGTGTGTATGTGCGTGTGCGTGTGCGTGCCCTCGTGTGCACGTAAGCGTATGCGTGCGCGCCTAATCACAACATACCTAATAAAATGGAAACAAAAGGGAATTTTGTTGTTGTTTTTGGTTTACGATCTTGTACTTTTTGACCTAAACATGAAAGCGACCACCTAGATGGCGGCAACCATAAAATCGGTATTGTGTTGAGGCGTTGCTATAAAAATAGGTTAATAAAATCCTTCTACAGTGCCATTACTACAACTACAAAGACGTAATTGTATGTGTGTTAGCATGTATGCATTTATAATAATAGACGAGTGTATGCGCGCATATATATATATGTTCTGGTTGGTTCCAGCGCTCGGCAACGTTCTATTAACTGACTAGTCTGTATTATTGTGGGTGGTTACAATGTAATGATCTTATGAGGTCTCATTCAACTAGTCAACCTTTTTCATTGCCTCGACACAACGTCGATTTTACAGAAACCGTGGGGGTAAACCTATGTGTAGAAGTCGAGTCTTAATGTACTTGTTGTATGAATTGTGAGCGTTACTGTAATAAAATGGTATTGTTTGATAACGTAGTGTCGCATTATTATTATTTATTATTATTATTATAAAGCATTTGTGTGTCCGGATAACAAATCTGCTCAAAGGCGCTGACAATCGTAGAGTATAAATAAAATACATTAAATGACCTAAAACATATTAAATAGAAAGGTAAAGGAAAATGTTTTAAAAGTAGCATATAAAAATTACATAAAATATCAGTTAGAAAAACCTGAATAAAAATAAATATATATTTATATATACAAGTGTATATATATATATATATATACATAAATTAAACGAATTAGCCTTTTAAATACCTAAAATAAATAACGTGCTTAAATTAAATTAAATAAAAACATATAATGTGCTAATTAAAAAAAAAAAAATTAAAAAAAATAACTGCATCCTAAGTACATAACCGAATGTCAACATTGCACAAATGTTACTGATGCGGACTGTAAAGTTCTTTGAAGGCCTGTCGAAATAAGTATGTATTTAAGAGTGATTTGAAAGTGGCAACGCAGTTTGCATGCCTGACTGCATAAGGCAGGGCATTCCACAGGATCGGACCAGCCACCAAGAAGGAACGACGGCCATAATGTTCAAGGTGATATCTCGGAACAGTCAGCAGACCTTGTTCGGCCGATCTAAGTGATCTGGTCGGCGTGTAGGATGTCACGAGCGATGAAATGTACGCAGGGCCGAGATGGTGCACTGCACGATATACCAGCAGTAACAGCTTGAATTCGATCCGCTGGCGTATAGGAAACCAGTGTAGACGGCACAAGTGTTATGTGTTCTCGTCTTCTTGTCCCGGTAATGAGACGTGCTGAGGAATGCTGTACCATCTGCAACTTTCGCAAGTGCGTCTCCCGCTAACCATATAACACTGCGTTGCCGTAATCAATACGTGACATGACTAAGGCGTTCACAATGGTTCTGCAGGCATTAGTGGTAAGACATTTCCTAATCAACGCAATGCTTCGGAGGTGACAATATGCCACATGGAAAACACGATATATACATCATATCAGCTATCACATGCATATCAGCTATCACATGCGTCCAAATCCACCGGCCGGCCCTTCGGGCCCCATGGGTTGTTTCTTTTTTTCCAGGACGATCTTTTACAGAGTGATATATACATGCTGAGTTGGTATTTACTGTTAATATAGTGCCGTCGAAACACGGCAAGCTGTGGTCACCATCAATCACTGGATGGCTATTAGTATATCAAGACAACATAAAAATATACTTTATGTAGACTCTTATTATTTATTAGTGGACACATACGACGAACATATGCGCAATATGGCAAATGCATCAAAAAGCTTTCCCAGTGCAAACAAGTATGCTTTATTGAGGCATGAAACTCAACGAATACGCCCGCTACAACTTCTAGATTAATAAAAATTGGTGACATGCTTGTTCAGATGACAAACGACATTGAATTGCTAATGTGCACCTGAGTCGCGTGGTCGCACGCGGTACCGATTTGATGCATGCAAGCCGTGAACTGGTCTTGTACATGGATACCGTGGTAGGCAGCCACTGACACATCTCTCTCACTCGAGTAACTTGGCACGCATGGCCTACTTCCCAAAGTTTTCAACATTTTGATAACGGCAGTGAGCGTTTGATCCTTGTCCTACCACACAAACCCAATAGAGCGCGTCATTGTCACCACGTTGTGGAAGATGTCCTAGTCGATATATCAGTGGATATATCGAAGAAACAAATGTGTGGCTCACCGTCGTTGCGCCTCAATGTCACAATTGCAAAGCAACGCAGTTTAATCTGCTTTGGGGTTCATAATCACGGATCTTCTGGTTTATCCGACCTGCATCGCATGCAACAATTTCGTACAAGATGACGAGTCCATTCCAGTCATCAGATCGCTCCTCAATCGCGTTTGGAGAACCTTGATCATATCCCGTACAATCGTTCCAGGCATGCCTGGCACGCACACGTAGAACATAGTGGAATTCGCGTAATATAGATAGGTTTTGCAATAACCGGAGGGAGTAGTGAACTTTGAAGTCGTCGAGCCCGTTGAGGTGCATTCTAGCAGCATCCCGTTCTTTTGCCCCTTTTCTATATTGCTGACAAAATAACATTGTAGGTGTTCATAGTAATATCCTAGTAGATGTTCATATTCGTGTCGCGTTTTGTCCTCTGCCCCAGGTCTGTGAAAGAATTAAAAATAAAACTTTCTTGTTCTTGTTCTTATTAGCCAAGTGTCCGAGTCACGAGCAAAATGTCAGTCTCCCTGATATTGGAGGTTTCATTAGAATCTTCCACTTTGAGACCATATTCTCAGTAAACCACGGATGTTTATATTTTGATTGTAGTTGCAAATAGTTAGTTTGTATTAACTCTTCTATGTGCATAACACCAAACACTTGCATGTTTGCATAACACAAACTATTTTGCGACCGACCGATCGACCGACCGACCGACCGACCGACCGACCGACCGACCGACCGACCGATTCGATTGAACAGGGTGTAAAGTGTAAAGCGCTTTGAGCAGTCCTGAGGACTGGATATTGCGCTATATAAAAACTTACCTTTACTTAACATTTCCATAACTCCCCTTCCCACGGTATGCCTCAACAAGCCCCATTTCAACATTAAGTATGTTATAATCAATTTGTCATTAATATTCGAATCGATAAATAAAAAATGTCGTATCAATGCATAGTTAAACCATTTGTAACTGCAAGAACAGTAATGCATGGTGACATGCTTGGATAATTTACACAGCAGCAAATATTAATCACAATCACTAAAAGTTTCGTTAAACATAAAAAAACGTACTTTTTTTCTTATTTTCAGACTATTGTGACAACTGTGCTATGATGTATGTCAATCGTGGTCTAATAATATGCTATATCACTGGTTGTAACGAAACAACTGTCGCTGCTGTCGTTTTCTGTGAAACATGGGTGGCTCAATTAACCCAGTGGCTCAACTAACACTGCTTCCCCTAATGTTTTGCTAAATTTTGTGTCTGTATGACGTACTGCATTGATGATTCTCAAATACATGTACACACGAGCATAACGAGAAGCAGATTGGGCTTTGCATCTGGACACTGTCAAGGACATGATATCTTTGTTCTTTGCCGCATGACATGAGTTTTATGGCCTGTGCGCACTGAACTATTTTCGATATATGGAAAGTTTGCCCAGTGACATGCTTGTACATTTTTCAATGGGCAACACATAGCACCGATCTGTTCAATGGCATTTGGAGTGACATGTCTATTAAAACAACATTTACGTGTTGTGGTCATGGACTGAGTGGGATTATTGGAATAACCCTGAAACCGGAAATTCACACAATATGGGCTTACAACTTTAATAACTGCCACAGCACCACCTGCACCTTGAACGAGATGATAGACAATAGACGACCAACTGTCCAAACTTCCGACAACGAATAAATGACCCCAAGGATCAAGGGAGATGGCCAAGACAGGAAAGCTCTACATGGGATACAAGATAAATGGGAGGTTTGCGTAGATCCACTCGACCGAGAGGAACACCAAAATGAGCAGACGAACACTGCCTCTGGGCAAATTGTGAAACTTCGGTTAATGTCGACAACGCAGAAATCCAGAAACACTTTAAAATCGGATATGCCAACTTGTTTGACACGGAAACTGTCTATGCAAGAGCCATGGGCTTTCATTCTACCGCACACGATCTTGAAATCTTGACACAATCTTGAGTTCTTGACACAACCAAGCTAATGGGCTCTACACTATCACCTATCCCTAATGTCGATGGAAATTGAAATATGAGGGAAGCAAAATCAAATCTAATTTCAAGAACGTGCTTAATGTGAACATGTAAATACGGCTGGCTGAACAAAATTGCAGACAACATTCCTCGATGGGTGTGCTGTCCTCTGGATAGTGCATTGGCCGTCACCTGATAACTGTAAATGACTACCTTGTCCGGTTCCGTGGTTACATGTATAGTCACTTAGCGAAAAGTGACGTCTATCTGGTGCTCAACAAATATACTGACAAATATAATGATCTTCGAAGATCTAGTTGCACACAAAACTGGCTTTAAAAAACATAAACTAGTCATCACTGGCAGAGATCCTATTCATATAAAGATTGCAGGTGGTTGTATAAACAAACATCTGGACATGACTACCATGCAAGAGAACGATTATACTCTGTTTGTGCAGCAAGTGTCACGTGGGATGATGCCGTTCTGGTCATTGCGGACGACACCTACCTCTTCACTCTCTTATTTTTATCTAATCTATATTTATCTTATTTCTGACACCAGGGCAGTATCCGGAAAAGTTCTGATGGTTTCGCCAATTCAAAGACTCTCCTAGACATCAACACAGTTGCAGAAGAACACAGCTCCACTATCCCATATTTACTAGCTGCTCACGGTCTCATAGGTTGTGATATTGTGTCATCATACTTTGGTGTTAGCACGGATGCAGCTCTGAATATTTTGAGATATGCGATCGTCATTTATTTACAATAAAACTAAGAAATATGACGAAACTGGGGCACGTATACTTACTCACACTGGATTGTATTGGCAAATAACAGAAACCCTTCAACTTCCATCTTCGAAAAGGCAAAAAACACCACTTTTACTATTATATTTCATATTTTTGGTTGAAATTTATCAACTTAAACATTATAATTATTACACATATCAAATTATGCTATCTATTAGTGGCGCTAAATCTCTACAGGAGGCCGCATGCCATATGTTAGTAATTTATGTTATAAATTAGTGCTAAACAGCAATAAAAATTAGACTATATATATTTCTATCGATCGCTTTGTCGCACGGCTCTTTAAATAGAAAGGCTTCCGATAGGAGAACTGTGTTTATATCAAAATGGTTTTGTTAGTGTGGAACCGGTGTTCACGTTCAGTAGTCCAGAAACAACAACAACGTCCCGACTACCTCGCAGTTAAGTACCCTTCCTTGTCGCCATGGAAATGACAGGCTCTGCTAACAAGAAGCATGAGCTACAGACGTCAGACAGCCCGCCGATAGTGACGTCGCTGCAACACAGTGACGCGGGAGACGAGACGAGCGAGCCGAGCAAAGAGTGGGGTCGCGCCTTCAGGACATTCTGTGAAATGACTACATTTCACGGGCTGCGAAACGTCGCCGACTCGACCAGTCACGCCGCCCGCAGGTGATTCTAAGTTCTGGCTATAAAACCACGGAGAGAGAGAGAGAGAGAGAGAGAGAGAGAGAGAGAGAGAGAGAGAGAGAGAGAGAGAGAGAGAGAGAGAGAGAGAGAGAGAGAGAGAGAGAGAGAGAGAGAGAGAGAGAGAGAGAGAGAGAGAGAGAGAGAGAGAGAGAGAGAGAGAGAGAGAGAGAGAGAGAGAGAGAGAGAGAGAGAGAGAGAGAGAGAGAGAGAGAGAACGAATGTGTGTGTGTGTGTGTTTGCGTGTGTGTGTGTGTGTGTGTGTGTGTGTGTGTGTGTGTGTGTGTGTGTGTGTGTGTGTGTGTGCGCGCGCGCGCACTTACGTGGGTGCACAAGTGTGTTTGTGATGGCTACATCACGAAACAACAGGAAATTTACGTTATAACGTTTTGACGTAATCTCAAAAAAATTACTTCAAAATGAACTGCTAGCTACATAACGCACCACGTGTTACACGTCACTGCCAACAGACTCCATTAATATTCATGGGTTCGTTTTCCTCCCATTTATGTTGCAGGCTTGTCTGGATCACAATCGTACTAATCAGCACGGTGATACTCGGCTACCAGTGCCAGAATTTGGTGCGATTGTACTTCCGTTGGCCCGTAAGAATGACGATATCGATGTCACGACAAGAACCTGTCGTCTTTCCCGCCGTCACCATTTGCAACCAAAACGCCTTCAGGTATTGACTGCTGTTGACGTGTTGTGATCGATTTAAAATATTCAATACTCACATGCGTCTTTAGAACCAGAGAAAGGAACACAGGAAATTAGAACAATAAAATATATATACATTGTCATGAGAAGAACCCGGGTTCGAATCCTGTGCTGCGGTGTCGAACCTTGGGAAAGTTCGTTCAATCTACGTTGCTCCAGTTCACGCAACTGTATGACTGAGTACCTGGCTACAGACAATGGTGGATTGTTGTGTACGAATAATCTTTAATTGCATTAATTGCAGCGTGGCTGGAAGTTTCCCAGAGAAGTCGAGAAGTATTTCAATTAAACAGTTCTGCCAGGGAGTAAAGTGCTTTGAGCAGTCCTGAGGGCTGGATGCTGCGCTATATAAGAACTTACCTGTAATAACACACATTTAGACTGATTTCAATAATATACTGTATGACCATATTCATGATATGTATGCTAATACGCCAACCCAGGTAATGCTATCAGCAAGATAGAATGCTCAATATTTAACATTAAGCTTGGTAATATTGACTACTTAGTTGCATTAGCGGAGATGTGAGAGAGGGTGAGAGAGGGAGAGAGAGAAAGAGAGATAGAGATAGAGATAGAGAGAGAGAGAGAGAGAGAGAGAGTGAGAGAGAGAGAGAGAGAGAGAGTGAGAGAGAGAGAGAGAGAGAGAGAGAGAGAGAGAGAGAGAGAGAGAGAGAGAGAGAGAGAGAGAGAGAGAGAGAGAGAGAGAGAGAGAGAGAGAGAGAGAGAGAGAGAGAGAGAGAGAGAGAGAGAGAGAGAGAGAGTGAGAGTGAGAGCGAGAGACGAGAGAAACCCCCCCACACACACTGAGCATTTGACGACGATTGTCACAGACTAGCTGCTGCAGTAGAAAACGGCTCATACCATTGGTTGGACGACATGTACAATCGGAACATCTCGACTTTCAACTACACGGGTGTCGGCAACGTGTCGATGCTTGATGTCTACCTTCAACATCGACACCTCAAAGAAGACATGATTGCGTCGTATGTTTCTCAACAGCCTGGAAACTCATGTATATCAAATCTATGTTGCTGCATATTACTTGCAATGCTGGCTTTCATTATTATGATAATACGAATAGTGATGACAGTTACTAAATATTATTTATATATTGATATATAATTGATAGTAAATACGAAAACTGGCGACGTTAATTTGGAGAACTTCACCCAACATGTACGAATATGATAGCATGAGAGTATGATCACTTCAATGGTTGTTTGTCTTTGTTCTTTGAAAACCTCTAAATACGTGTTACTGTCACACCAGTTGTCGGTGGAAAGGTATGCCGTGCAGTCACAAAGACTTCGAGTTGACCGTGACTGATGTCGGAGTGTGTTACACTTTCAACGCCCGGATCAGTCCAATTTCAAAGATCAACTCAACTGGTAAATACTGTTAACTTTACGTAATCTTTATACAATGTTTACGTGCACTAGGACCCTTGACTTTTCCCATCGTGTCTGCTAAGTTTTCTAATCTTGCCAAACTACCAAATATTCGCCATCGTTCTGTTATTTGTTGGTCTTTCTTACTATGCATTGGATTGAAAGTGCAAACGTCAACAGTTACTAGTGTCCCGTTTTTGCCAAAATGCCCCTACTAGGAACCAACTCTCATATGCACGATTGCATGACATTCTTGATTGTAGGTCAACTTGTCGATTGATGGGATAGATCTATTTTCAAAAATAACGAAACCTAACAAAACTCCTAAAGGTGTACCGTAAAAGAGAGATGGTGATTATATAGTATGTTGGGAATACTCATTGATGGTGGATTGCGAAACGGACAGGCACAAACCATGTATATAATTAACAACTACACTTGCTTTGTAGGTGTCAAGAACGGACTGCAACTGTTGGTGAACGTCGAACAGTACGAATACATGAAGGGTCCACACAATGCCGTGGGACTGAAGCTTCTTCTGCACCATCAAGATGACGTCCCGCAAGTGGAAGACTTTGGCGATAACATCCCAGCGGGAATGCACACATTTGTTGGACTAAGCGTCACGAAGGTAAGCACCGTCTTGTTTGCGTTAACGGTGGCCCATGAAGAATTCAAAGATATGACCAACGCTACGCAAACGATTACACATGTTACTATTTTGGTTTCAGAATTGTGCTAGAATAGGCCTATGTACATGTTGCCCGTAACACACTACTGATGCTTAACAAATGAATTAGATTGACGACAAAATCGTTAGTTGTGTTTACGTTGGCACTCGTAACCACACACAAGTTGAATTTTGCATTTTGTAGGAGACCAACCTGCCCCCTCCACACGGTGATTGTATAAAACATAGAAAGCTGCGCTATTTCGATCGTTACACGCAGGCGGCCTGCTACAGAGAATGCATCACTGACTTCGTTGTTGATACGTGTGGCTGTAGAGATTATTATATGCCACCTTTCAACACAGGTAAACACAGTACTTGTTTCTCCGTATGAATGTCTCGCAATTAGCGTCGTGTCACCATGATATCTGCAATGCTTAATGGCATACTCTTATATTGGTTTGTCTAAAAAATACAAGCATACGTGTCGTAACAAATATGACACAATCTGTTAGAGTGTTTTCGTGATAATGAATGTAAAATACATGCAAGTAAGTGCTTTAATCTATAACGCAAGTAACTGTTAACTGTGGCAAAGAACTATACAAGGGCCAACATTGTTTCAAAACATCTTAAAGACAGCTGTAATTTAAGTACGCCCGATTGTTATTACTTCAGTGTGTACACACATCTAACACTAATTGTAAAAAGCATGTCAATAATGTCCACACATTTCTTAGTGTCCTTCCCTTCAGAAAGTTGTCAGCTTCCGGAATTGCCAGTCGAGACTGGATGCAGTGTTGCCTCATGCAAATGATGAAAAACGGACAACATAAAGAACATCAACGCTATTCGACATTCAAACATTTTATTTTCATTATATTGCTAAATTATGTGATAAAATAATAACAGTTGGAAACACCCCCCGATTGAAAGTTTTACACACTTTAAATGTCTCCGTAGTTCTGAACAAGTTAGCTCTCAATATCCATACGTCACACCACTGTTAACAGATGAGCCGCCCGTGTGTAACGTCTCCCGATACAAACGTTGTCTTATGCCAGCGATAGGTGAGTGTAAACTGAAATCAAACTTACGATTATAATTCTTCAACTGTATTTGTTCACAAAATTGACATTTAAAGGGAGGCATATGTTCCTTTACTCTGAATTAGTAATTTGTAGCAGGTAGTCTGCCGTATTGAACGTTAGAAAAGGGGATATTGTAGAGCGTCAACGGATATTGCGGCTAATTCAGCCCGGATCGGTTATATTGCCAATGAAGCTTGTTTTGAAACTGGATGTTTCGTTTAGCATTTGAACATTCTCGGGGCATATCTTCCAACTTGGAACAGACTGTTTCTTATTAAGATTTAAATATATTTAGCACGACTGTCACCAAGAGCAACACATTCAGACGGCGACTGCACAATGACGTTTTTGGGGCTTATTGAGAATTTCTGACATATTTGTTTATTTTTGCTTTTAACCATATTCACATTGATAGCATTTACATAATCTGGTGATATTTTGTTCCTTTCTTTCATTTATTTCATCAGCGGGAATAGTTTATAATATTTTATCTAACGTTCGACGGTGAACCTACATCAATGCGTCTTACACTCTACTAGTTTTTCTACCTTTGTTAGTCGACAAAACATGTTGGTATCGACATTTTTATACCCGTTTAATAACTTAAGCAGTACTATTTTACGTCCTTTTAACCTCGCTCTGTCAAGGTTTGTTTAACCACATTCCCTTTCATAGCTAATGTCTTTCAGTTATGGAATCAATTTAGTTACTTTACAATGTATTTTGTGTACCATGTGTACGTCTCTGACGGTCTTTCCTCCAATAATCACGGTATTCTAATGAGATTTAAACTGTTGTTTCATGCCGATGTTTAGTTAGGTAGTTCTCATGTACGTTATATATTTTCGTAATTATTCCAAACATTTGGTTACCCTTCGAAGTTGCAATCCTACACTGTTTTGACATATTCATGCCAGCACAAGTTGTTACGCCTGAGTCTTTTTAATTTGTTTCAGTACATAAAACGTATATCCCATCATATACATGACATCCATGTAGACGTGTACAGCGTGTAGGCATTTATGCTTCCTAGAAATGAGTCACGTGTGCCTTTTTTTATGATTGTATTAATTGATCTAGATCGTCTGGTAAATAATGTTATTCACCAGCACATGTAGTATTTCTAAACACTTGTATCATCATCATGATTTGGACAAAACAAACAGGGAACTAGCATTCACGAATGTGTTTTATATGATTATATTTGATTTTACAACGCGATATATATATAAATATATTATATATATTATTATGTATCATATGTCACAAATCACATAACGTATATTATATGGTATAGTCGCCATTGGTGTATCTTGCAATGTCGGTCCATATCTAAAGTACAGTTTGTCTTTCAGAATCATTCAACAGAAACGTGTCTGTCACGTGCGTGTGCCCAAAAGCGTGCGATATTGTACACTATAAAACATCCATGAGCTACGCGGCCGCCAACGAGAACAACGAAAGCCAATACGATTTGTCGAAAGAATTCAGAATCAGAACGGGGAAACACCTGAACGAATCGCTCGACACCAAGGAGTATTTATTGCCAGGCAGACGCCGGGCCAACGCAGATGAGGCTGATCGAGTTCTTAAAGGGCTACCAAAACTGCATTGGAAAGACTACCGATTCGCAATCGATTATTATTCAAAGTTTGTTAAGCGCATCAAGACGAGTGGAGTCGATTTCTTTCGCAGCTACAATGACATAATGGAATTGGGGTTTCAGAATATGCAGGACGTCCTACAGAATACATTTATTGCTGGTTGGAATCAATTGAATGTTTATGATTGTATGTCCGGCTCGTTCGAGCTTTCTAGGATACTGGGAGGTTCTGTAGATAGGATTGACCAAGAGTTTTGGCGACCAACCCTACGACTGCGTCTGGAAGCGGCGAAGAGAGCCTTGTTCAACCTAGACAGAGTGCACGACGCCTATTGTAACACAGTCCCTTTGATGAACGACATGGTTACGCCGAACACTAGTTATGATTCGCTCTATCTAACTGCTGAATTGTTCAAGCCTAACACGGAAATAAATAAGACGTACATTCGACTGAGAGAACACATTAATAACTATACTGAAAACATCGATGGATTGTTTCGTATCTACATCGCCGATGGAAACGAAGTTGAAATAAAAAACGATTTTCACAAATACAGCAGCGGATTACGGCAAGCTTCAGTCGAATATGACAGGGACCTAAGATTGTACGAGTCACTCGTCATACAAGTACCGCTTCAGCGAATTATAAAAGCAAGGAAACAATTCGAAGATCACAGAATAGCTGTTGTTGCCAAAATAGCCGATTGTCACAGTAGCTGGTTTTATTACGAACGTATGATACAGAAAGAGATAGATCTCAGGTCTGCGTTCGATAGTACAATGGTAAGGGACAACGTTCTGATGTTTTGGATGTCCTACCAGTCTAAGCAAGGAATACCCCTCAGCTTATTGCGTTTAGCAGGCTTGCTTACATCCGACAGAATAATACAATTGCTTGAAGATTATAACGATGCCCTTTCCCAAAAAATTGAACTTTCCGAGACATTTGATGTTAGTTTAAAATACTTCCATAGCGCCTACTGCGAGTGCAACTTCGACGCCGCAAGGGAGCCTTTGTTAAAGGCATTCTACGCTAAGCTGTATAACCGCTACAATACAGCTTCCGATTCCGAGAAAACTGCTATGAGCGAGTATTTCAAATTTTACAACGACAGTTCATTTGAGTCGAAAAGAGTACGTGCAAATATGAATTCGTTCCAATGCCGGGATAACGTGAATGCTCTACCGTTGTCCGGGGTGGGGCACAGCTCGGTAAGGAACATGACGTCGTTCAAGAAAAGGCTTGCATCTCTCCTTGAAATGACTCGATTGGACGAAACTTTTTTCAGGTACGATGCGCTCGCATAACATCGGTCAAATGCAGGCTATACTACTCCTACTCTACTCATAGCAACAGCAATAACTCTGCACCATTTTACCAAACAGCCAACCAACTGTAAAGTAAAGGTTAGTTCTTAGATAGCGCAGTGTCCAGTCCTCAGAAGCATTTTACACCCTGGCAGACCTATTCAATCGAATACCACCTCGACTTCTCGGTGAAGCATCCGGCCACGCTGCAATAAATGCGCAAAGACTATTCGTACACAAATACCCACCACTGTTTATAGCAAGGTACTCATTCATACAGCTGAGAGAATTAGAGCGTAGAGTAAACGAACTTGCACAAGGTCCGACACCGCAGCACAGGGTTCGAACCTCGAGCGGGCGGGCGGGCGGGCGGGCGGGCGGGCGGGCGGGCGGGCGGGCAGACATCCAGACCTTAGACACTAGCGTAGGAAAACATGTAAGTTGTGCACAGAATAACTGTAGAACGGGTGGTCTTCCGACGAAGGTCTATAACGAAACCAGCCACAATAGCAGGAAGTCAGTACAACGAAGAACTAAATTACAGATTACTAATTATATCGATATTGAGTCTATTGGTGGGGCGCGGAAGAAATACTATGCCATAGCAACGCTATAAATCAGTTTATTTTATTAATTTTACTAAAATTGTAGCAACTGTACCTATTCGTATTAATCACCACAGCAACAAGTTATCAAGCGTTACAGTACCAGTGTGTGTATCCAGTCAACGCGTTGCCTCACACTGAGTCTTAGTGAGGCATTTTGAACACCGACTGATTTGTATATTTAATTAGGCCCGTATTAAAACCTATAAAACCACTGGATAACAAGAGTAAAGAAGTGTAATTGTCTGGTATTCGTGGAAGCCCTCAAACATGTCACAAACTGATTACTTTCATAATTTGTTCATAATTAATTATATAGTCGCATATTCGTCTCTGTGTTACAGTCGCAACTTTCTGGAGCTGAATATCTACATGCGCGACCTCCGTGTCCAGGAATACGAGCAGCTTGAAGCCTACACACTGATTGATTTGCTAAGTAAGGAGTATATATATATATATTGTTAACTTTCTAAGACACTAAGAAGAGAAAGTTGGCATATCATCCAAAAATAAAAACGAAATCAACACATACAAATATTTACATTCCTAATTTGTGTATCGCAACATTGTCTTTGTTGTTTTTTGGCTGGCAGGCCAGACTAGTGTTTGCTAAGCACAACTCAAAGTTAAGATGTCTTAACTGCACTGGTAAATAATCCGCATACAGGGTTGGAACAGTTTCTAAGTCAACAAAAGTTAAATAAAATAAAATGTGATATTTTGCGTCACAAGCGACATATATTAATAGAGGCTTACTTATAGTAAGGTGCTGCTGTTGCGTGTTACAGGTGACATCGGGGGTTCGATGGGGTTGCTCATTGGCGCGAGCGTCATAACAATCTTGGAAGCTGTAGACGCCTTCGCGATCACACTAACCAAACGACAGCGCAAGAGGAAAATGCGACAACGACTATCACCAAAACGTGAGACCGAGAGCAACATATGAGATACTTCTCCAGTTTGTAAAGATGTAATTATAGTAGTATATCTTGCATAGCGCCTAAATACTCAGAACCTCGTTCTGAGAGGACCCATCAACCAGCATCGTCGATGATGATACTACGAAAAGGGAAGGGTAAACGTCATCATTAGAGGGAGTAACACAGTTTCAGGATTTAAGTAGATTTCCTGTTCCTTTGTTTGTTTAGCTGAATTAGAAATTTATGCTTGTAAACATTCATTTACTTAGCGTGTAACCGAATGTAAACGTATTCAACGACGGGCGGAGTAGCACAAATAATGACTTTGTCGATTATATATGCCAGGATCTCGACCGATTCCAGCGACATGCAGTTCTCTGTTGCCGCCAACACCATCTCGATTCTATTCTCAGAAAAACAGATAAGACACTAAGCGAAGGAGGACGTCGTTGTTTGTTTGCCGAGGGCTAGGATAGAATAGGTGACTGAAAGGGTAGAGAAGGTATTGGGGCATGGCAAGGGAGGGTCTATACTAGTACACGTAAGGACAAAAAATGCAGACAGGGCGGGAACAACTGGGATAGTACAGAAGTACAGACAGTTAGTGAGGACGTTAAAGAAGACAAGAGTCGAACAGATTATTCACGCAGGAATTTTGTCAGTAATGGGAGGAAGAGAGCCAACATATAGAAACTGCAAGAGGACGACGATCAACGCACTAGTTGAGCAGATGTGTAAAGAAGAGGGGGTGGGATTCGTAGATTTATGGGGCTACTTTGTTGAGAGGGAAGATATGTACATGAGAGATGGCCTCCATCTAAGTGAAAACGGGGCAGCAGTTTTCTCAGAGAAAAGAGCTGCATCTATAGTTAAGCTAGATTCGCAAGGGGATTCATAGAGAAGCCTGAAACTGGAGGCACAGATAAAGACAGCAGAACTAAATCAGCAAAGAACATCCTGGAAAACTGTTCTGAATCAGGATATAAATGCGTTTGTCTAAATGCAAGGAGCATAGTAAATAAAAGAAGTGAACTAAACATTATGGTAGAAGACATTGACCCTCATAGAATAGGTATAAAGATGCAGCTCTGTTGACAGTGGCACAGGCTGCATCTATTTAAGCTAGATTCGCAAGGGGATTCATAGAGAAGCCTGAAACTGGAGGCACAGATAAAGACAGCAGAACTAAATCAGCAAAGAACATCCTGGAAAACTGTTCTGAATCAGGATATAAATGCGTTTGTCTAAATGCAAGGAGCATAGTAAATAAAAGAAGTGAACTAAACATTATGGTAGAAGACATTGACCCTCATAGAATAGGTATAATCGAATCGGGCCACCACTGATATGTAAGATGCCGAATTGGGGCTAACGGGCTATGTGATGTTCAGGAAAGCTAGAACAGGAAGAAGGGGAGGTGGAGTTATTTTATATATTAAAGAATCTATCCAGGCTTATGAAATAAAATTAGAAAGAGAAGCAGATTGCGAAGAAGCTGTTTGGTGTAACATAGTTTCAGGAAACTCAACGTTAACGGTGGGGTTAGTTTATCGAAGTCCAAACATAAGCCTAGAAGAAAATGAAAAAGTACAAAACGCTATAAGGGAAGTTAGCAAACGGGACTGTATTATTATGGGAGATTTTAACAATGGTCATATACAATGGAAATATCTACAGAGTACGGGGAGTGAGGACCACAAGTTTTTAGTTTTAATACAAGACAGTTTCCTTTCTCCACATGTGTTAGAGCCAACCAAGGGTGAGAATGTGTTAGACATAGTCTTGTCCTCACAAAATTAATTAGCTGACGATGTCAAATTGTGTGAGCCACTGGGAAATAGTGATCACAACCAGGTACATGTTACCATGAAACTAAAATCAGAAAGAAATAATAAAAAGCAGTTCAGAAGAAATTTCCAGAAAGGAAGATATAAGGAAATGAGGAAATATTCAGCAAAGATAGACTGGAAGAACACACTGAAGAATAAGACAGCAACAGAATGCTGGAATATCTTAAAGAGGGAAATAGAGAGCATCGCTTGAAATAACAAGGGAAACGGTCCAGAAAGAAATACTTATCGAAAGAAGCCATTAGAAAAATATTAAAGAAGCACTAAACCAAGCTACAACTGAAATTCGAAATTCGAAGAGAACTAAAATTAGCTTGTAATATAAAAAAAAAGACATATTACTTCACTGCCAGTACCAGAGTCTAAGTACAAAGGGGCAGAATCATACTATTTAGGGCGGTTAACTGTAACCCCGGAAATGGTAGCTAAGAAAATTCGGGCTATGAAGGATAATAAATCACCTGGAGTGGGTGGGATTCCGCCCAAACTACTATTGTAGAACAAATTAGCATACCACCTGCAACAGTTTTCAATTTGTCATTAGAAGAGGGAGTGGTTCCTTTAGAATGGAAAGAAGCAAACATTATACCGTTATTTATAAAAGGTTCCAGAAACAAGTCAGAGAACTACAGACCAGTGAGTTTAACTTCAGTGATTTGCAAATTATTAGAAAGACTAATTAAAGATCCCATGGTGGATTTTCTTGTTAAACATAACTTGTTAAACCCATCTCAACATATGTTTCTAAAAGCGAGGTCATGCTTAACAAATATGTTGTGTTTTTGGAAGATATTACTAAGTGGGTAGACGGGGGATCACCAGTAGATATCATCTACTTAGATTTTCAAAAAGCTTTCGACAAAGTGCCACATCAAAGGTTATTGCTTAAACTAAAGACCCATGACATAGGAAATGGTTTAATTAACTGGATAGAAAAATGGCTAATTGACAGAAGACAACGGGTTGTAGTTTTGAGTGGGGTACCACAGTGATCAGTACTGGGACCTGTATTATTATTAAAATATATCAACGAATTGGACGATGATATAACAAGCAAGGTGTTGAAATTTGCGGATGATACAAAATTGTTTAGAAGATTAAAAGTGATGGAGATAGACTGCATTTACAAGATGATCTTAACAGTTTAATAAAATGGTCTGAAAATGGCAAATGTTGTTCAATTTTGGGAAATGTAAATGCCTCCACACAGGACATGGGAACGAAGATGTACAATATACAATGGGGGGTTTTGTACTAAGTATTACTGTAAAAGAAAAGGACTTAGGGTTAACCATTTGTGCTGATATGAAGGTTTCAGAGCATTGCGGAATTGCAGCTACAAAGGGAAATCAAATCCTTGGATTAATTAGGCGAAACTTAATGTATAAGGAAAAAGAGCTAATAATACCCCTGTACAAAACAATAGTTAGGCATCATTTAGAATACTGTATTCAAGCGTGGAGGCCATATCGCAGGAAGGACATATATATGCTAGAACGAGTACAGAGGAGAGCAACTAAAATGATACAAAAACTGAGGGATCTTAGTTACGAATTAGCCTAAAAGAATGTGATTTAACAACACTAGAGACCAGGAGAATGAGAGGAGATCAGATAGAACTGTTTAAAATATTGATTGGTTATGATGGTTATTTTCGCAGTTAAGAAATATAGAAGGACCAGAGGACATGAAGTTACATTAGTAAAGGAGCAGTGTAGATTAGATATAAGAAAGTTCTCATTTTCACAAAGGACTGTAAATGAATGGAACAGATTATCTCCTGATTGTGTTGGTGCTAGTAGCGTGAATGTTTTAAAATAAAATCGACGCATACCTTAAATGGGCGGGATACACGTAGATAACAAGTATTGGACTCTCGATAAACCAAAAGGCTTCCTTGTCCACTTGTCATCTAGAGTTAATTTTCTGGATGGCAATCTTGTTAAATATTGTTAAATCTATACCAATAACTATTTGTGAATGACGTATTTTAGTTAGTTGTATTTACGAGCAATTTTATTTATTTGTTAACTGTGCATACCAGTTGTTGTTGTTGTGGTTGTTGTTGTTAAATATGGAACACTCGCTGTAATTCGTATGTGACTACTGTGTATGTATTTGTGTTAATTGTGATACACTTGTATTCACGTGTGAATTATTTATTTTAGTTGATTTCACTCACATGATATATTTATTTGTGAACAATTCACAAAATTTTGTTTAGGTAAAACATTTCAAATTTTAATAAATTAACTGAATGTGCTAATTTATTTAACTTATTTCTGGTACACTTGCATTTTATTTTGTTAGCAAGTTTACTGTAATGTATGTTGGCTAACTATTAACGGTTGCATTATGAATCATACATTTTACGAACAATCTATTTTAATTAACACATTATGTTTTTATTTGTGAATACAGTGTAGTATAAAATAGAGTAAGTGTTTATTGTGGTTAATTGTTGCACATGTACACAATAAACGACTTGTCGATAATGTATTTTGGTTGATCATGCTTAATTATTTTACATTGTATTTTGATTTGTGAATTTATTTTGGATAATTATGGTAAATTTGCATTATAATTATTATGATGTATTTGTTTGAGTAAATTCCGGCTTTGTTGTCTTATAAAAAATAAATACTTTACAACTAACAAAAACTCAAGATCGCCTAATTTCTCCTCCCTCTTTGACTTTATTAAGACTTAACTCCTTCAGTATTGTGTCGTATAGTCTGCGAATAGTTCGGTCACATAGTTCTTATTCTGTTTTTAGTAAATTTTTGGAATTATTATCAGGAAACCATTTATATTATTACATAGCAGAAAGTTTAAACTTTCAAACGACATAAAGATTGTTGGGATCCGACGAACTGTAGCAATTGATCTAAAAAGCATTTTTAGAACGTGTTTTACAGTTCATTTTTCGCTCGCTTATCTATTGCTGGTAATACTAAAGTTTCTTAACAGTCACTCCACGTTTCTACGAACAATCGCATTACGGTGTTTGCAAATTATGTAAACCGCCCCCAACTGATCCGTGGGTGGTCTACGTAGCTTGGAACAATGGTAGGAAATACACACAATTTCCAACAATCGTTTAAAGCTACATATAATCATCGTCAGACGGGCCTCCGCTGGGCCTGGACAGTTACCAGAGCTGGCAAAAGTCTCAGTCAATCAATGATTCATTCAATCAATCAATCAATCAATCAATCAATCAATCAATCAATCAATCAGTCAATCAATGAATCAGTCAGTCAGTCAATCAGCCAACCAATCAATCAGTCAGTCAATCAACCAACCAGTCAATCAACCAACGAATCAATCTCTGACTGACTGACTGGCTGACTGACTGATTGACTGACTGACTAACTGACTGACTGACTGACTTACTCAACCAATCATTGATGCAATCAATCAATCAGTCATTGTATCGTTGTTAAGACTAATGGCTACAAGAAACTGCAAACTTGGTGACTTACAATAGCTGCATGTTTACCGAGATAAGAAGACCAGTGGTATGTTCAATACTTAAAAAGGTTAAGTTGCCGGGTTTTACACATGCAATGTGGACGTTACTATAACGTTAGCTGCCATATAAAACCCACCCGTGTCTTCTGCTCTCGTCGCTGTTATCGCGCGCTAACGTTGCATCAACACATCGGTTTATTCCTTTGACAGTAGGCCTACTCGGCTCTACTGGGGTTCAAATCAATGTGTTGACGTCTTTTTTATCGAAACCAACATCGGAAGTCAAAAGTAAGTTATGTTATATTGGCGTACATGATTTACGTCATTATACGCCAATTGTACTTAATTTGTTCGATGCCGTTTCATTCATTCCATCATTCTATCTTCCAGGGAGGCCCCCACACATTTTAATGTAGTTTTGTGACGGTCAGAAGCGACAACATGATTTCATTGTGATATACAGGTATGTATGTAATGTTGTTTGAAAGGAATACACAAGAAGTATAAAAAAACTTGTAGTTAATGTATCCCATAAATATATAGTTTTGTTAATCACATTATATAATATATCAGATGAATGTGTGTATATTGCACGCATCCGAAATGCCTACACATACAAGGAAAACATAATTTAAAAACAAAATAATAATACCGTGGTTCACATAGTTTTCATATTAATATGATTAGTGCAAAATAAATCAATGCAGAAATACACATAATTATTATATACCACAACCAGTTGCAATAATCAATACAATTATATGTACAGGTATTCATTTATAATTACTGAACTATTGGATTTGTGTGTCTTACCAACTAGGGAAATGTCAACTCATTGCGATGTGCGTGAGTCACAATATTATGTTTTTGTAAATGGGGAATACATCCTACCTGAAGACAGTTGTAAGGTGTAAAGGAAAAAAATGAGAAGATCACAGAGAGACGGAGGAAAAGCGTTAGGCAGAGGAAAAGAAAACGGGTCTGTGAGGATAGATCAACAGGTGGTCAGATTGTAGAAAACGAGGAGAGATGCGACAGCGATACAGGTGGTGAAGAGGTAGATACCACAGAAGCAGTTGGTAAGACTGTGAAACAGAAAACTGAGAAGAAGACAGATGAAAGAAGACAGTGTTCAGCAAGACAGAAAACGTGACAGGCGTGACGGTGTCAGGGGAGAAAGTAACCATAGAGAAGGAGGCAGGAGGGGAAAGGGACGGGAAAGGAAAGAAGAAAATGTGATGGGAGAAAAGATGAAGGGACGAAAAAGAAAGTGAGAGTAAATGTGCTAGAAGAGGAGATGACAGGAGGAAAGGGGAAAAAGCGACAGGAAATAATGGAACGGTAGTGAATGTGACAGGAGAGAAGACGGCAGGGGGAAAAGACAATAACCAGACAGATGCAAACCGGAGAAGGAGCTACTCTGCGGCAGTGATTGAGGGGGCAATGAGAAAAGAGAGGGTGCTCATTGGCGACTCTATTCTGAGAAAGACAAATAAGACACTAAGCGAGGGGGAAGACGTCGTTGTTTGTCTACCGGGGGCTACGATAGAGCATGTGACTGAAAGGGTAGACAAAGTATTGGGGCATGGCAAAGGAGGGTCTACACGTAGGAACAAATAATGCAGAGGAGGGAACAACTGGGATAGTACATAAGAACAGACAGTTAATGGGGAAGCTAAAGAAGACAAGAGTTGAACAGATTATTATCTCAGGAATATTGTCAGTAATGGGAGCAAGGAGGGCAAAACACTAGAAACTGCAACAGGATGGCGATCAACATACTAGTTGTGTTAAGAAGAAGGGGTGGGATTCACAGATTTATTTTGAGGGAGGGAAGATATGTACATGAGAGATGGCCTCCATCTAAGTGGAAAGCAGTTTTCTCAGAGAACTTGCTGCAATCTGTTGACAGTGGGACAGGTTGCATTTATTTAAACTAGATTCGCAGGGGGACTCACAGAGAAGCCTGAAACGTGTTTGTTTAAACGCAAAGAGTTATTTTATATATTAAAGAATCTATCCAGGCTTATAAAATTAGAAAGAGAAGCAGATTGCGAAGAAGCTGTTTGGTGTAACATAGTTACATGAAAGTCAACGTTAACGGTTGGGTTAGTTTATTGAAGTCCAAGCATAAGCATAGAAGAGAATTAAAAAGTACAAAAACGCTATGAGGGAAGCGAGCAAACGGGACTGTGTTATTATGGGGGATTTTAACCATGGGCATATAAAATGGAAATCTCTACAGAGTATGGGTAGTGAGGACCACAATTTTTTAGTGTTAGTACAAGATAGTTTCCTTTCTCAACATATGCTAGAACCAACCAGGGGTGAGAATGTGTTAGACATAGTTTTGTCCTCACAGAATGAATTAGTTGACAATGTCAAGATATGTGAGCCACTGGGGAGTAGTGATCACAACCAGATACATTTTACCATCAAAGTAAAACCAGAAAGGAATAGTAAAAAGCAGTACAGGACAAATTTCCACAAAGGAAGATATAAGAACATGAGGAAATATTTAGCAAAGATAGACTGGAAAAACACACTGAAGAATAAGACAGCAATAGAATGTTGGAATATCTTAGAGTGAAATTGAGTGCATCGTCGATAAATTTGCTCCCTTGAAAAAACAAGGTAAACGGTCCCAAAAAAACTTATCGAAAGAAGCCATTAGAAAAATTAAATACAAACAAATTATGTGGATGTCGTATACGCGAACTGGAAATGATGAAGACTACAACATTTATAAAGAAGCACTAAACCAAGCTACAACTGAAATTAGAAATTCGAAGAGAACAAAAATTAGCTTGTAATATAAAACAAGACAGCAAGAGTTTCTATGCATATGTTCGGAGCAACCAGGAAGTTCAGGATAAGGTCGGTCCTCTAGAAGATAGTGCTGGAAATATAATATCAGAGTGATTCTAAATGGCAGAAGACCTGACTGAGTATTTTAGTTCGGTGTTTACCACAGAAAATATTAGTTCACTGCCAGTACCAGAGGCTAAGTTCAAGGAGGCAGAATCAAAGTAATTAAGACAGTTAATTGTAACTCTGGAAATGGTAGCTAAGAAAATATTTGGGCTATGAAGGATAATAAATCACCTGGAGTGGATGGGATTCCGCCCAAACTATTTATGGAAATTGTAGAACAAATTAGCATACCGCTTGCAACAGTTTTCAATTAGTCATTAGAAGAGGGAGTGATTCCTTTAGAATGGAAAGAAGCAAACATCATACCGTTATTTAAAAAAGGTTCGAGAAACAAGTCAGAGAACTTATAGACCAGTGAGTTTAACATCGGTAATTTGTAAAGTATTACAAAGACTATTTAAAGATCACATGGTGGATTTTCTTGTTAAACATAACTTGATAAACCCATCTCAACATGGTTTTCTAAAAGCGAGGTCATACTAAACAAATATGTTTTTTCAGATATCACTAAGTGGGTAGACGAGGGATCACCAGTAGGTATCATCTACTTAGATTTTCAAAAAGCTTTCAACAAAATGCCACATCAAAGATTACTGCTTAAACTAAAGGGCCATGGCATAGGAAATAATTAATTTGATAGAAAAATGGCTGATTGACAGAAGACAACGGGTAGTTGTTGATGGGAGGCTTCAAACTGGAGATCAGTTTTGAGTGGGGTACCACAGGGATCAGTACTGGGACCTATATTATTCTTAATATACAGCTGTATATATAAACGATTTGGTCGATGATATAACAAGCAATGTGTTGAAATTTGCAGATGATACAAAAGTGTCTAGAAGAATTAAATGTGATGGATATTGACAGGTTGATCAGATGGTCTGAAAAGTAGCAAATGTTGTTCAATTTTGGGAAATGTAAATGCCTCCACACAGGACATGGGAACGAAGATGTAGAATATACAATAGGGGGTACTGTACTAAGTACTACTGTAAAAGAAAAGGACTTAGGGCTGACCATTAGTGCTGATATGAAGGTTTCAGAGCAGTGCGGAATTGAAGCTTCAATGGGAAATCAAATCATTGGATTAATTAGGCGAAATACAGCATAAAAGGAAAAAGAACTAATACCGCAAGAAGGCCATATCTAGATACAGCCACCTGTATGCTAGAAAGAGTACAGAGGAGAGCGACTAAAATGATACCAAAACTGAGGGATCTTAGTTATAAAAAACATCTAAAAGAATATGGTTTAACAAAACTAGAGACCAGGAGATTGAGAGATCAGATACAAGTGTTTAAAATATTGATTGGTTATGAAAATATTGATAGAAATATTTTTTTTTCAATTTAGAAAGATAGAAAGACTAGAGGACATGAAGTTACATTAGTATAAGAGCAGTGTAGATTAGACATAAAAAGTTCTCATTTTCACAAAGGACTGAAAATGAATGGAATAGATTATATGCTGATTGTGTGGGTGCTAGTAGTGTGAATATGTTTATAATACGTATATGTTATATTATGTATATAAAAGGGTTGGACTCTCGATAAGCCAAAGGGCTTCCTTGTCCATTTGCCATCTAGAGTTAATTCTCTTGGTGGCAATCTTGTTAAATCATGCTAAACAGTTACTGTAGTTCGCTGGACAGACACGCCCACGAGTGGTACATTAATTAAATATAACTTGTCTGCTGGCTGCATTACGGAACAAAATGTTGAAACGAATTCCTCGGAACGGCTCCTGTGGAAGACTGCTGAAACCCTGCTGTTTCAGTGTTAGGTGCACATACTCCAGGAAGCTTCCGTTGCACCCACTCTTCTCGTCCCCTCGAGCAGCTCGTTGAATTTAATATGTGTGCTTGCTCTGTCCGACATGGTTGTTTTGATGTTCAAAGGTGTCGCTGCTGGCTTGATGCGACACATCTTCTATATTACGGAGAATTTGCTGAAATGTACTGAGGACGTCCTGTCCAGATTTCGATGATATGCCTCGCATACCGAGCACATACATACGTCCTTTTGAGTCGCTGACATGGAATCCTTCAATTTTTTGTCCAAACTTTGATGTTTCATCACTAAGCAAGGCCATGTTGGCGCGGCTGGGAAGTTCTTCGGACAGTTGTTGCTGGGCCAAAACAAGATGCATGCTGTTCCAATCAACTACCGTGGACTTTAGTATGTAGCCTTTTTGCCAGCAAGTTTCAAAACACACTCAATGACCGGAGCAATCTAGCCAGTTGATACATTGTCAGCGTTCGAAATAGCACTTGTCCGTTTGTCCGGGACAAGTGATTTTTGGCCCGGACAAGTAAAATGACTCGACATGGTTATCCGGCGGACAAGTGAAAATTTATATTAAATAGTGACGAGTGCAACATTGCAAACTTTTTATTTGAGGAAATTCATACGTAAATGATGTTCGCTAGCAAACGCGCGCATTCCAATTTTGTGTGTCGGCGTCTTGTCGTTCCGCCGCCAGTGTGTTGTACGTCAGTGTTCGACCGAGTTTAGTGCCTGCGTTACCAGGGTCATCCGCTGAGCGCACCGATCTAGCTCTGCCATACGCGTAAGACAGACTCCGCATCAGCCATCGCTGATCGAGGCTGTATTTCACACAATCGTAAATCGTTCAGTTTGGCCGACGTACACATTGCTTCCACTCTCGGATCATATGTGATGAACTTTGGAAATAGTAGACTTTGTATCGCTACCTGTTATTTCAATAAGTATATAGTTTTAACCATTATTACACCTAACCCACGCGGACTCGGCAGTCTTCCAAGACCAAGTCATCGACCGTTAGCCGATCAAGATCGGTGAAAATTTTCAAAACCTGTAACTGGCTCTCCGGTAAATTTATGGTGCAGGTTGATAAACGGAATATTAATGACATTTCAGAAGTGTTGTTGTATCTATGTGACATCTATTTTAACCATAAATTGCGAGTTTTCGAAACTGAATTATGCAAGACGCGCGGCCGGGGACAGGGTGCCAACCGCCGTTGACATGTCGGCTTCTGCCAACTACGGCGGTCTGCGCGCGGCAGCAACGTTACGACGTAACTAAATCTATAAATTATTTCCCGCCTGGTAAATGTACTTCAGACACCGTTAAAACTGTTTTATCATCATTGATATAATAATATAACATTTAGGAAAAAATCTGCGTTTGTTTGGTGATGATCAATTGAATATTATCTTCGTTTGTAAAATACAGAACTTTGTTAATATTGAAGTTCATAGAGGTTTAACAAAATAATATCAGATTATATAATTTATTATGATTTTTGTGACAACATTTCCCGGCTTCGCATTAGTCGTGTTCCTGGATGTGTTCATCATCTACCATCTCCCTCAACCAGTAATTTTCAGCTAGAGTGTCATGTATCTCTTGTTGTTTCTCAACTAAGTTGTCTTGTAGATTACTGACTAGTTCGTCTACCTCAATTGTTTTTTTATTTGCCTTGCTGCTTTGGAGGAGAGCTTTGTCATTGTCATGTTTCAAGTCCTTCTCCCTTTTTGCAAGCATCAATTTTTTTGTTACAAGGGCGGCTTTATATATTCTTACTTTTGCATGTCTGGCCATAGATCTTGCAAGTAAGAAATTGCTTCCTGCGAGGGCACTCTTCATTTGTTGTAGTTCCCTAGCTAGATTGCCTGAAACACGTTTCTGGCATTCAAGTTCATGTTGGTAGAAAGAGCCACTTGGTCGGATATTTCTTCTCTTTGCAATGTTTCAAGGACGCATTGAAACTCGAACATACTGTGAACAAAAGGAAGACCATAAATTCACATTACATCAATTATACATGTATCAGATACCTCGAATATTAATTCGTGATGTATCAACATCTCATTATACAGGTAAGTTTCTTGTTTTCCTATGACATCTGGAATTATTATAATACTTTTAATTAATATCCATTATTTGCATAAATTGTTAAAAGTCGTATATATTTTTTTAAATAAATTATATAAAGGATTTCTATGGTGCAGATCAATCGCTTTGGAAACTATATAAAATCAATGACTTAGTATTGTAAGATCTACTGGTAAAAGCAGTATGTTAGCAATCTTCTTTATACTGATTCAGTTGTTACATTTTGTAAAACAACTACAAGGTCAAAATAAATATTATTTCTTCTGTTGGTATGTCGGCTTGGTAAAAAACGAAATTGGATTAGTGGCACCTGGAAAATAGGATGTGCCAAAAATGTACAGTAATAATTGTTTTATATCAACCCGTAATTGTCATAGTCAACAATATTTTCCATTTATGACTACTTAGAAAATAGAAACAGACACAATTTATTTCTCCATATCTATGACTGCAATGTTGGTATGTGTGTATATAAGTAGCCTAAATGCAAAAACGTGATGATATTAAAATAATGCAGTTAAAAAAACAGTGACTTGGTAGAGTAAGCCTTGGATATAAAACAATCACTTGTGACCGGTGAATTTATTCATTATATCCGAAATTTGTCATATCTGAAATTTTCGATACATTAAAATCAAATAGAGACCAATTCATTTATTCAATATAAGCAACATTTTTTTGAAGTGAATTTGTTATATCTGAGGTTTACTGTATATGCACTATTTTTATATCAAACTTATTTCAACAATACAGGTGTACTCACACATTATATTTACAAGTGTTATTTTGTAGACACAAAAGTAGGTGTATTCAAACATACCATATCATAGTATACAGTGTATATACATATATATAAGATAAGATAATGCTTTATTGTCTCAACTATGGAGTTGAGCAATTTGTCTCGGATGAGAACAGACATGACTTCAATATGTACATATAACCATTCAAATAAAAACAGCAAATAAATAATACATGCATAGACATTAATTATTCTAAAACGACATGTGACACTGTGGCAGCAGACATCATGAATTTAGTTGTTTAACAGACAGTGGCACGAATGAGTGTTTGTATATATTAAGCCTACACCGAGGAGTTATATAACGTCTGCCAGATGGCAGGAGCTGAAATTCATTATGCAGAACATATATATATATAATTTATATATAATTATCATTTACATTATAATAGTTACATATTTGTTTTGGATGGTATTGTCAATGCTTGAATAAATGATGCAATCTATCACGGGTTGTCATAATACTGATGCACTTAATATACCATTTCTCAAGCAGCATATATATCTGTATATATGAAACATTAAATACATTTGGCAAAATCTGTGTCCCATGGCCATGATAAATAATAAAATGAAATATGTTTATATAAAGAAATAGTGTCTTTTTTACACGTTTGGTTTACATTAATATATATATTTTCATGCCATCGAATTAATGTAGGCACTTCAACGAATTCCGCAAACTGGGTCGTTTCGCGTGCGTCGATTCGCGATCACCGCAGGCCGTCTCGTTTGCACGGCACCCGGTTAGCGTTCTGTTTCAACTCGCGTTTTGGCACTCTTTTCCCGGTCGCTTACCTCATTCACTGCGGGATTCTTCCGGAGCGTAAGTTGGCCTTTCATTGCGTCTTTTTCTGATTGAAATTTGACCAAAAGTAAGCTAATTTCATCGATTTTACGGCATGACTGTTTTTAATTATAATTTTAACACAAACGGATGTATTAGTAAAGAAAACTAGTGTCTTTAGCCAGTTCTATGGGTATTTATTAGTCTATGTTGAACATTTTGGTGTAGAAAACGCAAGAGAAATATGGTTATATTGTTAGAAATGTTGAGGTAGAATACGTAAATAATTCGACTTTTTTTTCTTTCTTTTTTATGTTTCATGACAGTCACTTCACAAAATTGCTAAAGCATGTTGTAATATAAACCATAAAAGCCTTGATCAGTTGTAGCATCATTCATTTCATTGTATGACAACATGCAATACATTAAACACCACAGTTATTCCTTTCAAGTATCACAATTATTATGAATTTATGTGTGACATAATGCATTATTATATAATTTCACATGGCTCTCTTGAGTAACAGGCAGGGATATGACAATTATTTCACAAGATTTGCATGTAGAATCAAAACAGTCGTCATCATATGATACACGAAGACCTTTTTATTTTAGATATTGTTCGCAGTTACCGGTACATGCATTGACACTGATCTTACGCTGATATGTGTCTGACAGTTAACTGTGAAGGTACCAAGCCACAGAGTCGTCTGAATATGACACCCATCACCTGCCTCCATACGTACACATTTAATATGGCTGATTATATATCTGATATCTACATTGAACAATGTCCACTCAACTTGACACGAACATTACTTATAGACATCATGTTGAAGAACACAACGTTATTTTGCAAGATACTGAAATATGAATCTTGCTGCACAGATCTTGCAGCCTACTGGCATTAAATTATGAGACAATCAACTTCCAATATTACAAAAAAACTGTATTATGAGCAGAGCAGACTTCTTCTTCATGACTTGCCTCCCATGGGGCATGGGGAGTAACGCAGAAAGCAGTTTTGCATTTGGATTCAGCGTCGGAATACTGTGGACAATTTATAAACATTACTTCATCAAGTTCATGTTAAAATGCGGAACATTACGTTATGAAGCATTGACAACTGATTACTGGTCTGTACAGAGCATGCAGCATTCATCCAACCTGTCATGACACAATCACACATAGACACAGTGAACTACACAGAGCCTGCAGCATTCATCCAACCTGTCATGACACAGTCACACATAGACACAGTGAACTACACAGAGCCTGCAGCATTCATCCAACCTGTCATGACACAGTCACACATAGACACAGTGAACTATACAGAGACTGCAGCATTCATCCAACCTGTCATGACACAGTCACACATAGACACAGTGAACTACAAGAGCCTGCAGCATTCATCCAACCTGCCATGACACAGTCACACATAGACACAGTGAACTACACAGAGACTGCAGCATTCATCCAACCTGTCATGACACAGTCACACATAGACACAGTGAACTACACAGAGCCTGCAGCATTCATCCAACCTGTCATGACACAGTCACACATAGACACAGTGAACTACACAGAGACTGCAGCATTCATCCAACCTGTCATGACACAGTCACACATAGACACAGTGAACTACACAGAGACTGCAGCATTCATCCAACCTGTCATGACACAGTCACACATAGACACAGTGAACTACACAGAGACTGCAGCATTCATCCAACCTGTCATGACACAGTCACACATAGACACAGTGAACTACAGAGAGACTGCAGCATTCATCCAACCTGTCATGACACAGTCACACATAGACACAGTGAACTACACAGAGACTGCAGCATTCATCCAACCTGTCATGACACAGTCACACATAGACACAGTGAACTACACAGAGACTGCAGCATTCATCCAACCTGTCATGACACAGTCACACATAGACACAGTGAACTACACAGAGACTGCAGCATTCATCCAACCTGTCATGACACAGTCACACATAGACACAGTGAACTACACAGAGACTGCAGCATTCATCCAACCTGTCATGACACAGTCACACATATACACAGTGAACTACACAGAGCCTGCAGCATTCATCCAACCTGTCATGACACAGTCACACATAGACACAGTGAACTACACAGAGCCTGCAGCATTCATCCAACCTGTCATGACACAGTCACACATAGACACAGTGAACTACACAGAGACTGCAGCATTCATCCAACCTGTCATGACACAGTCACACATAGACACAGTGAACTACACAGAGACTGCAGCATTCATCCAACCTGTCATGACACAGTCACACATAGACACAGTGAACTACACAGAGACTGCAGCATTCATCCAACCTGTCATGACACAGTCACACATAGACACAGTGAACTACACAGAGACTGCAGCATTCATCCAACCTGTCATGACACAGTCACACATAGACACAGTGAACTACACAGAGACTGCAGCATTCATCCAACCTGTCATGACACAGTCACACATATACACAGTGAACTACACAGAGCCTGCAGCATTCATCCAACCTGTCATGACACAGTCACACATAGACACAGTGAACTACACAGAGCCTGCAGCATTCATCCAACCTGTCATGACACAGTCACACATAGACACAGTGAACTACACAGAGACTGCAGCATTCATCCAACCTGTCATGACACATTCACACATAGACACAGTGAACTACACAGAGCCTGCAGCATTCATCCAACCTGTCATGACACAGTCACACATAGACACAGTGAACTACACAGAGCCTGCAGCATTCATCCAACCTGTCATGACACAGTCACACATAGACACAGTGAACTATACAGAGACTGCAGCATTCATCCAACCTGTCATGACACAGTCACACATAGACACAGTGAACTAGGAGTATGAATATTGTATTTCTTTATTATGTATTTATCTGTTCATTTTGTGTGCTATTTAGCCAATATTTACTTATTAATAAAGTTATTGTTAATGCTATATGGCTAGTTAATGTATATTTATAATGTTTAATGTGGTGGTAAACATTGCATAAATTATATTATATTAAGCAGTTGAACATATGCAGACTCGGATAATTCATAGTTTCATATCTTTGTTCGTTGATTTCCACAGCTTTTTCATCTCCGTCAACTTTTTACTTGTTATTGCCAACCTCCGCTTGATCTCATTCGTCCCATCTCCATCCGCTTCTTTTTATCCAATCCTTCTTTTGTACAGGATATTAACGCTGTGTCATCGGCATATTTCAATTCATATATCTCCTGTCCATTCACTTTCAGTCCATTAAAATACCTGCTTCTCGTGTCAATCTCAACCTCTCGTGATATTCTCTGTGTATAGACCGAATAGGTGGGAGAGGGGGACAAAATGCACCCCTGTCTCATTCCCTTGCCGACTGGGAACCAATTTGTGGTACCACACTCTAATCTCACTGCAGACTGCTGTCCAACATATTATAATTTGTTTGGGATAAGTGATGTAATTTTCTGGTCAAATCCCACTTGCTCATATTAGCTCTGCAGTGATGTCATCAGTGCCAGGTGATTTTCCGTCTTTTATACTTTTTATTGTCCACTCCACCTCTGAAAGCATAGAGTCAAGTTCATCTTCTGGTTCTGTCCACTCCCTGCCTTCATCCATGTCTACCTCTTCTGTTTCTTCTTTCTTAAACATGCTTTCACAATATTGCTTCCATCTTTCAAGTATGTCATTGCTTTCTGTCAGAGTTATTCCCGTTTCATATTTAATAACGCCAAGTCTAGGTTTGGACGACTGTGTTGATTTCCTCTACTGCGACTATCATTCCTTCTCATACATAGTTCTATATTTTAACATTTCTTCTCTAGATATTTCTTCTTGTCTTCCTTATATATTCGTTTAATCATCTTGCACTTCCCTCTGTATTTCTCATGATAATTCTCACTCATTTCTTTGTTCTTCTTTAGCTATCTCTTTTCTTCAATCATCTGCATTGTGTCTTTGCTTATCCATGGTTGTTTCTGCCTCCTCTTTTAGTGAAGTGTTTGTCAGCTAATTCCATAATGACGTACCTAATTTCTAATTACTTTTAACATGGTTCTAATGTATTTGTTCTAGGGTGAATATTAAGAAAGTTATGCCAATTTGAATGTCGAAAAATATGTATAATTACCGTCCCTTTGTTCTACAGTAAAACATTGCTAAATGTGTGACCAATAATCAAGTTTTTGTACTTCAAACTATCATAACTTTCTTAATATTAGTATTATTTAGAAGAATTTGTTTTGCATAATTAACATAGAAAACCATTTATAATTGTGTAGTTTTCATTCCAATGTGGTGCTAATTAATGTTCAGATTAATAATTAATTACCCGAATAATTTATTTAATGAATTATTTTTACTAACATAAATCATACATTTTAATGGAATTTTTTGTGAATAAACATAAATTAAATAATAAACAAAGTTGACATGGCAAACTGAAATATTTATAGTACAAAAGGCTAGATTAATCAAAACATTTTAATTAGTATTTGATGATTATTATGTAATGGCTTGCAAACCATTAACCCCTTGAGGACGAAAGGCAATTTTCATAACCCATCTCGGCTGTATTGCCATCTTAAAATCACAATAACTTTTGATCTATTAAAGATATCTTAATAAAATAAACAGTTACGTGACCCTTAAACCTTAAGCTATTACCTTTAAATTATCTAAGTCCATTCCCAATGTATGTTCTAGCATGATATTTAATTTTCTGTTGAAGTACCTACTTTGTTTACTACATGTACCTACCCAAATATAACATGTAATAGAAAATAGGTGGTGTAATACTAATAGCGAATATTAGACCAAATTACATACAAATCAATGTATATATATATATATATATCTATGTATATATATATATATATGTATATACCGTGTATATATATATATATATATACACGGTGGAACTGCCAACATTACTTAAATACGCTTACTTAATTACCATGTGCTCACCAGAACAACATCGACTGAGTGACAGTGTCAACAACACTGTCACTGTCAACACTGACAACACTGACAACACTGACAACACTGACAACACTGTCAACAGCCATCTGATTTGATTCGTTGTGACATTGCCGGCATTGGCAATTGGCAGTGTCCCGGCGTCTGATACTTTTTCGGCGGTGTTGATAATTCCATTGATCGTTGTTGCTATTAAACTCCATTAGTCTGACACTGGCACGTCACTTCACCTCGCTGATTCGTCTGAATGGTGACTGTTGCCTCAAATACGTAACGTATTAACCGTTTTCCTGTCTGTTTACATGGGCGCCACAACGCGGTTAGCTCAACGACGCCAGACGGCGCCACGCACGTAATATTATCAATGGCCGCCCCATTGTTACTGCATACAGTGACTATGCTTGGTATATAATTGCTTTGCTAGTGCTATAGAATTTCACATTGAGATTTGAGTGATTGACTGTTTTTGCAGTTTAGGCGGGCCGCACCAGAAAAAAACCTAAACACTGTCACCTACATTTCCACAGTCACCAAACTTCATATGATATATCGAATACACCTATTCTACGCGTATGCACTTGTCACAAAAAAATAAATTTACATTAGTTTCACCGAAAACTCCGATAGGTGGGGCCATTTTACGGTTGTATTCAGACGTGGGGATAGATCACACTTTTTATTTCAATAACATTGTCAGAGCCAATAAAACACGCGATATTTAATTAAATAAGATTACCTTAAATTTAACGTTGACAGCAGCTGAGGTTATTTATTACGATTATCGACTTGTGTAATTACTGCTGCATTTTAATGTTTTTTTATCAGAGGTAATTTATCATGGCTATGATTATTTTTTATAATATTATGTGTATAATGTATGTACTTTATATGTATGTATTCATAATGGTCATTCTGTAAAGGCGGTATAGGCAGAAGGTGGTTGGTTTGCCATTAAAGGATAATTTTTGTGAATGTCTTGTTTTATTATTTTAAATATAAAAAACGGGTGAACTCAATAAGTATAATGTGGCGTGTAGGCCGATACGGCGGGGAATGCTGTGGGAGCATACACACCACCTCGCTGAAAGAAAACGTTTCACTCGAGGAAAAAAGTTCCATTTCAGATCTAAATGGGGGTTGTAGTATAGTATAATGTCTCAAGAGAGGTGCAGTTTGTGGGAGCAGGTCTATAAAATAATGCACCCCCAAAACATTATGAGCCTGATTTGGTTGTAGTCTGATTCTGAAGTTCTACATGGACAGCACTTCCGTGCCATCGCATAGAACTGTGAATATAATAACATGCAACGTTTGATCTTCATGTGGATGAAGGCGAAGTGTCAAAACAAACGAGAGTGCGGCACGGTAAGATGTCAAATCCAAGAAGAAACCCTTTTGGACATCTGAAGGATTTTTTTCCAGTTTGACCAGCCACATGAACAAGGTTGACTGCAACTATCGGAAGAAACAATAACAACACACAGTTGTTTTTAGAGCCGACCAACTCTTTGCCAAATATTGTGAGACATGTTCATTAATAAGTTCTCCAAACATTCATCAATTCATCTTTAAAACCAACGCAGTGCACATTATAATATAACACATAAATCATAAATTGTCAAAGAAATGTACATTATTATGTTTTACCAATAGATACAATAATCTACCAAACAATATTTCATACAATGGCTTTCACGGAGCATAGTGCAGTGGTGCAGTGGCTAGAGCTTCGGACTCGACTGAGAAAACCCGGGTTTGAATTCTGTGCTGCGTTGTTCCACTTTGGGCAAGTTTGTTCATTCGGTTACTCCAGTTTACTCAACTGTATGAATGAGTACCTGGTTATAGACAGTTGTGGACATAAAAATGTTGTATACAGCTGTTTTGTATTAACCCACTTATACCCAGATAGCATTTCTGCATTAGGCCAACAATGGCAAAGAACGGCAGCCTAAAGCTTGGAATGCCAACCTTGTGCCAACGTTGGCTGTATGTCGGCAAACATTGCTTGGCAGTTGTTTGGAATGCCAATATTGGGCCAATAGTGGCTGTATGTAGGCAAACATAGCTTGGAAGTAGTTTGGAATGCCAACATTGGGCCAAAGATGGCTGTATGTTTTTGCAAACATTGCTTGGCAGTAGTTTGGAATGTCAACATTGGGCCAATGTTGGCTGTTAGTCGGCAAACATAGCTTGGCAGTATCTTGGAATGCCAACCTCTGGCCAATGTTGGTTATACATCTGCAAACATTGGTTGGCAGTGGTTTGGAATGCCAACCTTTGGCCAATGTTGGCTGATGGTCAGCACGCATAGCTTGGCAGTTTCTTGGAATGCCAACCGTGGAACAATGTTGGTTGTATGTCTGCAAAGATTGCTTGGCTGTAGCTTGGAATGCCAACCTTGGGCCAATGTTGGCTATGTGTCGGCATATATAGCTTGGCAGTAGCTTGGAATGCCAACATTGGGGCAATGTTGGTGGTACGTCGGCACAAATAGCTTGGCAACACAGCTAGGAATGTCAACCATTGTCCAATGTTGGCTGTACGTTGTACAGTCATTTGCAAAAGTTTAAGACAAGGCACGATTTTTAAGCATTTTACTGTATGGCATCAGATTGCGTCAGATAATGTCTGGATTGAGTCATCCTATTTGGGCCTTGAAGCATTACGCCTAGTCAGATCTTCCAGGTCATTTGTCTGCTGCTGTCAGTATCGATTAGGTGTTTTTCAGTTTTGTCTTCATCCCTGAAATGGACAAAATATCGTCTTTGACAGAGATTCTAAGGGCACAAATAGTGACTCTACATGGAGAAGGATATACGGAAAGAGACATTAGTGCTAAATTACGTTATGCCAAGACAGCCGTGCACAACGCCATCGTCAAATTCAATACTTTTCGTGACAGTAAAAGGAGTGGTCGTCCACGGAAAACTACGCTCATGGATGACCACGCAATGAGACGCATTGTGATGCGCTCGCCAATGAGCTCATGTAAGAAAATTCGGGCTGCTTTACGCTTAAAAGGTACGGAAATAAGTCTGAGTACTGTTTCGAGACGTCTCAGCAAGGAATGTGGGCTCAAGTCCCGCAAGCCGGCCGGAAGCCACGCCTGACACCTGTGATGAAAAAAGAGACTGGACTTTGCCAGACGACATCGCCACTGGACTCTCACACAGTGGAAGAAAGTGTTGTTCTCAGATGAATCGACCATGCAACAGTTTATACCTCGCAAGAGGCACGTTAGGCGGCCAGTAGGTAAGCGATTTGATGAGAAATATACAGCAGTCACAATGACACACCCGCCAAGTCAGATGATTTGGTTTTGGCCCTTCTGGTCTGTATTTTATTCTACCTAACACCACTATGAATGGACCTAGGTACGTGGAGTTGCTGAAGGAGAAGCTGAAACTGCATATGGACATCCACAAATGTACGATTTCCATGCAAGATGGCGCTCCTTGTCACCGATCCGAGGTAGCCACTGATTTCCTCAAGAAGAACAAAAACTCCGTGCTGGAATGGCCTGGGAACAGCCCAGATCTAAATCCCATTGAGAACCTGTGGACTATAATGAAGGATAAGGTGGCAGACAAACAACCATCAAGCGCTCAAAACTTGAAACAAGCTATCAAGGACGTTTGGGTCACCGAAATCACCCAGGAGTACTGCGAATCTCTGGTTTCTAGCATGCCACGTCGCATCCAGGCGGTCATTGACAGCAAAGGAGGCCACATTAAATACTGAAAAGTAGAGACACTGACACTTTTGGACGACATAAAGTTTCATATTATGTTGTACTACGTTTATTTGGCGAAATAAACTGATATAATGTTATGTGAAGGCCAAACAAATCTTAGTTTTGTCAAATTTCTTCAAAAAATCGTGCCTGGTCTTAAACTTTTGCAAATGACTATACTAAAATTATACTGTATAATAAAAGATGGGAGTTACGGGTAAACAGTAGTTTATTTCACCAACATGTCTTTAAAACTATAGCACATGTGGTACCATTGGAAAGGTATTTAGACACTCTTTCCAACGATTTCATAATGAATATGTACTTGTGGTGTAATGACGTCATTGTGACGTCATACATGTGGTGCCAATTAATCTACATTTTAGTTCATAGTTCAGATAGATGAAACCCTCCTGTCATGTATTAGGGTTTATTTAAACACAGGCAGTCAGCATGACATTGCGGAACAGAAACTGAAGTGTCACATGCATAGTGATTAGAGAGCCACCTTGAACGTTCGTAGGCTGAAGTGTCATTCGTAATAACTCAGGTAGCGCAATATAAAACACTCCTCTCACACTAAGAAGAAGTTCACTACAAAAAGCATTTGGCAACTAATGTTCATAATATAATAGTGTCAATCAAATATGGCAACTGTCCACCGGGTCACTCTGACCCTGGAACCAAAATATGATAAAGGGATTATTATGCCTTTTTGAAGCGAGCTGCTTCAGATATCAAGTCGTGTTGGTGCCTTGCGAACCCTCGTAGGATAGCGCCGCTCCGTCTGCACGACCACAGGTGACGACACTGAAGCACGCGATGACCTCGTCGCTGTAGATGTCGGCTCGAGCACCGGTGACGACGCCAACGCGCCGCTGCACGTCTTTGCTGCCGACCGGCTCATTTGCTGCGAAGAATCGACACTCTGCGAGTCGTCTGCGGTCGTCGCGTCTGATGTGAGGCTTTGCGAGTCGCCTGCCGCCATTGCCTCTGGCAACAACTCGCCAACAACCTCTCCCTCCGACGTCACTGGATCTGTCATGCAACCCGACTGAAGCAGATGGTCAACATGGACGTAACGCAGCTGACGACCGACTCGCACGAGATACGTCAGTGGACCGAGTCGTCGAATCACCGTTCCCGGAAGCCATTTCTCTGACGTGCCTCGATGGTTTCGTACGCTGACTGACGTACGGTTCTCAAATTCTCTCAATTTCACACGACTGCGATCATGTTGAAGGCGTTGTTTTTCTTGTTGTTTCTCGACGACGTTCTCCACACTTGGCAGTAAGATGGTGAAACGTGTGCGCGGTTGTCTCTTTAAGAACAGTACGGCTGGTGAAACACCCGTCACGGTATGTGGTGTATTTCGGTAGCGAAACAAGAAGTTTGCAAGCCGACGTTCCATCGTCATTTTCGGCTGACCTTGCTGAGACGATGTCAGTTGTTTCCGAAGAGCCTGTTTCAAAACTTGAACCGAGCGTTCGGCGGCCCCGTTTGAGGCCGGATGGTACGGTGGAGTGAGCGTATGTTTGATGCCATTCATTTTCATGAACTCGCTAAACTCGTGGGAGATGAATTGTGGCCCATTGTCCGACACAATTTCTTCTGGCAAGCCGAACGCACTGAACAGATCACGCAACACTTCAATCGTGCGTAGAGTTGTCGTCGACGTCATGTGTTTCAGCTCCAACCATTTTGAATGGCTGTCGATCAACACCAAAAAGTTGTCACCGTCTTTCTCGGCAAAGTCGATATGCAACCTCTGCCACACCTTCCTCGGCCACCTCCAAGTGTGCAGTGGCGCCACTGGTGGTTTTGTGCGTACTGACTGACATACTTCACAGCTTTGCACCCGTTTCTCAATGTCACTGTTTAGCAGAGGCCACCACAGATAGCTTCGGGCGATTGCCTTCATAGCCACAATGCCCGGATGCTCCTCGTGTAGCTCTTGTAGCAGTCTGTTGCGTAGGCTGGGAGGAATAACCGTTCTCATTCCCCACAACACACAGCCCTGCTCAACTGACAGCTCATTTCTGTGGACGAAATACGGCTTCAACGCTTCGTCTGCAACATAGTTCGGCCATCCACACAACGTGTATTTCAGCACCTGCGCCACCACTGGATCTCTCTCGCTGGCTCGACTGATGTCCTCAGCAGCTACTGGCAACTCGTTCAGACCAGAAAAGAAAAAGACTTCCGCTTCTGCGTCTGCTTGCTTACAGGGTAGGCGCGAGAGGGCGTCTGCGTTTCCGTGCTCACTTCCTGGTCGATACTCCACCTCGTAACGATACGCCTGCAGAATCACAGCCCATCGCTGCATCCTTGCTGCGGCCAGAGTCGGCACCGCCTTCCTTGGTCCGAAGATGGTCACAAGCGGTTTGTGGTCTGTAACCAGAGTAAACGAACGACCATACAGGTATTTGTGGAACTTTCGCACACCGAATACAAGTCCAAGCGCCTCTTTGTCTATCTGCGCATAGTTCAGTTCGCTCTTAGTTAGCGTTCGCGACGCAAATGCAATCGGACGTTCGGTCCCATCGTCCATGACATGGGACAAAACTGCGCCTACCCCATAGGGTGACGCATCGCAATCTAGCCTCAGTGCCCTTCCGGAATCGTAATGAACCAGCACCTGATTTGTAACCAGTTCTGACTTGCTGAGTGCAAAAGCGGACTCGCATTCTTTGGTCCACTCCCACTTTTCACCGTTTCGCAGCAAGTCATGTAGCGGCTTCAACAATGTCGCGCGGTTGCTCATGAACTTGGCGTAGTAGTTGATTAGTCCCAGATATGCCCGAAGCTCAGACACGTTCGTCGGACTTGGAGCCTCCGTGATGGCGGTGACTTTCTCCTGCATCGGGTGCAGCCCTTCTTCGTCAATTATGTGGCCCAAGTACTGCACGGCGTTTGATTGAAAATCGCATTTAGCCTTGTTTACCGTGACGCCGCTCTTTTCCAGTCGAGACAGCACTTCCTCCAGCGTAGCCAGATGCTCTTCCTTGCTACTAGAGGCGATAAGAATGTCATCTAAGTAACAAACTACGTTGCTCATCCCTTGCAGGATCTGGTCCATGACCGCTTGGAAGATGGACGGCGCGGACGCAATACCGTACGTGAGGCGCTGGTACGCAAACAAGCCTCTGTGCGTGTTAACTGTGAGGTATTTCTGGCTTTCGCTAGTCAGTTCGAGTTGCTGGTATGCGTTTGACAAGTCTAGTTTGCTGAAGATCTTGCCCCCAGCCAGAGTTGCGAAAAGATCGTCGGCATTCGGCAGCGGATAGGAGATTGGTATCAGCACTTGATTCACCGACACCTTAAAATCGCCACAAATGCGTATGCTCCCATTTCGTTTCGGCACACACACTATCGGCGACGCCCATTCACTGCTCTCCACTCTTTTGATGACCCCATCTTTTTCTAGGCGCTCAAGTTCTTTTCCTACACTGTCTCGGATTGCGTAGGGCACCGGTCTGGCTTTGCAGAAGATCGGACGTGAATCGCTTTTGACTCGGATGTCTGCCTTGTGACCCTTTATCATGCCCAGGCCCTGTTTGAAGACAGCTTGGTGTCGGTGCACCACCCCACTGAGACTGTCGGGTTGACTTATCACAAAGATCTCCTGCCAGTCGAGTTGCAGTCGGTTAAGCCAGTTGCGACCTAGGAGCGACGGGCCTTCGCTGCCCACCACAACCAGTGGAAACACGCCAGTTTGCTTTTTGTAGGTTACCGACACGTTTATCTCGCCACACACCGGTATTTTGTGACCAGCATACGCTTTCAGTTCCGTCTTTGTACTTTGCAGGGGAACATGCGCTAAGTGTTCATCGTACATTGATTTTGAGATGAGTGACACTGTCGCCCCCGTATCTAGCTGCATGTCACACTTGAAGTCTTCTAAGGTAACCGACACCATGATAGGCTTCGGCTTGTTGATCCTTTTGTTCGTCGAGTAGATACCCAACGTCTCATCAACACCGTCGGTCATCTCCTCTGAACAGCCGTTTACGTAACGAGTTGCCCCCTGTTGCGAATACTTGGCCGATTGCCGCTTCTTGCATGCCCGTATGATGTGCCCTTTTTGCTGACAACCATGGCACACAGCTTCTTTAAAGCGGCATACATCAGGTGAGTGATTTTGTTTGCCACATCGCCAACACGCCGCATGGTCACGTTGCTTAGCCGTTTTGACGTTCACTTTGTGTATTGCACGAGTGTCTGTTCGAAGAATGTCTGCATGAAACTGCACAGTGTTCTCGGTCGCCATTGACATAGCTGTCGCTAGTTGTTGTGCTCTTTCCAATGTGAGGTTTGCCTCGGCTAACAGTTTGCGGTGTATGCTCTGATTTGACAACCCACACACAAACTGATCTCGTAGAGCTTCGAGTAGAAATTCACCGAATTCGCACGAACTGCTCAGCTGTCTCAGCGCGACCGAAAATGCCGACACACTTTCGCCATCCTGCTGATGACGCTTGTAGAAACGAAAACGTTCGGCGATAATCAGTGGTTTTGGCTTAAAATGTCTCTGCAACACGGCGACCAGCTCATCAAACCCTTTGGACGATGGCTTCTCCGGAGCCACTAAACTCTTCAATAGTTTATACGTGTGCGCCCCAACAACCGCCAGAAACACATTCGCCTTCTGTTCGGCTGTCACATCATTCACCGCCAACCATGCATTCAAACGCTCAGTGTATGACTCAAAGTCCTCTTTATTTTCGTCATATTCTCCTACACTAGCGATCTGCATTCTTGGCATTTCTAAGATCCCAAACCTCGTCGCCAATTTGTCATGTATTAGGGTTTATTTAAACACAGGCAGTCAGCATGACATTGCGGAACAGAAACTGAAGTGTCACATGCATAGTGATTAGAGAGCCACCTTGAACGTTCGTAGGCTGAAGTGTCATTCGTAATAACTCAGGTAGCGCAATATATAACACCTCCCACCAGATTATTTCTGCAACAAAGTTTTGTGAAGATACTCATAATATAAAACCAACTGTATCCACCTGGGAATGGATGCCATCTTGTAGTTTTCAATGAGTTATTACAACTGGCGTGATTAGTCAAAAAGGGGGTAAAGGTAGATATTAGTCCACTTCATCATCACACTTCAGCCAAACTGTAGCAAATGAGGGATCGCTGGAGGTATTTTAATACTCTTTCCGAAGATATCATAATAAATTTATAATTATGTTATAATGACGTCATTATGGCCGAAAAAGGAAATTTGACTTGTTTAAATAGTTTGGTAGACCGCATGTTTCGTTTGTTGTCGTAATACGAGCGTTATAGTTAGAGTACATAATTACAATCTGCTGTTTCAGATTTTGACCAAGTATAAGAGTAAGTCACGTGACGTGAGCGTGGAGAGGAAACTGTTTTACGACAGAAATTGTTTATGTATGTGGGAAGCAAACAATTTATTATTGATTAATATATATATATACATGTATATATATATATATGTATGTATATATATGTATATATATATATATATATATATATATATATATAAACATACATAACGCCCGTATAAATGAAAGCGCGACAGTCGTAGCTGGTGCTAAATACATTCTCCTAGATACGCGCACATGCAGAAACGTCACCCGGATATTATTTAACACCCGGATAAATGTAAGCGCGGCACCGCGGCCCTGCCCTATGAGGAGGTGCAGGGGGGTCCTGGATCACAATTTACAGTGAAAATATTTGGGTTTTCACATTTCACACTGAAAAATGTCATTTCTTGTTTCATGAAGAGATCGAAATTGTTAGTTACCTGTCGTCAATTTCACGAAGAAAATCATACCTCAATCACGGTTCACAAGGAAAATATATTTTAAATCACGCTTCACGCTGTTGCACCTGATCACGAATCACAGGGATAAAAAAGAGCTATCCCGTTTCAAGAGGACATAATTTTGGTAATCACGGATCACGAAAATACCCCCTGCACCCCCTCCCCTATGCATGGTAGTCTGTCATTCACCCCGGTTTCGGGTTTTTGTCGGGCAATGTTGGCCACACCCACTGGGTCAAGCTGTTGTCTCTAGCGCCCCATTTGCTGTATATATAATTATATATATATATATAAGGCGCCGGAACCGGACGAGGAAGGAGCAGGACGCTGGACGTAGGATTACACCAGCCCCATATTTGTTGGTGGTTTTGTTGGCAAGCCTCGGGGGGGGGGGGTGTAAATCGATGTTTTCCGTCTTGCGTTGTCGAGCCGACAACGGAGATGAGCGGAATGGTGCTCGAGATCCGCCCCTCCAATATTTATTTCGTTCCGGCGCCTATGATGAGTGTGTGTGTACACGTGTGTGTGAGTGTGCGTGTATGTGTGTGCGTGCGTGCGTGCGTGCGTGCGTGCGTGCGTGTACGTGTGTGTGTACCGACGTACTTCTGCAACAGCTAGCTATAGGCGTGTAACGAAGATCCTATAAAGCTAAATAAAAAAAGTATCATAACATTTTGTCTTTGCATTTTAACTGTTTCTTCTTTATCTTAACAATTGTTTTATATTAGTCGATTTGTTTTTGTATGTGGGCCATATATATTTTTGTTAGTGACTCATTAACTTACTTATATCTTGTCTAGGACACTTTTATACGATGTAGTTGATTACAATGTAATTCCAAACACGTTGCAGGATGCACATCTGGTCACGCGTGGTCATGTGGATATAACGTTATGTCGTTACGTTGTAGTTACGTACATGTACTACTACGTCTAACAGATGTCATTTTGAGATGTCGTCTGCATGACCGAAAAATCGACTGCTAAAAGACGTCTAAAAGTCGCCGTGTGCCAACGGGACACAATGGGGTTTCTTTTTGGGCTTCCGTTCTTTTTATTGATTCCCAAATGCCATGCAGTATTATCCTATTAATGTATTCTGTTATGAAATCGTTTTACATGCACTTATAGTTATGAATTAAAATTACGATGTTCCACACGTGAATGAGCACGTGAATTCACGTGAATAATCGTTCTGCTAGAACAGTACCAGTTTCCCCAATTCCACACGTGGATGGACAGATGAATTCACATGAAGACACGTAACGGTGGAACATGCTGTACCAGTTCTGAACCAGAATGACACGTGTCAAACTGGTTCAAAACTCGTGAAAACAGGCGGAACACGTGTATTCTCATGAATACACATACTGGTGGAGCCGTACTAGTTATGAACAAGAATGACACGTGACAAACTGGTTCAAAACTGGTTCATTGTTTACATTGTTTAATCACACCAAGCATGCCTTGTCGTAAGTGGTGATCTAACCTGCTCCCGCAGTTATCACTATTCTGTTGTCTCCACATCACTCAATCATAACACCTACTTAAGATAAGCATTATGACGTCGTGACAGGAAGACGTAGAATAAAGATATAGCACGCAGCTAAATCACCACTCACCAATTATGTAAGCAGAAGTTCCATTCAGTCCAAAGCAGTTCTAAGGATATGTACGTATTAGTACGTAAGTAAGTAAGTAAATTATTTATTTCCAACAGTACACGTCACACTATGACAAATACAATGTTGTATGTGGAAAGGGGGTGAACAGAAGTACGGTACTTATCAATGATTCACCCCGAACCATTTTAGGTGCTGGCGATATAAATACAATATGTTTTTATTAAGTATAAATTTCCAATCAAAAATATAGTACACGGTGCTCACAACTTAATGTTTATATTTATTTTGTTGTTGAAATATTTTGTATTCAATACTCCACATAGTACCACATAACTTAACTTAAACATAACTTATTTTATAATAATTAATATATGTCATGAATAAGTAATCATTAGGAATTTATGCAAAACTTAATTCCGTACAATATGTGTCGCACACAATGGGCACTACTGCATGGTGCAAGAGAACATGCTTGATGGATGATTGATTTCACACTACCGCCATACGTTACAGGGATGTTCAAAATGGTGCGGGAGAAGAACGTATGTCATCTATATTGACTGGTCTTTCAACAACTATCTTTATTTCAAGTGCTCTGTTCAATCCTAACGTATTCAATGTGTTCATGGAGCCATTGATATGAGCAAGTTACGGTGGGACGAGTCTACTCTAGCTTTTCGTCGGATGTTACTGACGTGAAGAGGTACATTGTCTCCACAAGCCCCTTCACGACTTTCTCAAGATCATCGTTGCCTTTCTTGTTGCGGTATATGGTTTCATTTCATGTGAAACATCTTCCCTCAGACCTGCCTACCCCAAAAACTTCCTGTCAGTAATCCATCTTCCCATTTACACTGATTTTCAGGAATATACGCTTCCTGTCAGTAATGCAGAACCACCATGTCAGATATTGTCACCGGGGAGGGGGGTAGCGATAGGTCAAACCCATTAAATACGCTGTCATCAACATCACCTACACTCTAACCTAATCAACTCTAGTATGATAAATGATAGACGGGGGGGGGGGGGGGTAGCGATGGACCAAAACCATTACATTACACTGTCATCGACATCGCCTAGACTGTAGTAACTGTATGATAGGCTGTAAATGATACACTAAACTCCTCAATAAATACACTAACTTAGTCTTAGTACAGTCAGTTGGCCTAACACTACAAGTACAACACTCACTACATTTTTGGATTACACATTTCTTTTGGGTTGGCGGTGGCGTCGTTTCGCTGTCAGCCATCATTTCGTGCCGCGTGACTTCGTTTTGTTTGATCGCGGAAATGCGAATTTGTCATAACGCTGTTTCCTATTGGTTACATTACGACCAGACTCAGCGAATGAAAAACCATGTCACAACATGCTGCATACATATGCTGCCACCTGTTGAATATAGTGGAACCTAAATTTGAGTGATTGCCCAACATGGTGACAGTCCGTAATATTTTCATCCCTCACCGTAATACTGTAATTTGAGGTGACTTTCCGGAATGATTCCGGACAATCCGGAATGGTAGGCATGTCTGTTCCCTCAATATAATACCTGTCATGTTTAGGGAGCCCACTCACTTTAACGTTGACAATTTAGAGAAAGCTGAATTTGCGAAGGGAATTGGCAACCTTGCTTTGAGCTATGACAATATTCACGAGCCTCGATTATTCAACTAGACGTGGTTTGATAAGATCCTCTCCGTTTATAAGGGAGTTCTTACTATCAGTATGATACATTCTTAACTGCCCGTACGTCATCCCACAACAATATATATATATATATATGAATGAACGTATGTATATATATATATATATATATAAATATATATATATATATATATAAACGTTCATTCATATATATATATAATTATATATATATGTATGTATAATTATATAAACATATATATTACTGTGGAATGACGTACCGGCAGTTAAGAACGTATCATATAGTATATACACATTTATGATTAAATGGTACTCGTCGGTAAGTTACTCAAATGATCTTATAGCGCAGGCAAGCCGTATGTAATAGTAAGTGTTCAAGCACTGTTCTTTTGTTCGACGAATGTGTCATTGTTCTGTATCCGTTGAACCTGTATTCGCATTGCCTTGCCGTGTTTGGCAGCAACGTCCGTACATACACTCTATATAATTGACAAGTACACGTATGTCAAGTAATATTGTCAATATGTAATACAAATTTATCCAAACAAAATCAGTTGTTTGTGTAATAATTGCGCTTTAAGTTGGTGGTGTGTGTGTGTGTGTGTGTGTCGGTGTTGTGTTGGTAGGTTCAATTCCCGCAGGTGTTTGCATTTTCACCGAACCACTACTGGTCGTCTGCACATTCATTGTTCTCACTGTATTACTGAAACAAATCACTGTGCAGTCAATATCTTTATAATTATTACAAAGGATTCTTCAAGTCTTCAAGAATATACAGCTAAAAGTGATATTTCACTATCCTGCAGTTTGTAACGTAATTGTGGACAGAGACACTAAATAAATAGGTTAATAAAATAAACAAATAAGTAACTAAAACTAAATAAAAACATGCAGTCCATGATTAAAACAAAAACGGGCATCTATAATGTCAATGACTGAGAGAGCGGTTCTCTGGGAAACTTTAGCAGTAGACGCTGCAACTGCTTCCTGGGTGAGTGATTGAGTGAGTTCCACAGTGGGATAGAACGAGTACTGGTAGGTCGTGCAGGAGGCTGGAAGTGTTCGTTGTTTGTGCTCGTGTTTTCGTCTGGTGCGGGCATCTGCTGTCGCAGAGATGGTAGGGAAGCTGATGCGCATTAGTCCGTGGTGAATAAAAAAAACCAGTCTACAATGAGTTCCACATCAGGTTAGCGGACATAGCCGTTACGCTTGAGGTGCTGCGGTAAACGCCAGTGACAAAGCGAGCTGCGAAACGCTGCACTTGCTCTATTGTCTGAATACCAGTCTTGGTGTGGGGTGGGGTGCACAAATAGCATACTCAAGCGTTGGTCGGACGAGTACCTCGGGTGCCGTTTTCCTCTCTTGAGGTGGCGCCGCATGCAATGTTAATTCTTTTGACTAAGCCAAGTGTCTTTCTAGCTTTGTTCTGCACTCTGTTTACGTGTGGCTGCCACGATAACTTTTCGTGTTGATGGTATGTAACACCCCGGTAGTCCTGGTTGTCAGTCTATGTGATATGTCGGTTCTCCATGTACGTAGTAATCGTAGATCAATGGTTTCCTCTTTACTTGGTGGTAACTGAGATAATTTTTCCTACTGATCCCATATAACTGGATTTTGTGGAGAAGTTTGTTGTGTGACACTTTGTTGAACGCTTTGCTAAAGTCCAGGAAGACGACATATGTTTGCTTCTTTAGGTTGATGAAGTATGCCAATTCATGTATCGTATTGACAAGTTGCGTCTTGCAAGACTGATCCTTCGGATGCAAATATGCTGTTGTAATGTAGGTGGTGACTGGGGTGTGTATTTGATTGTGCCTGTGCAGGGTGAACGGATGTGCCTGTGTGATGTGCCTGTGTTTTGAAAGAATCTTTATTCTTGCAAAACACAGATACAGCGCCTAGGATGATGAATACAGACTCCCATTCGGTCTGCATGTGTATAAGACAAATAAGACCGGATAAGACAAATTATGCAATGACTATTGACTAAACGACTACTCGTCTTAATTGTACACAAGGATAGGCAGTGACCGTTAGTTTGTGTATTGACAATGATGCATACTTCTGGCAACGTCCCGCACGTGAGCGTGCCGACGCGTGCGCGCGTTTGTGGTGGTGGTGGGGTGTTAACATTCTAAAAACTTAGGTAAACTCTAAAATTAACAAATCGTGCAATTATTATCTGGTTACCACACTGTTATGCTAATCGACAAGGGCTGTGAAGGGTGTGACATGCACATACAAGGTAATAAGCACAGACTGACCATTATTTTAAATTACATGTTTTTCCAATCCTAATGTAAAGATATTTTGCCTCCATATCCTCACATATGTGTTCTACCCACATGCCCTATTTGAACAGAATCAAAGAATTTGACCAAAACGGAAACCTCATTTGTCTCCTTTTTGGTGATTTTACTGACCAAATGTTTTATATGACACAATTTTACCTTCCATATGGCAACATACCACCAACATATCTTCAAACGTGTACTTTGAGAATATGTTCTTGTGGGTTTGCTAAGCATCAGCACTGTGTCTTGAAGGATGGTCACTTGATAGCTGGAAATTTGAAGGAAGAATTCATCGGCACTCATCGGCGAGATTATTCAGCTGCGGTGTGTCAAGGTGGACGTGTTGGTTGGTCTGTGTCAGTGTCTCTCTATTTTGTATTTATCGTACTATAATCGAGCAAGTGTGTGTCTGTGTGTGGGAAAGTTAACCTTTTCCTCTTACAGCGCTTGAACATCGAACGCCAAACTTTGAGGGATTAATGTACGAGCTCAGGGGTTGGACATAAGACCTATTTTTGTGTCAAAATACCCCATACATGCCAAGATTACCACATTTTATGAGGGTAAATTAATTGTTCGGAACGTAAAACGTAATAAGCAAGTAAAACGTAACTTAATCGCAGGAAACACGCGCATGCGGCAAATACTTCGGGAAAACGGCCCCTGCGTCATGGCTTTGGCATCATGGAATAGGCGCTGACAGCACGCACTTCACATTCTCTCCGACCTTCGTAATTTTGAACAAACAACGAGTGTCTGCGAGCGCGTTATGGTGTTTATGTAACGATGCTGTGCGTTTTCTACCATTTGGTAAATATTGCTATCATGACTAACAATTACCATGGCATCTCGTAAGGGACAGGCATTTTTGCTAGTTTTTTTAGTTATCATTATTTCATTGCAATGTATTACACATAATCTTAGCTATTATTTTAGCAAGTATTATTTTATTACAAAAACGTATGATTAAAAAATATTATTTTCTAAGTATCTCAATAAAGCGCTGTGAACTACAATTGGATGTGGCGCTATATAAAGTAAATATTATTAGTATCATTATAACACACAACAAACAAAAAGACTCATTGTTAGATATTAACATATTTATTACAAAGATGAGAAATATAATCGATATAAACTGTTGTTCATATAAGTAATAACGCTGCACCAAGTAATACTCCACAAGTAACAATGAGTAACTCTTTCAGCTTAGATATCTACTCAGGCTCAACATGCACTGTTATTCTGTGTATAATTTATTTAATTTTCTTGCATGTAATTATCAACTTCAGATGAAAATGTATCAGAAATATGATTAACCCAGATATGATCAAAATGTATATATAACCATTACAGAAACATTAGTCTACTTTACATACAAAACTAATATTAATTTATTATTACAATGCACATACATGTATACACAACAATTAATGTTCATCAAATGCAAACATTCTCTTACATATATATAAATATATACATATATATATATATATGTAAGATAATGTTTGCATTTGATGAACATCAAGTATATATATGTATACATATATATATATATATATAAGCATATATGTGCTTTTCTGTAAAAGATGTAGTTTATGCAGTGTTTTCAGAAACATGAGAACAAATATGGCGTTTGATGAAAAGGCACGGACAAAAAGGGCACCAAAACATTATAGGTATAATGTACAGATTGCAGATACCTTCTCAAGCTGGGGTCATATTAACAATACAGCTGACACAATACACATGTCACCCAGTGGCACTACACAGTAATTCACATGTCACCCAGAGGCACTACACAGTAATTCACATGTCACCCAGTGGCACTACACAGTAATTCACATGTCACCCAGTGGCACTACACAATAATTTACATGTCACACTGTGGCACTACACAATAATTTACATGTCACACTGTGGCACTACTACTCGGTAATACACATGTCATACAGTGGCATTATGCAGGAATACACGTCACAGGGTGGACTACTCAATAATACACACGTCGCAATGCATGCACTGATGCAACTACCCTTTATAAAAATAACATACATTGTACAATAAAGACTTCACATACAGTTCACCGGTCGCATGAGAGATGTGTGCCCAGGTAAAAACAGCACTACTTATTTACACACAGTAATAAAATATTTAATTTTTTATTATTATGATGTACTTTATGTATAACTACATGTATAATAATATTATGTAGCATGTTATATAGCGTCCAGTTGCCTCAACTAGTTTAGTTTTTACTGGCGTCCTGGTATTCACTGTTACCACGTGAAGCTTGTCTTGTGTATTTCTTATGCCAAATAAACAAGTTTCAATTTCAATTATTATTTACACAAAGAAAACATACAGAAACAAAAACTGTGACAAGATGTTTCTTAGCAGTGCGAGATCTTAGACTTAGACAGCCTCCAGCTGGGCGCTTGTTCATCAAGGCCAGGTTTCCCCTATCGTAAATGTCATGTTAAGATGTCACAATGCTACATGTCGCATTGCTACACATCACATTGCTACATGTCACAGTGCTACGTGTCGCTGTACCACATGTCACAGTGCTACATGTGTCGCTGTACCACATGTCACAGTGTTACATGTCGCTGTACCACATGTCACAGTGCTACATGTCGCTGTACCACATGTCACATTGCTACATGTCGCTGAACCACATGTCAGTGCTATATGTCGCTGTACCACATGTCACAGTGCTATATGTCGCTGTACCACATGTCACAGTGCTACATGTCGCTGTACCACATGTCAGTGCTATATGTCGCTGTACCACATGTCACAGTGCTACATGTCGCTGTACCACATGTCACAGTGTTACATGTTGCTGTACCACATGTCACAGTGCTACATGTCGCTGTACCACATGTCACATTGCTACATGTCGCTGAACCACATGTCAGTGCTATATGTCGCTGTACCACATGTCACAGTGCTACATGTCGCATCTTAATGATGCATTTTTATACAAAATAATATTTCCTTCCGTATATATAAACTGTAACATTATGCACCAAAATAATGGAACATCATTTCAAGCAACAACTTTTAAATATCTACAGAAAAACAATAATATTTTTGAACGCAGTAAAATTAAAAACTACAAATATTTATATAAAAATATCGCTATTTAGAGTTACTGCTAAATGTTACTGTGCATTCATATCTTGTAGTTACTTACTTACTGAAAGCAACATTTTCCTTTAAAACACTGTCCAGACTGTATAAGCCTTAAAAACAGATGTATCCAGTTAAAATTCATACTAACACTCATTCACATATCTATCTTGATTTACAGTTCATTCAATGTATGGATGAACTATTCAACTCAAAGTACGCTCCTTTCTTGGCAATGAGCTGTGAGTGCGTCCCTATCTCCACGATCCGGCCATTTTTGATGACGAAGATGCAATCGGCGTCCTGTATGGTTGACAGGCGGTGGGCAATGACGATGCTAGTACGGCCCTGCTGGGCTCGATCCAGAGCATCTTGGACAATCTGGACACACAAGATGGGCACAACGTTAGATATCAGAACATGTTCATTCTCACAGCAGAGTACAAACAACCTGAGCAAAGTATCTGCTGATTGTGTAAAAGGATGCATTCATTCTCACAGCAGAGTACAAACAACCTGTGCAAAGTACCTGCTGATTGTGTAAAAGGATGCATTCATTCTCACAGCAGAGTACAAACAACCTGAGCAAAGTACCTGCTGATTGTGTAAAAGGATGCATTCATTCTCACAGCAGAGTACAAACAACCTGAGCAAAGTACCTGCTGATTGTGTAAAAGGATGCATTCATTCTCACAGCAGAGTACAAACAACCTGAGCAAAGTATCTGCTGATTGTGTAAAAGGATGCATTCATTCTCACAGCAGAGTACAAACAACCTGAGCAAAGTACCTGCTGATTGTGTAAAAGGATGCATTCATTCTCACAGCAGAGTACAAACAACCTGAGCAAAGTATCTGCTGATTGTGTAAAAGGATGCATTCATTCTCACAGCAGAGTACAAACAACCTGAGCAAAGTATCTGCTGATTGTGTAAATGGATGTATTCATTCTCACAGCAGAGTACAAACAACCTGAGCAAAGTATCTGCTGATTGTGTAAAAGGATGCATTCATTCTCACAGCAGAGTACAAACAACCTGGGCAAAGTACCTGCTGATTCAGTAAAAGGATGCATTCATTCTCACAGGAGAACATAAATGAAAAGAACAAATATTTGCTGATTGTATATATAAGGAATGTGTAAAAATAAAATTGACAAATACCTTAGAAGGGCAGGTTACACGTAGACACAAATATTTATTCTGAGAGAAAAGACCGGCAGGAAGAAACGTGAAAATTATAGTAGCTGGGAGCAGACTGACATGGCCAAGAGACAGGGCTTATGGACGATTTAAAATGTCCAGGTAAATACTTGCACCTGCGTGTGCACACATAGAATCCAGTCCAAATGTGCACATATACATAAATATACAATAATACATGCATACACAAGTGTGATACACTCATTTATAAACCATAACGGACATATAAATAACAGTGAGAGTTAACAATATATAATGGACATATAAATAATAGTGAGAGTCGATGATATATAATGGACATATAAATAACGGTGAGAGTCAACGATATATAATGGACATATAAATAACAGTGAGAGTCAACGATATATAATGGATATATAAATAACAGTGAGAGTCAATGATATATAATGTACTTATAAATAACAGTGAGAGTCAATAATATACAGTATAATGGACATACATATCAATAACGGTGAGAGTTAATATATAATGGACATATCAATAAGTAGACAATAACAGAGATTCAATAATAAGCGTTTTTTGCTCCTTAAATTTCAACCCATCCAACCTCAAATTTCGACAATGAACCAAGGGGAGAGAAAGAACTGAGTTCTATAACGCCACCTTCTGTCTCTCTCTGTTTCAATGGAACAAGTGATATGGTCCCCCACAATGAACCAAGGGGAGAGAAAGAACTGAGTTCTATAACGCCACCTTCTGTCTCTCTCTGTTTCAATGGAACAAGTGATATGATCCCCCACAATGAACCAAGGGGAGAGAAAGAACTGAGTTATATAACGCCACCTTCTGTCTCTCTCTGTTTCAATGGAACAAGTGATATGGTCCCCCACAATGAACCAAGGGGAGAGAAATAACTGAGTTCTATAACCGTATCTTCTGTCTCTCTCTGTTTCAGTGGAACAAGTGATATGGTCCTCCACAATGAACCAAGGGGAGAGAAAGAACTGAGTTCTATAACGCCACGTTCTGTCTCTCTCTGTTTCAGTGGAACAAGTGATATGATCCCCCACAATGAACCAAGGGGAGAGAAAGAACTGAGTTCTATAACCGTACCTTCTGTCTCTCTCTGTTTCAGTGGAACAAGTGATATGGTCCTCCACAATGAACCAAGGGGAGAGAAATAACTGAGTTCTATAACCGTACCTTCTGTCTCTCTCTGTTTCAGTGGAACAAGTGATATGGTCCCCCACAATGAACCAAGGGGAGAGAAATAACTGAGTTCTATAACCGTACCTTCTGTCTCTCTCTGTTTCAGTGGAACAAGTGATATGGTCCTCCACAATGAACCAAGGGGAGAGAAAGAACTGAGTTTTATAACGCCACCTTCTGTCTCTCTCTGTTTCAGTGGAACAAGTGATATGGTCCCCCACGATGAACCAAGGGGGGAGAAAGAACTGAGTTCTATAACGCCACCTTCTGTCTTTCTCTGTTTCAGTGGAACAAGTGATATGGTCCCCCACAAGGAACCAAGGGGAGAGAAAGAACTGAGTTTTATAATGCCACCTTCTGTCTCTCTCTGTTTCAATGGAACAAGTGATATGGTCCCCCACAAGGAACCAAGGGGAGAGAGAGAACTGAGTTCAATAACCTTACCTTCTCACTCTCCGTGTCGAGTGCTGATGTCGCCTCGTCCAGTAGGAGGATCTTTGGGTTGCGTACGAGGGCGCGGGCAATGGCAATCCTCTGCTTCTGACCCCCACTCATCTGTACGCCCTTGTCTCCCACATTTGTCTCGTAGCCCTGTCACAACGATAGTGCTCATGCATGATGAAACACGTCAAAATACCCATGGTAAAAGTGCACATTAGATATTCTAGTAAGAAGATGTTTAATTATGTATTTGTAGTACGAATCAGTCCTTTAGAATTTTACATACAGGGATGAGAGCGACATTTGATCAAAACCACTGAAAAATTTATGAGATCGAGCAGACCAAGGTACGAGCGGAACACGGTTTAAGTAGTATGTTTAGACTAAACATACTACTACGGAATGAACGCTGCAAGTGCTTTCTAGCTGGGGTTCATGACGGAGGGTGCTGTAAGCCATTTTTAATGGGTTAGGGTTAAAGCCATTCTAACACGGTAAGAAGTAACATATGAGATTATATTAATATGTTTCTCACATTCCACTACCCCACCCCCATATATAATTGGTTCTGACAAGCTATTGACTGTCTATATAGATAAACATCATAATTATTAGTATCTCAAAAGCTTTAGCATTCTTGTGAAATTATTCAAAGAAGTCGTGCCAATTCTTGTAAAGAAATGTTTAACTTGTTAATAATGATATCATTTGGATAACTGGCAACAACAAGATACCGTAAAGGTATCTGAAACAGGGGTGATTGGGGCCTGGTTCCACGCCGTAGTGCTGCTGGATGTAACTGTTGAAGTAAGTAAGTAATTAAGGCACTAGAAATAGTGGTGTTTGTACGCCGCAAACGTGTCGCAGTGTTTATCGCTAAGAACGTGGTCCCTCATTGACACAAAACCACGCCCACCGTAGTTCATTCCCTTAGCAAAAAATTCTATAGAAAACTATAAATTTCCTATAGTATTCAATAGTATTGTATAGTTTTTTTGCTAAGGGCTGTGTCATTACAAAACACACAAAACACAATGCCTGGTTGATCCATGTTTTTTTTAGAAAGTCCTCATTTGTCACAGTTATTTTGTTGCCACTACCGACATCTATTTCGACAGTTTTTTATAACCAGTCTGCTCGAAATTTGTTCCTGAGCGTTTCGTTAATTTCTCGAAAGCAAACCTCATCGATTTTGTCCAGAAGTTTCATGATATGGTTGGTTATAGTACACGCACAAGGCTATCAATAGGCACACCATTCCGTGGTTCCTTGACTGTTCGCACCGAGAAAGCTGTGTGGCCACCTAGCGGGAACATCGGAAGGTAGTACGAAACAGAGAGACTAAAACCGGCATGAAAGCAAACGCTTTCACAGCGATATTGTGTATAAAAATATTTATTATTAGTTTCAAACATAATCAAACAAAAGAACTTTGATTATAATTAAGTCTTTGTTTTGTTAATGGCATAGCAAAGTTGAGTGTATCAACATGTTAGTTCGACGATATGCACCACTAACATGCCACTGTAAGTCGCCACTGTCAAGCCAGGCAATGACCTGATTATTAACCTACAGGGAAGTCGCCAGATGTCGATTTTGGAGTTCCCAAATGGAAACGAGATATACTGACATCATTACATTTGAATTACCAAATAGCCTTTCACAATGATAAGCACTTATGGGTTTCTGGCCGAATGATATCTCTTGAGCAATCAGAGGGCATATGACAGTACTTCGTTTGGGACAAGTACGATGGTTTACGCCCAACTTTTTTATTTTACTCAGCTTTGCTACCCCCCATATATAAATCCCCCAACAATTTCTCTTCGGACGAATTACAGGAATGACCCAATTGGATGCCCAAAACTCGGAAATCCGCATTTCTGTGGAACTCTCTCATGCTTGACATGTAAAATCTTTCCAAAAATTCTAACTAAATTAAAGATTATATAAGTCTTGCGACAGCTTATTTATCAAATGTTTCCCAAAATTACGACTAAATTAAAGATAACATAAGTTTTGTGAGGGCCTATTTGTAAATTATTAAATTAAAGGTAAAATGTTTCACTGCGTCTTTATATAAAATGTTTCCCAAAATTCAAGCTAAATTACAGTAAAAGAAAGTTTTGCAATAAAATATTTATTAACAAAAACAAGTTATTATTAGTAGTATGTAGAACACATCAAGAGAAAAAGTACACAACTGTAACTAATGTGGGCATTTCATAAATCATGTACAATAATATGTGACATCTTTAAATTAGACAGAATATAGCCATCATTACACAGCTCACTTTTACTACAACTGTACAACTTTTTAACAAGAATTAAGAAGACTGCTAGCCAGAGCAGTGTCACCACATGGAAAGTGAATAATTAAGGAAGCCTTTGTCTTATTGAGACAATGGTTTTTTATATGTGCAACATGTGTTTTTCCTATTATATACCAACTAGCCGAGATACCCTGGCATTTCATGGTGAGAAAAGACACCTATTAATATTTTGTGGTTAATGCCATCTCTAGATCAGAGAGTTCATGCGATCAGCCATAGGTGGTACTAGTGTCCTAGATCCTACCCTACCGTGACCACCGGTTGAAATTAAAAACAACCTAAAGAGCTCGCAGCATGGCTGCAAAAGTTCTGTCCAATACATGAAAAATTTATAGAAATAAACAGAACATAGAACCATATTATGTTTTGTAATAAAAAAGTTAAGGTAAGTTCTTATATAGCACGGACCCAGTCCATGGGACTGACTGCACAAAGCGCTTTACACTTTACTCCCTGGCAGATTTGTTCGATTGAACACCATCTCGACTTCCCTGGGTAACATTCAGCCACACTGCAATTAATGTGCAAAGACTAATCGTACACAAATATCCACCAGTGCCTCTAACCAGGTACTTTCATACAGCTGAGTGAAATGGCGCAACATAGGGTGAATGAACTCGTCGGCAGCACAGGGTTCAAACCCGAGTTTTCTCAACTGACCACGCGTAATAACAATGAGACATTACCTGAGGTAGGGAGACAATGAAGTTGTGGATGTTGGCCTGTCTTGCAGCTTCTGTGATCTCATTCATAGGCACAACTCGACTGTTGTCTCCGTAAGCGATGTTCTCAGCGATGCTACAGTTGAACAAGATGGGCTCCTGGGACACGAGACCCATCTGAGAGCGCAACCACGCCAGGTTGTAGTCGCCCAGACGACGGCCATCCAACAGCTACAGTGGAATGAGTTCTATTGTACGCATCACAACAAGACTTGGCAGTGAAATAAGAACAAGACATTTGTCTGACCCCAAATATGCATAATGAAATTATACAGTGTGCATACAGTGACATTATTCACTTTTTACTAATTAAAATGAACTTTAATTGATATAAACATATTACAATAAAAACAGTAGAAAAAGGGCGAGTGTCATTGTCCACTCATAACATCAAATGATTGGCTCAAAGAAGCACTTCAGTAGTTCTACTTACAAGGGAGCCCTGACTGGGGTCATAGAAGCGCTTCGGTAGTTCTACTTACAAGGGAGCCCTGACTGGGGTCATAGAAGCGCTTCGGTAGTTCTACTTACAAGGGAGCCCTGACTGGGGTCATAGAAGCGCTTCGGTAGTTCTACTTACAAGGGAGCCCTGACTGGGGTCATAGAAGCGCTTCAGTAGTTCTACTTACAAGGGAGCCCTGACTGGGGTCATAGAAGCGCTTCAGTAGTTCTACTTACAAGGGGGCCCTGACTGGGGTCATAGAAGCGCTTCAGTAGTTCTACTTACAAGGGGGCCCTGACTGGGGTCATAGAAGCGCTGCAGTAGTTCTACTTACAAGGGGGCCCTGACTGGGGGTCATAGAAGCGCTGCAGTAGTTCTACTTACAAGGGGGCCCTGACTGGGGTCATAGAAGCACTCCAGTAGTTCTACTTACAAGGGGGCTCTGACTGGGGTCATAGAAGCGCTCCAGTAGTTCTACTTACAAGGGGGCCCTGACTGGGGTCATAGAAGCGCTCCAGTAGTTGTACTTACAAGGGAGCCCTGACTGGGGTCATAGAAGCGCTCCAGTAGTTGTACTTACAAGGGAGCCCTGACTGGGGTCATAGAAGCTCTCTAGTATTTGTACTTACAAGGGATCCCTGACTGGGGTCATAGAAGCACTCCAGTAGTCCTACTTACAAGGGAGCCCTGACTGGGGTCATAGAAGCGCTCCAGTAGTCCTACTTACAAGGGAGCCCTGACAGGGGTCATAGAAGCGCTCCAGTAGTTCTACTTACAAGGGAGCCCTGACTGGGGTCATAGAAGCGCTCCAGTAGTTGTACTTACAAGGGAGCCCTGACTGGGGTCATAGAAGCATTCCAGTAGTTGTACTTACAAGGGAGCCCTGACTGGGGTCATGGAAGCGCTCCAGTAGTTCTACTTACAAGGGAGCCCTGATTGGGGTCATAGAAGCGCTCCAGTAGTTGTATGATGGTACTCTTGCCACAACCGCTGCTCCCCACCAGAGCGACTGTCATGCCTGGTTCAATCGTCATGGTCATGTTCTTGAGAACGGTCACGGTTGGTCGACTCGGATAGCGGAACTGGACCGTCTGTATCGCCACAGCTCCTTGTGCTGACTCCTGCAAGGGAAGACAACGTCTGATCATCAGTAGAACTCTACGGGGCTTCAACGGGTGGTTGGCATATGTGACCCACAACAGCGAATTGGGAATTAAGCGGCCCTGGTCTATTCTACAGGCAAGCCATAAATCACTCACCCAGTCATGTTCCATAATTTTTTTGATTTTGGCAGAAATGCTTCCTTATTGTAAGTTATAATGTCATCTTTTAATGTCCAGATATTTTAACTTGACTAATAAAATACTAAATGTATGGTTGCTATGGGCATTATTTATTCACAAAGCCCAAGTTCTAAACCTACTTACTCACACGTCGCTTTTTGAGTTAGCTTAGTTTGTAGCCTTAAATCAAAAACAACTTATGAGATTTCAACAAATGAGGTATCATTTTAAAGATGATCTGTGGAATACAAAAAAGGTATAAAACTCCATTTCAAAATTGTGTGACTTAATTCCCACTTTGCATGTTTGCAAAGTACCTGAAAAGTAGGCGGTGTTGGTTAGGGCGTCACGAAGGGAAACAATGTTTTCCTTCCCTTATTATAATGATATGAATATGGTGTAAATGAGTTTCACATTAATAACAAACCATATACTTTTCCTTGCATTTGTGGTAAATAATGTGCACTTTAGCAAAAGAACAACAGGGTGAAAAAAGTGATGATGACTTTTTAAATTTGATCATGCAATGGTGACAGCAAATACATTTTCAGTGTTCACTTTGACGAAACATAGTTTCAGTTTCGCAGTCTGGTTTTTCCATGAAACTAATAGTTTCTATGAAAACTAAACAAAATCAGTGTGATCGAAACACTCTATAAATCACCTAAAATATGACAGAAGCAACAATGTCACTAGTCTATTCCTAGTAATCATCAAGACAGGAAGCAAAACGTACAGGTTTGAGGCCTTCAGTGGAGTAGGCATCGATCTCAGGTTTGCGATCAAGTATGTTAAATATTCTCGCTGCTGCAGCCTTTGCCTTTGCGTAGTCTGGAACAAAACTGTTGCCCTGTCCCATGCCCATGGCGCCAAAGACAATGGCCCCAAACACCCTGCAAAAACAAACAAACAGCCAATGTCAACTTCAAGACATCTGTCCCAATGTAAGTTCTATGAAAACTGTAGCATTGTCAAGCCAACAATGATGGTGCGTAATGTTTCAATGGGTTTCATCTGGTCTTCTGCTCTGGTATGAGTCCGGATTTAAGGGATAGGCATGTAGACACACACATTTGCTTGCATTGTAGCACACACACACACACACCCACACACAAACATAATATACTAGCTTACACCCACCCATGGGCATAAGCTGGTATATTACTAGTGTATTAACAAAGGAAGCAGTTAACACCACTACAGCATTTTCATCTTTCAAACCTTCTTACCACAGTAATGCCCTCTGGAGGAGAGTGGTTCATCACAAAATAGTCACACTGTTACAATGCTCAAAGATTACCTTTTTAACATGTAGATATAAATGGTCACTCAAGCATTAAACCAGATCTTGATGACTAATGTATGACATTTTTCAATCATCCTCAGAATTCTGCAGAAGACTGTGGTGTAAGTATTTTACTATAGTCACTCTCTGTGAATACAAGCATTTAAATACAAAAAGACATAAATACATTACACACAAAGCACGCATTGCATGCAGGGACCAGTCAAAAGAGAGTTATAAGCGACTGGTAAGATAAACATAAAACAGAAATGTACAAATAAAAACAATACTAATCAATTTAATAAATACGTGGAAATGTGTGGGTGTACGTACTTGAAGACGTCCACAAAATTGAGTCCACGGTTCTCGATTAGCCATGCCCCAAAGTAGAAGGCGACCGCGTGAACAACATAGACGAGGGCTTGTGTGAAGGAGAATGTGATTCCAATGAGGTGTGCCTTCCGCAGGCTCCGTCTGCAAACAGACACACACATGAAGGTATGTGACAGGGCACATATTCTGGGTTTTATGTGGCTTAACAACGTGAGTTTAAGACAAGGGATGTAAGTTGGCCGATCATCGGAACGCCACTGCTCAGCTAGCTTACGTTCCTTGGTGGAATCTAGCATTACAGCCAGTTTACTCATTTGGATATAGAAATACCTACGACAGGAGCTTCACTTATATATAAAAGATCGGAACAAAGGATATTCTTTCTCATTCGCCATTCGAGTTGATTGGTTCAGTTTGCGAGATCTTGGCTTGCGACAGTATCACATTTGATATTTCACTGATATTTATTGGATTATTATTTGGACATTGTATTTGTGATTTAATAGTTTTGCGTTTTTTTTATTTCCTGTACCACACATAGTTCGTGGTAGAAAGCCGATTGATTATGAAATAATTCTCTGTTTTCCCCTGTTACAAACTGGTATACAAGGTTTTTCCTTGGCACTTTCCTTTTGCTGAGTTTCAGTTGTGTACACAGGGTTTTAGGGCAGTCAGTAAGTTAGGTTTAAGGAAGGGTAGAGTGACCCCACCGATAGAAGGGTGGAGTGACCCCCACTGATAGAAGGGTGGAGTGGCCCCACCGATAGAAGGGTGGAGTGACCCCCACTGATAGAAGGGTGGAGTGGCCCCACCGATAGAAGGGTGGAGTGACCCCCACCGATAGAAGGATGGAGTGACCCCCACTGATATGGAGTAAATTGTAAATAATATCCAGTAGTGATGTAGCTGCTGGGGACTTATTACACAATATGGTTAGAAATGGTGGTTAGTAAGACATCTGTAAATGTTAGGTATTTGGTACAGTTAGCATGTTTACTTTGAATATGTGACGATGACTATCATGTTGTTGTTTACATAATTTATGTTAATTAGTAAGTTGGCCTACTCCAATCTACACTGGCCTTGAGTTGTTTGCTCTGTGTAAAAGGGCATATTCAACAAGGTGCCTTCTCAATTTGATGTTCTGTTTCAAAGTTATTTGTGGAAACGTTTTATGCAGTTTGATGCTATTCTCATATTATAATAGACAATTAGACACAACTATTTTATTCTGGAGCCACAGTATTAAGGTCACCCTCGTGACTGGACAAAAGTGACCTAGATAGTGAGGTGACCATATTAGCGACACTAATTTCCTTTGCTGTTACACAAAAAATGTTGCTATCTTATGATGACCTTAACTGTGAGGTGGCTGTATTACTGAGGTGACCGTAAAGTAGGGTTCGACTGTATTTTAAGCAATGAGACGTAAACATTAGTGAAACTATATGAGACAGACGACCTACTTGTAGGGGATGTCTGTCAAATTCTGGTATTGCTCCACAAAGTGTGCCTCCTTAGACAGTGAGGCAACGGTGCGAATGTTCTCCATCGATTCTGTTGCGACCTGCAGGAAGAATGGTGTCTTGACAGCAGGTAGAAATATGACAGTGTCTCCTGTCATCTAATTGGCACAGTTCCACCAAAATCATTGTTCTCAAATCTAAGTCTTTCAAAAACAAAATGCATACATCATTTATTATTAAATTATAAATGAACACATTATAATGAGCAGCATTCAATTTTTTTAAGATTATTATAACACAATCGGAACTAAATAACTAATTGTACTGTTTTATTTTTCTTATGATCCATGTCAGCATACCATGATTATCACCAACTTTCACTAAAATTACACACAAATTTTTACTTTTGAAGGAATACGACCATATTCTGTTTTAATAAGGATTTGCTTAAAATAAAAAAATGTTGACAAAGTATATATTTCTTGAATTTGTTACACAAGTATTAGTTTGAACCACAGGAACTTGAAAGGGAGCCAGCTAGTACCTCTACCTGGAATTAGCAGGCATACTGATTCTAACTGGAAATCTGCCATGTTGAACGTGGGAAAATGGGACATCATTGAACATCAAAGGTTATTGCACTTACTTCAGCCCGACATGGTCGTATTGGTAATAAAGCTTGTTTTGAAACTAGATGTTCTGTTTACTATTTGAGCATGCTCCAGGGTCATATGTTCCAAATTGCAAATATTGTTGCGGGCTTACTAAACACAACTTGGCGGGTAGTAAACCTTCAACAACATTATATTAATTAATAAATGAAAAACTAGGAACAGACTACCTCCTTTAAAGGTGACATGAACAGATTGAAATAAATGCTATACTAAATAGAATATACAGAAAACAGGTTAATCACGTAGTCCAAAAAAATATAAAAATATTAGTTTTAATAAAATCACGCAAATAAGAATGCTTCCTCACACACCGCCTCTGAAATTTTGTCTTCGGGAGTTTCCGTGAGTGTGACGTCATATGTGTCATAGAAGCTGGCGGCTGATCGAAGTTGACCACGTTATTCAGCGGTTGTCGCACTGTTGTCTTTGATTAATGACAATTAATCATTGTATATTGGATGATAGCTATGGCAATGCCTCGGCGAAGAGTTGTTTGTTTTCTATCAATTGCCAAAGACAAAAACTGAGAAGATTATAAACAGATAAATCGACTGAATTTGATGACCATCTCATCGCCATCGATATCACAACTTGAAAGTTGGACTCGCATCTGCTACGCCTTTATCAGTGTGATCATGTTGACAGTAGTTGTTTCGTGAAGGATACAGCAGTTTGTGAATTCGAATAATACAAGTACCTGTGACATTATGCATCATCCTGACTATTGTCAAGAGAACCACCAAAAAGAGACAAAGTTTGACGTCCCCAAAACAACGAAGCGAGCTGCAAAGGCGAAGCAACTTGGTTTTTAGTTGAGGTAATTAAGCCAAATCCAAGAAGAGTGACAAAACATAGGCGTAGCTCCCATTTATTTGCTACACCTCATTTATATTTATTAGTTGTATTTCAAAGATATGTTATACGCTGTTAACCGTATACACAATAACTTAGAATATTTCAATACCAGCAATGAACTCTTAGTTTTTGGAGTGCACATCTGCAAATGGAAAGGGACCCTTCGTTAACCAAAGCTGAGCACTTCGCCTTTGCTTCAAAGAATGTCGTTCAACTCCTCGGCTCGACTGTTGTTAATTACTGGCTTGGCAGTTCTCGAACATATCTTTCAAGCGTGTATACAATATAACATTTCACCATGTTGTTGGATATTTATATTTTCTATAACCTGGACTGTTACTTCTTGTTTTGTTTGATATTTGGAGTGTGGGTATATTATAATTTAAAAAAATATAAATGTGTAGAACTTTGCGTGTCATAACATCGCGTCCAATGGCAATGCTTAATTCCATGACACCTTTGTATTGTGTCGTTTTTTCTTCCATCTGACTCCTTCGATAAATGTCTATGTTGAACTGGCAGCTACCCTTCTTAATAAACCTGGTTGGCATGTCATCATTCAGTGTAAAAGTGTTATGGAAATATATGTTCTGACTAGATTCACTACATCGTCATAATTACATAAATAACAAGGTGCAACAGAACTGTACACTAAATAGTTACTTTCTGCACTGCAATTAAACTATCAAATAATATTAAGATAAATTAATTTTAATGATGTATTTCTTGACTGCAACATAGTGCGGTAAGGGGAAACTTATTTCAGTCCAACAACAATTATTATGTCGTATATCTCAGTGTGCTCAGATTTTAGTAATACCAACAAATAGATTAGGTTATCTGTTTTATTACACTGATGTATAGTTGGTTTGTATTTCAGTGTTGCTATTGCTGACAAATCAACGGATGAGGAAACACTATCGTCTTCAACTATTACATGTGAACCCTTTCACATTCTCCATTGTGCATAGAACACTGTGCATCAGATATTGCTGAATAGGAATTTGGAGACACTTGCTTATTATGTATCAACAAGAAAATGAAATGGAAAATGACAACATGTCTAATATTGCATGCTTCATTGGACTGTTATATTGCAAAATACCTTGTATATATTGTGTAGTAAAAAAGCTGTTGTGTTTACACAATTCTATACGTAATATTGTAGTCAAGTAAGTCAACAAACATTTGAAATTACCTCTAATTCTGTTCCATCATACATTATACATTATCATGAAGTATAGCTGGTATGCAAAATTGTGGTGTGGGTCTTTTGAGTAATGTTCTTGAACAATTATAACTGCACTGACATCATACGTTTGGGATTTTTTTTACATAAATCATCACATTAAAATGCGACTTATAAACAACCGTCGGCGGACATTATAATTCTATTTAATCGAAACGTTCCTCGGCTGACTGCATTGGGAAGCAGGATAAATAAACAATGCATACGTTTCCTACACTTATAAAAATAGCTGTCAATATACATGTCTACAAATTGCTTATTTACAATGCCATTGCTTGAATCAACACACTCGGGCTGCAGAATTAATCATCCACGTGGTCGTGGCAACAAACTAAAAATGATTCGCATAAACACAACTGTTTATTGGCTTTTTGCGCAGATAACACCAAAATTATGCATAAACATGCAAGACACAAGTAGCATAGAAAGTACTTATGAGAAATTAATACGTTTTGATACGGTACATCTCGAATGTATATTAGCTTATATAGAATCCCTTAGGCTTAGGCTTAGCCTTAGGCTAAGCTCACCCCTAGGCTTTTTAAGCAAAATCAAAGAAGAGTGACAAAACGTAGGCGTAGCTGCGATTTAGTTGCTACACCTCATTTGTATTTATCAGTTGTACTTGATAGATATGCTATCAGTTGTTAGCCGTACACAAAATTACTCAGCATATTTCAATACCAGCAATGAACTCTCGGTTTTTGGAGCGTACATCTGCGAATGGAAAGGGATGTCGTTCAACTCCTCGGCTCGAGTGTTGTTAATTACTGGCTTGGCAGTTCGCGAACATGTCTTTCTAGCGTGTATACAATATAACATTTCGCTATGTTGTTGGATATTTATATTTTCTATAACCTGGACTGTTACGTCTTGTTTTGTTTGATATGGAGTGTGGGTATATTATAAATTTGTATAATTTTGCGTGTCATAAGTCATAACATCGAGTCCAATGGCAATGCTTAATTCCGTGACACCTTTGTATTGTGTCGTTTTTTTTTCTTCTGTCTGACTCCTTCGGTAAATCTCTATGTTGAACTGGCAGCTACCATTCTTAATAAACCTGGTTGGCATGTCATCATTCAGTGTAAAAGTGTTATGGAAATATATGTTTTGATTATATGCAATACATCATCGTAATTGCATAAATATTAAATAGCAATGTGCAACGCAATAATACACTGAATAGTTACTTTCTGCGCTGCAATTAAACTATTAAATACTATTAAGATACATTTATTTTAATTATATATTTCTTGACTGCAACATAGTGCGGTAAGGGGAAACTTATTTCAATCCAACAACAATTATTATGTCGTATACCTCAGTGTGCTCAGATTTTAGTAATACCAACAAATAGATTAGGTTATCTGTTTTATTACACTGATGTATAGTTGGTTTGTATTTCAGTATTGCTATTGCTAACAAATCAACAGATGAAGAAACACTATCGTCTTCAACTATTACATGTGAACCCTTTCACATTCTCCATTGTGCATAGAACACTGTGCATCAGATATTGCTGAATAGGAATTTGGAGACACTTGCTGTGAGAGAGAGCAGTCGAGCATTCATGATTATGTATCAACAAGAAAATGAAATGGAAAATGACAACATGCCTAATAATATTGCATGCTTCATTGTACTACAATAATAAAAAGTTTTGTTTCTCAATACTGTTATAGTTTAAGCTGGTTCGTTAGAAACATATCACATTATACAATACAACTGACAATCATGAATATATATATATATATATACTATAACTATTCTCCTGTGATGATATATACCCTACATCTAATTTTTAAAGAAACACATTTACAATAAAAATAAACTGTCAAATAAAAGTAGCAAGTGATGTTAGTATTTTATAATTAGCTTTCTGTTGATGCAGGATGTTCACCTTTTTGTTTAAAAAAATGTTTTGTTTAACTAGGAGAATTACTATTTTGCAAAATACCTTGTATGTATATATTGTATAGTAAAAAAGCTGTTGTGTTCACACAATTCTATTAATAATATTGTACTCAAGTAAGTCAACAAACATTTGTAATAACCTCTAATTCTACTCCATCATACATTATCATGATGTATAGCTTGTATGCAAAATCGTGATGTGGGTCTTTTGAGAAATGTTCTTAAACAATTGTAACTGCACTGACATCATGTATATTTTGGAATTTTTACGTAACTCAACACATTAATATGTGACATGTAAACAACCTAGCACATTTATGAAACAATTTTGATAGATATAGCCATTGATGAGCAAATTGGTGTGACTAATTACACAGAGATTGGATATTTAACAAGTGTACTACGGATTGTGAATATACACAAATAACAGTGGGACAAAAACAAAAGCTGTCAGCGGCGAAATGTCGACTCGAGCGTGTCGGTCCCACTTGTCAAAATACACGTTGTACTGCGGCTATTGTGATGAATATAGGTTCCTGTTATTGAACATGGGGTCGCTTTATCATCTCTGGATGACATCATCGCAGCAGCCCAACCAAATTATTTAGTGTTTTAAAAATAGAGCCGCCTTGTCGTCGGAAGTAACTGAAATCTCTGAATCACTCAATGTCAATGACATTGACAGCGACAGTGTCAGTGAAATCACTGAATCAGTGAATGGCTGGCTTGCACAATTCTGTAAGTTGCGCGCATCATATTAATACTATTACAATATTATACAGTTATACGTATAGACGCTGTATTTGACGTTGAAACTAATCCGTGTGATTCTGTATAATGTCATGTATGTATTGTCCGTTACCAACAAAACTCAATGTTCGGTCCGTGAAACTGAAATTGTCGTTTGTCACTGGCGTCAATGACAGTCTCAAAATGTTCCTTTTTACAACGTCGTCATCATCGTACATGTTGTAAACTTTCCTGAGTGACGTCTATTGCCAATGATTCATTGCTGCATGCGGCAACAGTCCTACAAGTCCTCACATTTGCGACACAACTCTCCAAATCTTACGCCGTGTCTTCCATGCTTCCAGTGGTGAGACAGATTTGGGCTATATGGCACATATTACGTCACAGTACTTTTCCAAGCGGCAGTTAGGCACACTATTTTATTCGGGATTTCATTCTGAAATCGGTCAGATAGGCTGATTTTTACACATTAAACTGCGTGTATATATTAACTAAGGAACCTGTCAGGTATTACACCTGTCTAAATAGCATCATGTTAGTATGTTATTTACGTGGTTAAAATTGAAAATTTATGTTCGTCACCTTTAAAAAAAGAAAACATACGGCTGAGGTCTAAAAATTAAGGGCAACGTGACCCACCTTTCCTGCATCCTCTAATGCACCCTGACTGGTGCCGGTGTTGCCTGACATCATCTTGAACTGGAGGGTGCCACCGATGACGAGGAAGGGAGCAAAGGCAAGGATGACAAGTGTCAATTCCCAGCTGTAGATGAAACCTATCACGATACCAGCGATGATGCTTACTCCCCCTTGTAGGGACGATGCCAGCTTGATTCCTGAAGCCTGCCACACACAAACAGTACACCTACAGTTCTTGTAAAATATTACATAAAACAGCGTTTCTTAACCCCTGAGTAGCAACCCAAAATTGTGTTGCCAAGACAATTTGAGTGGGTTACCAAGAGTCTCCAGTGAATCTGAATGGCCCTATATGTTATCCCATTTGTCTGTACCAGATGCATGCAAGACAAATAATTTATTCCAAATGTTGTATAAACTTTGTCGAAATTGTACGAACTTCCCAATTCCGTCAGTAATTTTTTACTATTTTAAAGTGGTCTCCGGGTCTACATCGATAAGTTAACGAGCAGCACTGAATCGGCGATTCCACAATGTCCTGCAAGCAAGCTTAACTAATGTTCTCATTTTTTTTCTTATGCATATTTATTTCATTATTATAATTTATATCACAAGTTACTGCATCAAGGCTTGAGTAGCCAAGCAAGTCCCGTGACAGTAATTTGGGTCATGACCAAAAAGGGTTGATAACCGATGACATAAAATAAAGGTAAATATAGCAGAGTATCCAGTCGTTAGGACTGCTCAAAGCACTTTACACCTTACTCCCTGGCAGACCTGTTCTATTGAACACCATCTCGACTCCTCTGGGAAGCATTCAGCCAGGCTGCAATTAATGTGTGAATACTATTTGTAAACAAATATCCACCACTGTCTGTAGCTTGTCTGTAGTACTCATTCATACAGCTGAGTGAACTGGAGCAACGTAGAGTGAATGAACTTGCCCAAGGTTCAACACCGCAGTAGAGGATTCGAACCCGGGTTCTCTTGATTGAGATTTCGTCGCTCTAGACTCTGAGTGACTGTGCTCCACACAATGTAATTTTGTCTATAATATGACAAGTATTATTTGTTTGATGTACTATTTTAAACATTCTTTGTAAAGTACTGTGATGGCATTGGACGTGGCGCTATAATGATAATAAAAATAATAATAGTAATTTTACTGCATTTCTCTGCGCTATACAATCTATCTAGCGTAGCTATTTTTATTAATAAAACATTGAAATATGCATCAATAATAAATAGATAAGGATAGTAATAATAAAAACAATTAATATTAGTTAAAATAACAAGTTAAAAAAGACAACTAATAAAAGTTAAAGATAGATACTAAAATATTCAGAGTTCATCACTGCGTACACATAAAATGATTTTTTTAAATAAATAATAACAAAGATCACAGCCAAATATTTAAATATTATTATAATTATGTTTATAAAAATGATTTTAAACCTAGTGAAACAACATAGTTTTCCACTTTCAACAGTCATCCAAACATTGGAATTTACAGGACATTTCCAAAGTATAAATTTAAAAATTTAATACAAGAAGCTTGCTGTGAGAGAATAAAGGAAACGTCTGCAGACTCACCCCATGAACGGCCGAAGCATCAGTGGACAGCCGCGTGGTCAAGGCTCCGGTGGACCTTTTAGGGTCATCAAAGTAGCCAATCTCCTACAGATAAAAACAAATTGTTAATTGACCTATCCATCATGTGACCTGTTGCCTAGCAGAAACTCTGTCAAGCCATCAAAAAATGGATGCTGAGCACTTGGTGCCCTTGTGCATTCCATCGTATATTTTGTTGAAATTCTAGCCACAAAAGTATTTCATTATGACAGAAACATAAGGTAAAGTTCTTAAAGTGTCAACTATGCAGCAATGTTTGATTTATGAGATGTCATGTAGCAATAGTAATGTAATTCACGTATATAAGGGTTAACAGCACAGTTAGCTTTAGGCAGCACTTAACAGAGGTCACGTGCAAAAGTTTGATTGTGATGTATGTAAACCACAAGATACTGGACCCATCAATTCATCTTCAATACTGTTTTAATGTTTCCTAGACTACCCAGGGGGTATATGAATGCTATATGTGCAACCTGCCATAAGAAACTTGGTATAAAGTAACACAGGCCTATTCTAGCCAAAAATAGCTGTCCAGGTCATGTTCCATCAATCTTTGATTTTGGCAGAAATGCTTATCTTGTAGTCTCATCTTTCAATGTTTGATTTATTTTCCTTGGCAAATAATCCAAAAAGTAATACAATATTGAATGCATGGGTGCTATGGGTAGTGTCTTTTCAACACTGCCCAATGTCTAAAACTATTTTTCTTTTGCTTCATATTTTAGCAATAAATATAAAACTACGTAATATCTTTCAACAAATGTGTATAATTTTAAGCTTATAATCTATGGAATCCAAAACAGTACAAAACTCTACTTGACAATATTTTAACTTAATATCCACTTAGCTGTGGCAGGTCACATTTAAACTTAACATCCACTTAGCTGTGGCAGGTCACATTTCAATTTAACATCCACTTAGGTGTGGCAGGTCACATTTCAACTTAACATCCACTTAGCTGTGGCAGGTCACATTTCAACTTAACATCCACTTAGCTGTGGCAGGTCACATTTCAACTCAACATCCACTTAGCTGTGGCAGGTCACATTTCAACTTAACATCCACTTAGGTGTGGCAGGTCACATTTCAACTTAACATCCACTTAGCTGTGGCAGGTCACATTTCATTACGAAACTTTAAAAGGAAACAAAATGCTTCTTTTTGGCCACATGCATCTAAGAGTTAATAAAAACTATCCAACTGCAACAACAATAAAGAATATTATGCCAGCAGTTTACTAGAATAAAACCTTGCTGAAGAGTCATAATTTAAACAGCACAGATGTCACCATTGTGCTAGAAAGCCTGATGTCACCAATGTCTACAGGAGCATTCAGTGCATCACTGCAGCGTTGTGGTCAAAGAAGCCGCTAGGCGCTTATTCGTCAAGCACCGGGGGCATGTCTCAATATAATCTGTCAGATTTCACTAGAATCTCCCACTTTGAAAACAAGTTCTGAATAAACCACAGGGATGATATTGTTGATTGTAGTTGCTAATGACTAGATTGTATTAACTCTTTTAGGTGAATAGGCCCACACAATAGTCTTTTCTTTCCCTTTAAGGGGAGGCTTGGGTCTAAACGTGTTATTTTATAACTTCATTGTTACTTACTCTACAGAGCTGAAACTTTCACAGATTGATAGTTCACCTAACAGGAAGACCTGAACTTTTTTTCTAAATTTTACGGGGGGATTTTCCCACAGTACGGCAGCCATCTTGGATTGAATGCATGCGTTGAAATATCTTGGTAACTACTGGACTTACATTACTCAAATTTGGTGTGTAGTTACTCCATATAACCTTAAGTGTAACCAGCAAGCTACATTTTGTATCTTTCAAAAAACTTTTTTAATGATTTAAAAAAAAAAATTATTTATTTGTTCCTGACATTTTTTTACTAGCAATTCTTTTTATTAAAAACATGCCTTGCTTTGCTGGCTACCAGGGACATACTGTCAAGATACACTGTAGCAAGTTTCAAGCAAATCTGTCAAGCGGTTACTCAGATAAATAAACAAGAAGACAGCTGGTGTGAGTGAAATCATGTTTCTGAGAAAATCGCGTTCAAAGTTTAGTTACACTTGAACACACTTTTCAATATCTGAAAAGCAACCTAAGTGATTGAAACTCTGTACACATGTTACTCAATGTATAATCTATCAAATGGCATTGTTCAAAATTATTTGAACAGCATAATAATATGTCAAACAAAGCAATGTAGCAAAAACATTACAGAACAGGAAACCGTATTTGTAAAATAGCACACCATTCCAACATTTATACAGATAAAATTCACAGGAGCACAGATAAAGTTCACTGGAGCTCAAATAAAGTTCACTGGAGCACAAATAAAGTTCACCGGAGCTCAGATAAAGTTCACTGTAACCTAAATAAAGTTCACTGAAGAAGAGAAAGAGCATGGTAGGTTCGCGACAGCAACATGGCGCAGCGTACAAGTACAGTCGACAGATCTGCACCAGTATCTCCTTCATCCTCATCCGGGAAGTGTGAGACCCCCCATCTCATCCAGAAGATTCATGTAGCCAAACTTCCACTCAGTCGCAGCATCCGGGAAGTGTGAGACCCCCATCTCATCCAGAAGATTCATGTAGCCAAACTTCCACTCAGTCGCAGCATCCGGGAAGTGTGAGACCCCCATCTCATCCAGAAGATCCGTGTAGCCAAACTTCTGCTCAGGCACAGACAGTCTGAGACGGATTGGGTGACACTGACAGCCAAGTTGACGCTAAGAAACAAGTACACAATACCAATGTATTTGATGAACACAAGTATTACTAACAATAAAAGCCCCTCCCCAGTATTATAGGTCTGTGACTGTAGTTTATGTTGCGCCTTTTGTTTATTTTGTTAGTACTGAATTATATACAGTGTCACTGTATGTCATAAAGGGACATACCAAGGCAAGTTGTACTAATATAAACCATAATTCCATTGAATAAAGTATAACTGTCATCCCTAAAACAACATAATCTGAGCATGTATATAATTATCACTATTATTTTATGTCAACTATACTGGTTCTGGCGTGCCTGTATAACCCCTGCCCTGGACGGCTGGACATCAACAAGACCACGAATATAAAATTATAGGCAAACGTCCAATAATTTCTTGATACAGGGTTCAAAGACTAACTATGGAGACAACATGAATATATAAGTGTTATTTACACTGTCAGTGTTATCGAGAACATATAAAACACAGAAATTGTACTTACTCTGGGTGCTATTGACACAGTCACTGCCCTGGCATCGTGGTCGGACCCGAAGACGTCGTCGTCACATATTCAACAACAAATTCCACTTGCAGTCTTTCTTTCACGTGCTAACTGCAGCTGCGCAATATTGTGTCGCTTCGCGGCACGGAAACTTTCGACCAAACGGCATAATGTCGTTTTAGAAAGCTAAAGAAACACGGAGAATAAACTGTCGATCCTATCGAATGTAGCTGTATTACAAGCTGACGTCATAGGTTGGACGCATTACAACCAATCAGAACATTTGACTTGACGGAATCAGAGGATTCTGTCATCACGTGATGAGCTTTACCAATCGTTGTAGGTTTACCCATTCCTTTGTCCCCGAAGCAACAAGAGAGGTGGTCGTTTATAGGCTGGATTATTCAGGCAGCAGCGGTGCCATCTTAAAATAGTTTATATCATCATGCAGAGCGAAAACATGGCTTTCCCGTGATATGCGCCATGATGGAATGGCAGTATTTTTCGCGACGCAATCGATCGCGGAAAAATGCATAATGTTCCATTATTCACGCTTCGTTTGACAAAATCAAAGACTTAGCAATGATAGGCATCAAACAAAATGCATGTTTTGTGACATAAACAGGTGTATTTCGGTAGTATAACATATATGAATGGGAAGTTGAATAATTTTTTATACATAGAAATGTCAATAACTCAAAACTCATTTTATTTTCAAAAATCTGCAAAGTTCGACCCGAGCCTCCCCTTAAGTAACCTGTAACCGTTCACATGTACATTACATTGAGTGACATGACAGTTCTGTTAGACCCAGGCAGAGATATTAACATATGTATGAACCTCAAGATGGACAGATGTAGAGAGATGAATGGAGTGTTAAAAACAAAACAAAACAATCTTACCTGACGTAGGAGGGCTTCAAACACCATCTGCCTCAGACGTAATGTCAAACATTCTGCCGACACACTGAACAGGGAAATCTGGAATAATAAGTTTTAACATATGCAAAAGCTGCCCTACAAAAAACTGAAACCAGCTACAAAGACAATGGACAGGTACAAGTTACATGTGGATGACATTGGACAACAAAGAAAGTTAAACACGGATGACATTGAACAACAAAGTAAGTTAAATATGGATGAAAATGTCAAAAAGTTCATGTACAAAGCCGTATGATTTAAATAACCCTAACGCACAGAATATACATTAAAGAATCCAGTGACACAAGTTACATAAGTGTCCAGAAGATGACGCCACCCCCATCCATTTCAATGCTAAATGATGCTTCCGGATGCTTGAGGAAGCGGGCATCCGGATTTTTTTGAGTGCTCAAGTTCTAAAGGTTCAAGCATTAAACATGGATGACTATACACAATGAGAGTAAGTTAAACATGGATGACATTGGGTAGTCAGTTAAATGTGAATGTAAACAGACAAGTGCAAGTGAGAAAGAGAACTGACCTGGCAGAACATCGCGAGGCCTGAGATGATGGCGATAACAAGGAACAAGAGTGCATAAAGGTTCGACTGTTTCTCCTGTTCATCAAGGTCCGACTCTTTGAACACCTACAAACAAACTTATCTAATTGAACAAGACTTCACGTTGCTCCAACCACAGATGGTTGCGTCTTCACCTAAACCCAGCTGGTTATTAAAAGAGGAGCAAATATTTGTACTCAACCGTGCAATTTATCTATGTGTCAGATACTAGTTTACTTTATTTCTAAACATATTCACTGTGCTTTTGTTTGCTTTCTGTTGGCAGATCACTGATAACTTATCTTCAAGAAATGAATATTTTCTTTTATCCAATCTACGTTGTCAGTAAAGCGGCCTCTACTTGCACTGTCATCCTTAAATTAAAATGTGTGTTTGCATGTGTGTGCGTGCAAGTGAGCGTGCATGCATTCATAGTTTTGCTTATGTGTGTGCGCAGGCATGTGTGCATATCTGTTATACTACTGAGTCTTCAGATACAAACAAGAATTAGAATAAGTTATAAAAAACAAGATTGAGGCGAGCATCACCCCAAGTAACAGAGATGATGAGAACAGCAACAAAAATCGGTGGAAACAACAATCAGTAGTAACAACAGTCAGTGGCAACAACAATCGGTAGCAACAACAATCAGTGTCAACAACAGTCAGTGGCAGCAACAATCAGTAGCAACAACAGTCAGTGTCAACAACAATCAGTAGCAACAACAATCAGTGGCAGCAACAATCAGTAGCAACAACAATCAGTAGCAACAACAGTCAGTGGCAGCAACAATCAGTAGCAACAACAGTCAGTGGCAACAACAATCAGTGACAACAATCAGCGACAACAACAATCAGTGACAGCAACAGTCAGTAGCGACAACAGTCAGTGGCAACAACAGTCAGCGACAAAAACAATCAGTGACAGCAACAGTCAGTAGCAACAACAGTCAGTGGCAACAACAATCAGCGACAAAAAAAAATCAGTAGCAACAACAGTCAGTGGCAACAACAATCTGTGGAAACAACAATCAGCGACAAAAATCAGTGGCAGCAACAACTGGAGGCAACAACAATTGTGGCAGCAATAATCACCATTAACAACAATTGGTGACAACAATCTGCGACAACAACAATCAGTGACACCAACAATCAGCAACGGCAACAACAATAACTTGCAACAACAATCAGTGGCAAAAATAATCACCTACAACAACAAGTCCCAACAACAATCAGTGGCAACAACAATCCGCAGTAACAATCAGCAGCAGCAACAATCGGTGGCAACATCAGCAGCAACAACAGTCAGTGGCAACAACAACCAGACGCAACAACAATCAGCGTAAACAACAGTCAGTGGTAGCAACAATCAGTGGCACCATCAACTGCAAAAACAATCAGGAGTAAATAATTCTTACACCAAGGAATTCCGAGAAGATGATGGCAAAGCAGGGGTTCTGTGCCCCGACTATACTGGCCCCAATGATTCCACCTGTGATGTACAGCCATTCTGGCGAGTTGAACTTGAGAATGCGCAGCATCGATGCTTCTGGCAGCTCCTCCTCCTGTTAATACACGACATCAAATATATGGTTGAAGGTGTGTTAAGTAAGCCCATGGCAAGGTTCACAATTTGACAGTTTTGACCCGGCAGTATCCTATGTTCAAATTGTAAACAAGACATACAGGTTCAAAAACTTCATTAGAAATATTGCCGAGGTGGGTTGAATTGACCACAACACCCTTTCATGTTCAATGATTTCCCATTTTCTCACATTCAACACATTAGACTTCCTGTTACAAATTATTATGCTGGCTAATTCCAGATAGAGGAACAGACTCTCCATTTTAGTACACCATATAAAATATACCAAAATATTATTGCCCACTTTTTGTGATGTTAGACTACAACAATATAGAATACAGACACTTCCCTTGTGCTAAACTCCTCAGAGTCTAAGCTCAGCGGCACATTATTTATGAACATATTTCAATGTAACAATATTTCAGTTTCTTAGTCTATTTTATTATTTGTTGAAGATTAATGTTCAAAATTATTTGTTGACATCACCTCTCAAGAAACTTGTTTTTTTTTTAAATATTTTGACTGCATCATGCAGTCTGTTAGCAAAATGTTGTTGTTGCGCTGTGTGCATGTCACATGGCCAGAGTCATGTGACACGAGCTGCGGAAGGATGGGTGCCAGCTTATGTCCAACCTTTCGGAACAGGGTAGGTTGTGATCTGTGAATACTCATGGCTTCTTTGAAGAGCTCCAACCATCCTTCTGCAGCTCATGTCACATGACTCTGATCATGTGACCTGTCCACAGCAAGGCAACAACATTTTGCCGACAAAGACTATGTGATGCAATCAAAGTTTTCAAAAACAAAATAGTAACTTTCTGAGAAGTAATGTCAACAAATACTATTGAACAATAATCAACACTCTTCCATTGAGTGGAGTACACCAAACATTTATCTTGAGATTAGTTACAATTTTATCCTAAACTTTGTTCTAGCAACTGTATTTAGAGTGACAACAGTATGTAAGATCATTTCGGATGAATTGTTTAAAACATATGCACAATGAACTATATAATAACGTATAACCGGTAGGCCTACTATACAGTGCCTGGTTAAAACTTCATAGAGGACCCAAATAGCTGTCACCCATTCAGAAAATACAAACTAAACAATTCATTGACATTTAATATATATATTAATGCTGTCAGCCTACAATATGTATGTTCATAAATTAAGCAAAATTTGCAGACAAAATTACAGTACCGGTTAGAATATAGTTATGGAAAGTGTACAATATGCCACACCAATTACCACTGCAATAATAGATATGAGAGATGACATATACCTGAGGTGACATCCACCGTGCCATGTGTATAATGTTGGTGGTTCTCAGTTTGGTTCTTACCTTGTCTGTGACTGTTTTGCCTTGTTCCTCCTCTGTGGACAGTGCTCGACTCAACTGTCTCTTCTCGGGAGACGTGCTGTCTACGTCATCCAAGTTTATCTCGGAGAACCGCGCTACAACATTATCAATTGTGATAATTTAAGTGGCTACAACAGGTACATACTGTGATTTACTGAGGAGCTACAACAGGTAAATGTTGTGATTACCTGAGGAGTTACAATAGGTAAATATTGTGATTAGCAGGGGATTTCAACAGATAAATACCGTGATTATCAGAGGTGCTACAACAGGTAAATGTTGTGATTATTTGAGTGACTACAACAGGTATATATAGTTTGATTACCCAATGAGTTGTATCAGAAAAATACTGTTACTGCCTGAGGAGCAACGGCAGGTAAATATTGTGATTACTTGAAGTGTTACAACAGGTAAATACACCTGTATTGTGATTATCTGAGTGGCAAAAACAGGTAAATATTGTGATTACCTGAGTGGTAACAACAGGTATATATTGTGGTTACTTGGGGATTACAACATATAAATACTGTGATTATCAGAGGCGATTCAGGAGGTCACTAATGTGATTACTGGAGGGGCTACAACTTGTAAATAATGGGATGATCTCAGGTGATACAATAGGTAAATACTGTGATTATCTGAGGGGATACAACAGGTAAATATTGTGATTATCTGAGGGAATACAACAGGTAAATATTGTGATTATCTGACGGGATACAACAGGTAAATATTGTGATTATCTGAGGGGATACAACAGGTAAATTTTGTGATTATCTGAGGGGATACAACAAGTAAATATTGTGATTATCTGAGGGTATACAACAGGTAAATATTATGATTATCTAAGGGGATACAACAAGTAAATATTGTGATTATCTGGGGGGATATTACAGGTAAATATTGTGATTATCTGAGGGGATACAACAAGTAAATATTGTGATTATCTGAGGGGATACAATAGGTAAATATTGTGATTATCTGAGGGGATACAACAGGTAAATATTGTGATTATCTGATGGGATACAACAGGTAAATATTGTGATTATCTGAGGGGATACAACAGGTAAATACTGTGATTATCTGAGGGGATACAAGTAAATATTGTGATTATCTGAGGGGATACAACAGGTAACTATTGTGATTATCTGAGGGGATACAACAAGTAAATATTATGATTATCTGAGGGGATACAACAGATAAATATTGTGATTATCTGAGGGGATACAACACGTAAATATTGTGATTATCTGAGGGGATATAACAGGTACATATCGTGATTATCTAAGGGGATACAACAGGTAAATATTGTGATTATCTGAGGGGATACAACAGATAAATATTGTGATTATCTGAGGGGATACAAGTAAATATTGTGATTATCTGATGGGATACAACAGGTAAATATTGTGATTATCTGAGGGGATACAACAGGTAGATTTCGTGATTATCTGAGGGAATACGACAGGTAAATATTGTGATTATCTGAGGGGATACAACAAGTAAATATTGTGATTATCTGATGGGATACAACAGGTAAATATTGTGATTATCTGAGGGGATACAACAGGTAAATATTGTGATTATCTGAGGGGATACAACAAGTAAATATTGTGATTATCTGAGGGGATACAACAAGTAAATATTGTGATTATCTGAGGGGATACAGCAGGTAAATAGTGTGATTATCTGAGGGGATACGGCAGGTAAATAGTGTGATTATCTGAGGGGATACGACAGGTAAATAGTGTGATTATCTGAGGGGATACGACAGGTAAATAGTGTGATTATCTGAGGGGATACGACAAGTAAATATTGTGATTATCTGAGGGGATACAACAAGTAAATATTGTGATTATCTGAGGGGATACAACAAGTAAATATTGTGATTATCTGAGGGGATACGACAGGTAAATAGTGTGATTATCTGAGGGGATACGACAAGTAAATATTGTGATTATCTGAGGGGATACAACAAGTAAATATTGTGATTATCTGAGGGGATACAACAAGTAAATATTGTGAGTATCTGAAGGGATACAACAAATAAATATTGTGATTATCTGAGGGGATACAACAAGTAAATATTGTGATTATCTGAAAGGATACAAGTAAATATTGTGATTATCTGAGGGGATACAACAGGTGAATATTGTGATTATCTGAAGGGATACAACAGGTAAATATTGTAATTATCTGAGGGGATACAACAGGTAAATATTGTGATTATCTGAAGGGATATAGGAAGTAATATTGTGATTATCTGAGGGGTTACAACAGGTAACTATTGCAATTACCTGATTCCTGAGGGGCTACAACAGGTAAATATTGTAATTACATGAGGTAAACAGGTAACTGTTGTGATTAATATGGCGGATGTTTGTGCCAGAGGAAACTGGGTACTAAGTGACACAGGTCTATTCTGCACAAGATCCAAAAATTCCTGTCTAAGTCATGTCCCATCATTTTTTAGTTTGGCAGAAATACATACGTTATAATCCCAATCCAACAAATAATCCAGAACTAACAAAATACAAGCATTTATGAACTCAGATTTAAAAACAATAGAAGGATATGATTCAAAATTACCTCAGTTCTCAAAAACATTGCAACAAAGTTTGCTGAAATTTTTGCAATAAATCAAATGCGGTATCATTTTAAAGCTAATGGTCTGTGGAATCCAAAAGGTAGACAATTCCATTTCATAGTTTTGTAACTTAATACAAAACGGGTGAATACAGAGATAAAATGGAAGACTAATATCAGGCTAGTGACTCATAACATTGTATAAATGTGACATCTTACCAATCTCTCCTCCCTCCTCATATGTTTCTTCACTGCTCTTCTTCATCTGAAATAAACAAGTAAAAGATGACTAAAATACCACAGAATCTCACACTAACCCTTCTTAGCCCTTTAGAACCCAAATGCCCACAAACGTCCGAACTGTCCACTTCCACAACTGCCCAAATACATCCGATAACTTTGGCGCCACATGGAGGTGGTGCCACCTTCTGGATAATGATGTAACATGTCATTGGGTTCTTTAGTGTATCTGCTACGCACAAGGGGTAGTTTTTTGGCCTTGTACATATTATTTCTGTTGTTTTTGTTGAAAGAAAGTTTCATTCATACTGGAAGTCTCTGAATGAGTTTGGGAATATCAACTTACATGCATAATATTCTAAGCAAGCCCATTCAAACAAAGCATATAATGTTTTGTACATTTTATTTAAAGTTGATTAGTTTGTTTTAGAACCAACTTGTGCGGAATTCAATTATATTTTAAATAAACACAACTTACAATGTTAGAAAATTAAGTACAAAAAAGTTACATGCAAAGACTATGTGCCCCCGTGTCATTGTGACTTTGTGTATGTGTTGCTGGGACTTGGAGCCATTTCGTTAAAATAACGTGGTGTATAAAGGGTTAAACACTCTCATATGGTCCATCAACCCGTCATGTGAGCCCTAATCTCCTGTCATGTGAAGTGGTTGGTCTTAGTAGATGCCCCTGTTGTCCATCTATTCGTCATGTGAGCCCTACTTATTTGTAGTGTGACGAGGTCGTAGTAGATGCCTCTGTGGTCCATCAACCCGTCATGTGAGCCCTAATCACCTGTCATGTGACGAGGTCGTAGTAGATGCCTTGATGATCCAACTCGTCATGTGAGCCGTACTTACCTGTCGTGTAACAAGGTCGCAGTAGATGCCTTGATGGTCCATCAACTCGTCATGTGAGCCCTACTTACCTGTCGTCTGATGAGGTCGTAGTAGATGCATCTGTGGTCCATCAACTCGTCATGTGAGCCCTACTTACCTGTCATGTGACGAGGTCGTAGTAGATGCCTCTGTGGTCCATCAACTCGTCATGTGAGCCCTACTTACCTGTCATGTGACGAGGTCGTAGTAGATGCCTTGATGATCCAACTCGTCATGTGAGCCGTACTTACCTGTCGTGTAACAAGGTCGCAGTAGATGCCTTGATGGTCCATCAACTCGTCATGTGAGCCCTACTTACCTGTCGTCTGATGAGGTCATAGTAGATGCATCTGTGGTCCATCAACTCGTCATGTGAGCCCTGCTTACCTGTCGTGTAACGAGGTCGTAGTAGATGCCTTGATGGTCCATCAACTCATCATGTGATCCCTGCTCCACTGCCATACCATCCTTCATGCCAATGATCAAGTCGGCTGTCTTGATGGTCGACAGTCGATGCGCCACCACAATGGTAGTGCGTCCCATACGTGCCTACAACAATAACGACCACATGTGCATACACTGTTCAAAATTACTGCTGATCTGGCAGTATTCACAGTGGATATTATGTGAAATTTATTACATCTTAAAAGGTGGCAGCCCATTCTTAGTTTTCATTAATTAAACTAATGTTCTTAAGATTGTAATAGATATGTTGAAGGTATACTGCCCGCCAAATTGTGTTTAGTAAGCTTGTAACAATGTTCGCAATTTTTGCCGATATTGTAAACACCCATGAATGGGGCATTAGCCTCGGATTTGATGGTGTTTAAAAAGTTTATTATTATGATTAATATGAAAGTAACGACCCCGGAGCATGTTCAAATGGTAAACAAAACATCCCATTTCTATATAAGCTTTATTGGTAATATTGCCTAGGGGGCAAGTTGACAGCAATACCCTTATATGTCCAATGAGTTCCCATTTTCTCTCGTTCAACGACGTCTTGCTACCAACTACTTTCCTGGGTAGAGAAACAGACTACCTCCCTCTAAGTCACCAGCGGTACTTCAGTGACATTTCTGGTAACTAAAAAGCTCACTATACACAAAGGTAGTGGCACCTATAGCATTTTTACAGTTGCACGGAAAGTTTCATTACCTGTAAAATTGGTATTAAAGTGCACATGACATGGTTTTGCTGTATGTGCTCGTATTCCAAGTATAGAATCTAAAACTAATTTACGTGCTTATAATTATATTGTTTGAGAATTAGATATGAAATAGCTGTATTTTAGAAAAGTTTGCAATTACTGCCAGGAACGAGTTTTCTTTTTGCGTGAAGTGAAACTAGAAAAGGTGTCAACGGGGACAGTATGTTCTGGAAGTTACGTACAATAGCTCGTAATGCAACAAGTGTTTTGCTATTGTGCCAAGCAATATAATCATTGTCAAACGTTATTATGGAATTAACAAAACAATAGAGACGGTACAGAAAGAAGGCTGATATACGACTTTAGAAACAATGGAGAAATGGCATCTTAGGCCTGGAAGAGCAAACAAGGGAAAACCAGACCAACTTAATCTATTGCCTTTATTGATAGAATGCATGAGGAACCAGTAGAGTTGCAAAACCAGTGAAGATTTATAACGTGGTGAGATATGATTGCTAATGTTTTTGAGTGCGTCAAAGCAGATTTACATCACCAACTACTGGAAACCCTCATTATGATCAATCTGAAAGGGAAATGTTTAGTTTTCTTTTTGCATAAAGTGAAACAAGAAATTTTTTCAAGAGAGTATGATCAAATAGTTACCTACAATTCTTTGCAATGCTACAAGATTTTACTATTTTGCCAAGCTATGCCATCATTGTCAAATATTCTTATGGTATGAACAAAATTATGAGAAGATACAGAAAGAAGGCTGAGATTTGACATTTAGAAACAATGAAGAAATGGCATCTTAGGCAGGGAAGAGCAAGTGAGGGAAGACCAGCTTAATTTATTGCCTTTATTGGTGCCGATGGAAGGGATGGGGAACCAGTAGAGTTGTAAAACCAATGTAGATTTGTAATGGGGTGAGCTATGATTGGCAAGGTTTTTGAATGCATCAAAGCAGATTTACATCACCAACTACAGAAAACCTCATTAAATTAAATCTGAAAGAGAAATGTTTATTTTGGCACTGCACCTGATCTAGTGCAGCTTGGACTGTTGCTTCACTCTCCGTGTCCAATGCCGACGTCGCTTCATCGAGCAGGAGGATTCTGGGATCACGGATAAGAGCACGGGCGATGGCGATTCGCTGCTTCTGTCCGCCGCTCAACTGAGCTCCTCGTTCCCCAACCAATGTGTTGTATTTCTACGAAGAAAAAAACTACGATCATTCATAATCATACGTTCTTTTTACAAGTCTACATATACAATGAATACAGAGGGCAAGTTTAATACTCATCACATTTTGTACATTCTGTACGTTTAATTTACTTGAAAACAAAAAGAACATCAAACACTTACTAGATGGAATGTGATATGCACAGGCTATTTAAACAATCACAAGTAATAATTAAATCTTGATTATAATATTGAGATCAACATTACTTGTACACTGCAATTGTCAAATAAAACATTGGATAATTGTCTTCTACTTGCTGAGCATTGGAGATAAAGAGGATAAAATGTTAGGTGATTAATAAAAGTATTGTATAAATGAAATAAATTAATAAACATAACACATACATGAAAGCAGTCCATACAACGTAATCATCCTGCAACCACAGACAAGTCTAGACTCTAGTGCAGTTGAAAGAAGTAATATCAACACAAACCATGGGTAGTTTCATGATGAAGTCGTGTGCATTGGCCTCCTTCGCTGCCTTCTCGATGTCAGCCTGTCCCACACCCTTGTGGCCGTAGCGAATATTCTCCGCAATTGTTGTCGCAAACAGCACTGGCTCCTGACTAACGACGCCAATGTGGTGTCGCAGCCAGCGCACGTTGAGCTCACTGATTGGCTGGTTGTCGATGTAGATGGCACCACCAAGCGGGTCGTAGAAGCGCTGGATGAGTTGGATGACCGTGCTCTTGCCGCAGCCGCTGGCCCCGACCAGGGCCACAGTCTGGCCCACGGCCACGTCCAGATTGAGGCCATTCAACACCTGTAAATGGTCAACATTAGCACCTGTATGAATGTGAAAATATGAAAACACACCAGGCAAACAGTATATCCCTATGATTTCATAATCGGACAAAATCCAGTGTCAGAAATAGTTGTTTACATCATTTCGTAGTCATTGTGTATAAAATGACACATGCGATGATGACAGATCTGTAGTTCACAAAATAGCAAAGAAAACACATTAAGCGCTGCCAACTATCGGTGATGGTTGCATGGCCCCTTGTGAACCTACATTATTATTTAAAAGGTAAGTTCTTAGAAGGTAATTTCTTATATAGCGCAGTGTCCAGTCCTTGAAGACCTGTTCAATCAAACAACATCTGAACTTTTCTGGGAAGCATTCAGCCACACTGCAATAATGCGTGAAGACTATTCATAAACAAATATCCACCACTGTAGTTAGCCAGGTACTCATTCATACAGCTGAGTGAACTGGGGCAACATGGAGTGAACAAACTTACCCAAGATTCAACATAGCAGCACAAGATTCGAACCCGGGTTCTCTTGATTGACAGTCCAACATTTTAACAACTACACCACCATGTTTGCATGTGGAGCGTAGTGGTGCAGTGGCTAGAGCTTCAGACTCTCAACTGAGAAAACCCAGGTTCGAATCCTGTGCTGCGGTATCAAACCTTGAGCAAGTTCGTTTACTCTACATTGCTTCAGTTCATTTAGCTGTACGAATGAGTACCTGGCTATAGACAGTGGTGGATATCTGCGTACGAATAGTCTTCGTGCATTAATTGCAACGTGGCTGAATGCTTCCCAGAGAAGTCGAGATGGTGTTCGATTGAACAGGTCTGCCAGGGAGTAAAGTCTAAAGCGCTTTGAGCAGTCCTGAGGACTAGATACTGCGCTGTATAAGAACTTACCTTTACTTTTTTACTTTTACACTGCTTTACCAAGACAGGGTATGTTGGAGTGATGGTAACTGACCTGTACCCCCGACCGGGAGGGGTAAGAGAAGACGACATCTTTGAGGTGGATGTTACCCTCCATGCCAGCCGGCTTCACACCCTCCTCAGAACTGCTGTCAATTAGTGGTGTCTGTCAACACAAACTCACACATCTGAGGACCGTTTCACCAACATTCTTATCTGCTCATCAGCCCAATTTTGCTCTTTAAAATCTGTTTCGCTCCATAACAGTTATGTCATATACTAATAATTGTCAACCATTAGACATGCCACTGGGACACCTTTGCCAGTGTGTCACAGAAATAGTGTCCTCTGTGACACCTTTGCCAGATGGGCCACAGAAATAATGTCCTCTGTGACACCTTTGCCAGATGGGCCACAGAAATAATGTTCTCTGTGACACCTTTGCCCGTGTGTCACAGAAATAGTGTCCTTTGTGACACCTTTGCTGGTGTGCCACAGAAATAGTGTCCTCTGTGACACCTTTGCCAGATGGGCCACATAAATAGTGTTCTGTGTGACTCCTTTGCCGTGTGTCACATAAATAGTGTCCTATATGATACCTTTGCTGGTGTGCCACAGAAATAGTTTCCTCTGTGACACCTTTGTCAGATGGGCCACAGAAATAGTGTCCTCTGTGATACCTTTGCCGGTGTGTTACAGTAATCGTGTCCTCTGTGATACCTTTGCTGGTGTGTCGCAGAAATAGTGTCCTCTGTGACACCTTTGCCTGTGTGTCATAGAAATATTGTCCTCTGTGACATCTTTGCCTGTGTGTTACAGAAATAGTGTCCTCTGACACCTTTGCCTGTGTGTCACAGAAATAGTGTCCTCAGTGACACTTTTGCTGGTGTGTCACAGAAAATGTGTCCTCTGTGACACCTTTGTCAGTTTGTTGCAGAAATAGTGTCCTCTGTGACACCTTTGCCTGTGTGTCACATAAATAGTGTCCTCCGACACATTTGCCGGTGTACCACAGAAAATAGTGTCCTCTGTGACACCTTTGCCGGTGTGTGGCAGAAACAGTGTCCTCTGTGACACCTTTGCTGGTGTGTCACAGAAATAATGTCCTCTGTGACACCTTTGCCGGTGTGCCACAGAATTAGTGTCCTCTGTGACACTTTTTACGGTGTGTCACAGAAATAGTGTCCTCTGTGATATGGCTGTGGCTTTTGCATTTTGAAAATGCTTCTTTGTAATGAATTCTGTTGAATGATGAATTTTCCTGTTGAGCCCATTGTCATAGTGAAACAGTTCCCAGTTCCCGCCACTCACGTTTCTACATCAGTCTCATTCAGTGTCACCAAAGTGCCGCAATGCATAGAAAAATACAAACAACAAAATAACTGATCACCGTGACTACAATATTGCACATCTATAGCCAACATAACTACATAAACCACAACCTAAATATAGAGAATTCAGATCAGCTCAAATCTTAAATACGCCATGTCTACAGTAATACAAACGTTTTCAAACAAAAGGTATCTAGTTTTATTTTGTTATGAATTATAGATAATCCTAGATAATCTCTGACCTACCCTATCTATGATCTTCCAGAGTTCGTAGGCTGCTGCACGCCCTGATCCAAATGCCTGTATGTTTGGGGTGGCATTTCCCAGCGAGAATGCTCCAACTAATATACTGAAGAACACCTTCAAAAGAAAAAATTTATAAATTATGTTCATACACATATTGTCAATATACAGTAAACAAACAAGTAAAGACAAGACAAACATTTATTTCTGATAATTAATGTATAAAAAGGAATAATTAACATAATTGTAACTTAGGTGAGGGAGACTCCCATAGTAAAAATCAAATAAACTCATTTGCAAAGTTCAGTCAAAGAATGCAATATTATCTACAGTGCTACAAATAACAGTTTGTTCAATTAAATGCTAAGTTAGTATTACTGGAATGAGAAGTGTTTAGTTGACAGGTATAAGCGGAGTGGAGAATGAGAGTGAACAGTCAGTGGAGAGATCAATACAAGATCTGTGATGGGGCAGAAAAAAAACCAGAAATGGAATATCAGTATCGAGGCCAGCCTCATGCATCCCCTCATAGACAGTGAAACAAGAGAACAACATTTCAACATAAAAAATAATACTATAGTTATTTTATATGGTGCCACATCCAATGTAGTTCACATCGCTTTACAGAGATACATCGAAAATTTTTAAGTTAAAAATCATGTTGTAATAAAAACTGTACTTGTTATGCCATAGCTAAAATTATGTACATATTGCTATGAAATAATAACCATAATAATACCTAAGAAAATAAATATAACATGGAAAAATGATATAAACATGGACCATAGTAAAACTAGTCAAATATTGACATATAAAAATCATACATTTATACCAAAGTAACAGACCATACCATGTAAGTGCAACTGTTGTAGAACTGACGGTGACTTACAATAATCATGTTGCCTGCCGACATCTCCTTTTCCCGTACCAACTTTGACCCGTACCAGAAGGCCAGGGCATACACGGAGAACATGACAAAGAACATGAGACCAACGCCAACAGCACTGATGATGCCCATTCTTATACCAGACTTCTTCGCTTCGGCCAAGTTAACCCCATACCTGTGGTAAAATAAATGAATCATCAGCAAGGCAATAAAAAATACCTCTAAATATGTATTTTTAAACTGTACAACGCACACTTGGAGGACATACGAATGTGTGAATATGCCATTTATTTACAATACTTTGGAATGTAATGATCATAATGTAAAGTGTAACATGCTACAATCAAATATAGCTTCCTCCTGACAGCCCATACCCTTTGATTACTGTATTTTACAACAGTTTTGCAGGTATTCTTGAAGGAATTATTACCACCACTGCAGGTATTCTTGGTGGAATGATTGCTACCACTGCAGGTATTCTTGATGGAATGACTGCCACCACTGCAGGTATTCTTGATGGAATGACTGCCACCACTGCAGGTATTCTTGAAGGAATTATTGCCACCACTGCAGGCATTCTTGAAGGAATTATTGCCACCACTGCAGGTATTCTTGATGGAATGACTGCCACCACTGCAGGTATTCTTGAAGGAATTATTGCCACCATTGCAAGTATTCTTGAAGGAATTATTGCCACCACTGCAGGTATTCTTGAAGGAATTATTGCCACCACTGCAGGTATTCTTGATGGAATGATTGCCACCACTGCAGATATTCTTGGTGGAATGATTGCCACCATTGCAGGTATTCTTGATGGAATGACTGCCACCACTGCAGGTATTTTTGATGGAATGACTGTCACCACTGCAGGTATTCTTGAAGGAATTATTGTCACCACTGCAGGTATTCTTGATGGAGTGACTGCCACCACTGCAGGTATTCTTGAAGAAATTATTGCCACCACTGCAGGTATTCTTGATGGAATGACTGCCACCACTGCATGTATTCTTGAAGGAATTATTGCCACCACTGCAGGTATTCTTGATGGAATGACTGCCACCACTGCAGGTATTCTTGAAGGAATTATTGCCACCATTGCAGGTATTCTTGAAGGAATTATTGCCACCACTGCAGGTATTCTTGAAGGAATTATTGCCACCACTGCAGGTATTCTTGAAGGAATTATTGCCACCACTGCAGGTATTCTTGATGGAATGATTGCCACCATTGCAGGTATTCTTGGTGGAATGATTGCCACCATTGCAGGTATTCTTGATGGAATGACTGCCACCACTGCAGGTATTTTTGATGGAATGACTGCCACCACTGCAGGTATTCTTGATGGAATGCTTGCCACCACTGCAGGTATTCTTGGTGGCACAGCTTAATTCAAATGCATTTGTTTACGACTGTTTGCAGGACAACAACTGACCGGTTGCACGACAACAACAGCCAGGGTTTTACATTAAGGTCTTTGATCACTTGCCCACTTAGCAAGTGACCTTAACATTCTACTTGCCCAACCATAATCTTTACTTTTATTTCAGGTAAAAAGCCATACAGGTGCATACAATTATAATTTAAAGTTAAAAAAATAATTAATTTACAATATCAAACATTTGTAAGAATGACAAAAATATAAATATAAATACATTAACAAAGTAAAAAAAAAATATATATAAGGATATAAAATTACCATTGTACGGTATATAAGGTCACATTTGATTTAAGGTGACCTGGTGGCGGAGTGACCCCCACCGACTATGTTGTCGTTTACATGACGTATGTAAATGAATAAAACAAAATGTCATTAAGTTGGCCTATTTCAATCTACGCTTGTCTTGCATTGTTGCTTTGAATAGGAGGATGTATGTGTCAGGGGCGCATACAGTGCTCTTTATTTACCTTTCAACCTCCTTCTTCTCACCCCCGAATGCGACGACAGTCCTGATGGAGCTGATCACCTCCTCCGCCACGGCTCCAGCCTTTGCGTATGCAGTCAATTCCTTCGATGTTGCACCCGTGATCAACTACGACAGTGAAAGGTAGTTATTTATATAGCGCTGCACCCAGTCTTTAACCCACACTGTATCTGAGTGTTTGCATAGAATGAACACTACTTTATCTACAAACTCTTTGTCAATTGCTATTTATAAACAGCACTCATTCAAAAACTTCCATTACAAAGGCATATGACAAATACTCCTAATGCACATCAGATACACTAACGAATCCAGTAATAAGTATCCAGAAGATCAGAAGATGGCGCCACCTCCACGCGTTGTCAAAACTAAAAGATGCTTTTGGGAGCTTGAGGAAGCGGGCGTCCAAACACTTTTGCGCACTCACAATCTAAAGGGTTAATAATAACAATAGTTTACTTCTATGACACTTACACCCTTAGGATTTAACAAGATTTAACAAGATTGTCACCCAGAGAATTAACTCTAGATGGCAGGTGGACAAGGAAGCCTTTTGGCTTATCAAGAGTCCAATCCTTTTTATCTACATGTATCCCGCCCTTCTGAGGTGTGTCGATTTTATTTTTTAAACATATTCACGCTACTAGCACCCACACAATCAGCAGATAATCTGTTCCATTCATTTACAGTCCTTTGTAAAAATTAGAACTTTCTTATATCTAATCTACACTGCTCCTTTACTAATGTAACTTCATGTCCTCTAGTCCTTCTATCTTTCCTGAGAAAAAAATATTTCTATTAATATTTTCATAACCATTCAATATTTTAAACACTTCTATCTGATCTCCTCTCAATCTCCTGGTCTCTAGTGTTGTTAAACCACATTCTTTTAGGTGTATTTCGTAACAAAGATCATTCTGATTTTTCTATCCAGTTAATTACAGGGTGTATACCATTTCCTATGCCATGGGCCTTTAGTTTAACTTAAGCAGTAATCTTTGATGTGGCACTTTGTCAAAAGCTTTCTGAAAATCTAAGTAGATGATATCTACTGGTGATCCCTCATCTACCCACTTAGTGATATCTTCCAAAAAACATAACATATTTGTTAAGCATGACCTCGCTTTTAGAAACCCATGTTGAGATGGGTTTATCAAGTTATGTTTAACAAGAATATCCACCATGTGATCTTTAATTAGTCTTTCTAATAATTAGAAAATCACTGATGTTAAACTCACAGGTCTGAAGTTTTCTGACTTGTTTCTTGAACCTTTTTTAAATAATGGTATAATGTTCGCTTCTTCCCATTCTATAGGAACCGGAGCTCAAAGGCACAACAAGAATCATTAGATATAATCATGAACATGATCAGTCAAGAGTCGTTCAACAATACTACACCTGACCTCACCCCTGTACAGGGAACGAAGACAAAGGTCACATCTGAATGGTAATTTCTCAAGACATTGAGACAAAGCATCAACAACCATTTGTTCCATTGATTGTAGGATACTCACGTATGTCATAAAGACTCCTGAGATGACGAGTAGAGGGCTGACAGCAAGGATAACAAGGCACAGCTTCCAGCCGTACACAAAGCCCAGGATGAAGCCAAGCACGAATGTTGTGAAGTATTGGAAGAAGTTGCTGATCTTATTAGAGATGCCATCCTGGAACTTGTTCACGTCACTGTAGGCAGACAACACAATAATGTCAGCTGTCACTACACACGCAGAACAACTGATGAACTATGCACCTACGAGTAACTCCGTTAAATACACATCCGCCAGGGTAATATAGGCCTAATCCGCTAGGGGACAGCACTGCCTTATTATTTCACATAGGAAAATTGTATTTAGACAAATTAGTATGTCAGTAAATATTGATTGAACAGTAGTATTATTGGAAATAAGACCTGTTGTTGAACCAATTCTAGGGTGGTCCTAAACTAATCCTAGGGTGGCCTTAACCTGGACTTTAAGATGGTCTTAAAGTGGGCTTCAAGTGGTTTAAAGTGGACTTGAGGTGATTTTAAAGTGGACTTAAGGCAGTTCTAAAGTGGATCAGCAATGGTTTAAAGTGAGCTTGATGTGGTCTTAAAGTGAAAAAGTAAAGGTAAGTTCTTATATAGCACAGTATCCAGAGCTTAGGACTGCTCAAAGCGCTTTACACTTTACTCCCTGGCAGACCAGTTCAATCGAACACCATCTCGACTTCTCTGGGAAGCATCCAGCCAAGCGCAATTATTGCACAAAGACTATTCATACACAAATATCCACCACTGTCTAATGTAGAGTGACCAAACTTGCCCAAGGTTCGAAACAGCAACACAGGATTCGAATACTCGACTGAGAATCTGATGCTGCAGTCACTGCTCTCCATATGGACTGAGGTCGTCTTAAAGTGGACTCGAAGTGGTCTTAAAGTGGACTTGAAGTGGTCTTAAAGTGGACTTCTGGTGGTTTTAAAGTGGACTTGAGGTGGTCTTAAAGTGGACTTGAGGAGGTCTTAAAGTGGACTTGATATGGTCTTAAAGTAGACTAGATATGGTCTTAAAGTGGACTTGAGGTGGTCTTAAAATGGACTTACTCTGTGAGTCTAGTGTTGATCTCCCCAATGGCATGTGTGTCGAACCAGCCGATGTCCTGCTTGAGTATGGCGGTGAGAAGACTGATCCGAACCTTCTCCGCCTGACGCGACGCTGACAGGATCCAGAAGGCAACTTGGCCGTAGGCAAACAGTAATACTCCGACAGCAACAACTGCGGACAGACAACACACAATTAAGTAACATACAAATTTCTCACAATTCTAACTACTGTATGCGACCTGCCAGAGCAAAGTGAGTATTAAGTTGCAAATTTGGAAAATAGAGTTTGGTACATTTTTGGATATGTCTAATGTGAGTGCAGTCATGTGTGATCTATTTATTTGATTTTATTCAAAATAAAAATGAAACCTGTACATACATTAAATGGGCATATGTAATGATATCAGGATCATTGAAATAGGTGACTTGGTTTAAATACACTCTAATCTCTGCATCAATACTTTTTCATTCCCAACAAATGCCAGCCAAAGTAATAACACAGCTTCGACAGTGAACTGCCGAGCCCAGAACATGTCGGCATAAGTGTGTATATTTCAGTTTTGTTCTCAGATGTGTTGAATTACATATACACACATTATGTGAGATGGGAGTAAACATTATAGTGTTTTTTTCTATTCTTCTTTTTATGTGTTACATAGAATTCTGATTTGATTCGTATGTATCATAGAGTTAAAAAATAAACTGATTTGTGATTTAATCTGAGATGTCTTACATCCATTTTGGCCCATGTGTTACACCCATTGTGATACGTATGTAACACGCACTGTGGCCCATGTGTTACACCCATTGTGGTATGTATGTAACACGCACCGTGGCCCATGTGTTACACCCATTGTGGTATGTATGTAACACGCACTGTGGCCCATGTGTTACACTCATTGTGGTATGTATGTAACACGCACTGTGGCCCATGTGTTACACTCATTGTGGTATGTATGTAACACGCACTGTGGCCCATGTGTTACACCCATTGTGGTACGTATGTAACACGCACTGTGGTCATTGTGTTACACCCAATGCAGTCTGTTCAATTGACAGATCTGTTCAATTGAACACCATCCCGCCTTCTATGTGAAGAATTCAGCCACTTTGCAATTAATGTGCAAAGAGTAATTGTACACAAATATCCACCATTATCTATAGCTAGGTACTCATTCAAGCAGTTGAGTGAACTGGAGCAACATGCAGTGAATGAACTTGCTCAAGGTTCGACACAGCAACAAAAGGAATCAAACACGGAATACCTTGACTGAGAGTCTGATGCTCTAACTACTGTGCTACCTATCCCTATATTAAGGCCCGTGTGTCATACCCATTACAACACAACCCATGTGTTACACTCACTATTACCAAGGTGATAACACTTGTGATAACCCAGTTGTTACAAGCATTATGGCCAATTTGTTACAACCATTATGGCCAAGTTGTTGCACCATTTATGGCCCATTTTTTACACAATTTATGGCCAATTTGTTACTACATTTATGGCCCATTTGTTACACCCATTATGGCCAATTTATTACACCCATTATGGCCAATTTGTTACACCATTTATGGCCCATTTGTTACACCCATTATAGCCCATTTGTTACACCCATTATGGCCAAGTTGTTACACCAATTATAGCCCATTTGTTACACCCATTATGGCCCATATGTTTTCTAGGTTCTTGCAACTGGGAGACACAGTCGCTGCTGACTTCACGGATGATTGACTTCTGTTTCACACTGACTCTACTGAAGACCTTTTATCTAAGATATTCCCAGGGTTCGTATGCCTTAAAACACAAGGAATCCAAGAAATGATCAAGGATTTGTTGATCAAACTTCAACTTTAACAATTAAGCTGAAAGGCAATTATTGTTACCGGTGTAGTATAAATGGAGGCACGGGGAGTAGGAGTATGAACATGTTTAACAATAAAATTGACAAAATGTCATAAAAGTGGGTCACGCATACTTACAAAAATGTTAGACTCGCGATAAACTAAAGGCTTCCTTGAACACTTGCTATGTGGGATTTTGGGCTTTAGTGGCAATCTTGTTAATCTTTCTTCTTCTTTCGAGTTCACTCAGATAGACACCGGTTGCTCATATAAAGGTTGCTGTGCGCCGCAGATCTTCCAGAAAGCCAAAGATCCTTTCCTTTACTGGGTTTTCTGTAGGCCAGGTTGCATTCTCTCTTTTTGGTGTGTTGGACAATCTTGCAGATGTTTCTCTGTCATTGGAGCCATTTCACAAGAAAATATGTTGGTTTCTCCAATGTATAGTTTGTGTGCAAATGGAGCCTGAGTCTGCAGTGTCCAGTCCTCAGGTTCATCATTATCACCTGGTCTTCTCTGGACAGCTGGTAGAATTGATCACGCTGATGTAGCTGGGATGTTGTTCCAGTCATCTCTTCCTCTCCTTATGATGCACGATGGTTTTGCTTCTTTGTTTGTTCACCTTCACCTGACCCTTCACAAAGGTTGTCGTTGGGGCACCGGTCTTGTTCATTCAATCTTGATAAGTACACCAGGGATTGTGCTCGGAATGGGGCCAATCATCCACCAATTACAACCAAACATGTATCTTGGATCCATCCAAGCATTGGTGACAGCAGAATTTTTGAGAAGTTACAAATCTTCAATGGATTACACAGTTTTCCTCTCATGTTTGTTTTTCCATTTTCTTTACATCAGCAGTTTTCATCAATTTAAGCTATTGGGCTGAACAAACATTTTTGTTTCTTGCTTCCCTTCTTCCACCTGAACCTCTGTTCATTAAAGTTCATCAACAGAAATGAGACCTTCATTTTCCACAGTCTCCCATTGCATTTCAATACATTTTCAACCACTCATATAGTTTTAAAATGCAGATTTTACAAGGCCATGTTAGAGAAATAACCAAAGTTGGACCATGTGGAGCAATAAACATTAAACTGGATTTAATAACAAGATTTGGTACTTGAAAAATATTTAGTACTGATAGAAATATATCACTAAATACCTATATAGTCATAGTAATACCTCCCAAACACATTACTATCACATGTACAGTAAGGAATTGTGTCTCTGCATGCCAGTGATGTGAATGCACTTACTGATATAATATATGGCAAATGTTGACATCTTGCTCATAAACACTTCCTGGATTTTCTTGGTGTTTTCTTCAGTAATGTCACCCAAGCCAGCATCTTCGAGGGCCTGTCTACATACAAAGAAACAAGGTATCGACAAGGAACTGCCTACAGATATAGAAACAAGACATTAACAAGGGCCTCCCTACAGACATAGAAACATGGCATCAACAAGGGCCTGCCTACAGACATAGAAACAAGACATTAACAAGGGCCTCCCTACAGACATAGAAACATGGCATCAACAAGGGCCTGCCTACAGACATAGAAACAAGGCATCAACAAGGAACTGCCTACAGACATAGAAACAAGACATTAACAAGGGCCTCCCTACAGACATAGAAACATGGCATCAACAAGGGCCTGCCTACAGACATAGAAACAAGGCATCAACAAGGGCCAGCACATGGACATTGAGACAAGGCATCAACAATGTTTATGGGCCTGTCTACAGGCATAGAGACAAGGCATCAACAATGGCCTGTCTACAGATATAGCTAGACAAGGCATCAACAAGGGCCTATCTACAGACATAGAAACAAGGCGTCAACAAGGGCCTCCCTACTACAGTTATAGAGACAAGGCATCAACAAAGGCTTCCCTACAGACATAAAGACAAGGCATCAACAAATACCTCGCCACAAACATAGAGATTATGGCATCAACAAGGGCCTCCCTACAGACATACGGACATGGTATCCTACAAAACCATCATCCATCCACGGCCAATAAATAGTTCTGGAATATAATCTTACATTTGCATTGTGTTCTAGTGGAAACTGTATTAAACATAGTCATCAGTAAATACAAAACATGAAGACAGGAGTTACCTGTGTTAGAAATAGTTGAAGTATTTAGCAAGATGGTAAAGTCACTCTTTCATTGGAATTAGCATTCACAATGGGCACTTTCCTGAACTATGACTGTCTTTAGCATACAACTGTCACGCTACATAAGCACCATAAACTGCACAACCCTATGCCTCGATAAAGAAAAACTACATACATTACTTGAATTACCAAGGAAGTATTACACTTACCTATATTCATCAAGATGTTCTTTCGCGTAGTCTTGAGTCATGTTAACTAGAGAAAAATCCTGCTCGTTGATAACAAATGAGTCGATCATGTCACCAAACAAAATGATGAGAAGCTGCATGGCGCAACCATGGACGATGGCACACAGTATGCCGGAGACCATGAGGACTACGTCACCCCTCGTCGCAAACCGGAACTGTAACATCACACGTCCGCATATATATAGAAGCCAATGACTGACTTACCATGATAATATCAATACGTACATTTACACAGCGCCGTAAATCTAATAGTAATAGAGTGAACTACAATTGAGTGGGGGGAGGCATCTGGTTTAAGATCTCAACCTGCATCTCGTGAAATCTCCCCGAGTCCAGCCTTATGTTTTCTTGTGATTGCATGTATGTTTTATAAGTGTAATACCAACAGCTGTGAACAGGCTGATCCCAGATGTATGGTGCGAAACATTTGTTAAATAAGTAATATAATAACATTTCCATGTTTAAATCATCCATATGTCTACAATGTTTGTTGACTGCCTAACAAGGGTGTCAGTTTGCATGTGATGTACAGCTAGAAAGCGTTGCTGTAACAGCTGGTGGTGTCATAACATGCTGCTTCACACACACAGACATGTCCCCCAGAAAGACAGAATCTGTCATACATCTAACTCACCATGTCCTTAACGCTGACCACCAGCAGTTTCTCATCTTTCTTCTTTTTTTCATCCTCACCATTTTCTTCTCTGACCTCCGTGGACATTGCATCTATCTCCGCGGCCGAATCAGGCTCATATGCAGGGTTTCCATGGTAACTCTGCCCCGACTTTGTACCTGCAGCAATAAATAGTATTGATTTTTGTCAAATGGCCTTGTATTTATAACATAGCTGTGTTTCATTTGCAAGTTTCGTATTTTGAAGGGCAATGTATTTTAATGATCATGTTTCTAATAAAATCTATAGGTTTAAGTTAGTATGTGTTGACAATTTCGCTGGAGTGAACGCAGGTGAAATGTAGTTTTTGCGACGTTCAAAAGATGTGATATTTGACAGATTTGCATTGGTGAGACCGACAGCACGTCACCAGAGCTAGACCATGAGGCCAGATTGTGTCTTAATCAATTTCTCTGCATTTAAATCACTAGAAAACCAACATCATCTGTTTTAGCTTATATATATATTACTATTTAATTGTTAATGATTATACGGGCAAAGCCAATTCTGCTATAGTATATATATACAGGCCTGTATATGGTTTGGATATGATCTCTCTTAGGCTGATCAACATTTGTAGTTATTGCAAATGAATGTAGGACATTCCCCCCACCCCTCGGATGTCCCCCCTCATAATTTTCCCTCCCACATTTCCCCTCGGATGTTTTCCCCACTAAAATTTAAAGGCAGACATCCCCCTTAAATAGGGTAAATATTAATTAATAAATTGATTATTTATAACACTTTTATTCCAATTCTGTATCTAGATATAACTAGAGCCTGCCATCTGAACAATGACAACAGTCAACAATTATTGTGTAAATTACACAAACCACATAACATTAAATTAATTATATGAAGGAAAGAAACCACACAATTAATATACCACAATAATTAGTAACAAAATATATTAATATTTATTCTATGATGTTTGTTTGCATTTGTTTATTATAACAACTTTCCTAATAAGACCATGAAAAAGCAATTGATAATACAGTGTATAAACATAGGACATTGTGTAAAAATAGGAAATAAGTGAAGAAAAATATTTCACTTCATATAAATTTACTAATTTTTATTGATTACTTACGAAATATATTTATTATATTATACTGATATACTGTCCATGTGTTTGCTGATTTTAATAAGATATATATCCAAATATTGAGAAGGTAGGAAAACAATTATTTTATTATATATATATATGCAAGGTGATCCAAAAAAGTGTCACGCAACATCATATTATAAGATAACCATAACATTGGGTGTTAAAGACATCATAATAATTAATTACATGCCCACACAAACAACCAATTGAGACATGTATTATGGTGCCTGATCATAGATGCTGGTGAGCCTGTATTTATGACGTTGCGTTGTGTTTATGACGTTGCGTTGTATTTATGACGTTGCGTTGTATTTATGATGTTGCGTTGTATTTATGACGTTACGTTACTCTTTTTTTTGTATATATATACAGGGTATATATATCCTAATGAGTTTATAAACAATGTCAACGATAGGCAAGTAGTAGACGAGGCACCAGGGTATTGATTAGACTATTCTCAGTGTCCAATCGTCAATGTAACATGTGACTCAAATAACTCCATTCAGGCAATTGTTCTGTTTGTAGTCCAATCAGACTATATATATGATTATATATATATATCCTAATGTGAGAGGAATTTAAAAAGTCCATCTTTTCATTTCAATGGGTGGGAAATATCTGGGGAGGGGAATGACCAGAGGCAGAGGGAAATGTTGGGGGGATGAAATGTTCATACCCTGTTCAGATGTGACCATCATCTTACATATGCCACTGATTATCGCAGGAAGGACATAAATATGCTAGAAAGAGTGCACAGGAGAGCAACTAAAATGATACCAAAACTGAGGGATCTTAATTACGAAATACACCTAAAAAATGTGGTTTAACAACACCAGGGACCAGGAGATTGAGAGGAGATCAGATAGAAGTGTTTAAAATAATGAATGGTTATGAAAATATTGATAGAAATAATTTTTTCTCAGTTAACAAAGATAGAAGGACTAGAGGACATGAAGTTACGTTAGCAAAGGAGCAGTGTAGATTAGATATATGAAAGTTCTCATTTTCACAAAGGACTGTAAATGAATGGAACAGATTATCTGCTGACCTCAGAAGGGCGGGATAAACATAGATAAAAGGGTCGGACTCTCGATAAGCCAAAGGCAGCAGTGGATCATCTGTCACAGACAACAAAACAGCCATACGAAGCCAAGCAATAAGTCTCTTGGTTACAGGGACATGCCAACTTGGAGTACAACAACGGATGCATGACCCAAACCTTATAAAGTAACAACTAACTCCAGAGAAGGACATCTCTGAAAATAAGACACTCCTATGTTGTTTACAGCGTGCACATTGCTATCTAAAGTGCGACAATTGCATTTGTTCCTGGTGCTTATATATGCTTAGTATTGTGTACTCTACCATGACTGGGTTGGCATAGGTTTGTGGAGTTACTCAACGGTGCTATTCATCAATTGAGGTCAGCTTATTTCTTACTGTTAACTGTACTTCTATAACAACTTGTAAACACAAGCTTATAGTCTTTTGAACCTCAGTTAAAATGCACAGTGCCCATTTTCAAAACTGATCACTTTTGTCTTAATAATCTGTTCGTTTTTATCATGTTACAAAGTTAAAAAATTATTTTTATTCTAACACATTAACCGCTGAGATGTGTTTTAGTCTGGACTGAGATCAATGTGAGAATACTGACCTATTTTCAAAAAGAACAGATGCTTTGAATCTACATTGAAAACACTATGGTAGTGTTTTGAATGGGGGAGTTTTTAATATCCTACACCAGCATTGCAGATGGACATATCACCTGGGTGTGGTTGAGCCAATCCATAGAATCAGTTGCTGGCTATACAGTCAGGATGGCAGACACTGCCACAGTATACAACACTTTTAAAAACACATATTTATGTGGGCCCGACAACACTACCAGCTAAAGTTGTGACTCGGAGATGTGGCTAGTTTGCTGTTATGTCAGATGTATGTTTGTGTAAGAGCTTAATAGTAAGCCAACTCTTTATGTATAACTAGATTACATAATTACAATAATATACAATGTCACCTAGTTATACATGTCATAACAAATACACAAAACTGACAGCAAAGATGGGGGAACCAACCACACCAGGCCAATTCTGTAATACACTATTTCTGAAAGGCTCCCCCCACCCCACAGGATAATACACATATTTTTAGAGTAGCCTAAGTTTGATAACATAGTCACGTGAACTGTAAATGTACTGATTATTTCTTATTACATATACAGGTGTAATGGCACATGTATACACTTTTAATGAAACTTATTTACAGCAGGACTTCTCTATTTATTATATATTTTTAATGGACTATATTTCAGAATAATTATTGTTGATTAGATTTTTAATATAATCTTAAGTTATGCTAAATCACCTGAGAGAGATATCTTTGATTGGGTATTGTATTAATACTTATTAAAAGCCATAACACAGCCTGAAGTCAAATTCTTAGTAGCTGAATAGGTTTTACACATCTTGGGTCTCAACACACGTACTGTAAAAACAAGTTCCTTTATTGTGTCCTGAACCATTTTAAGTTTCCCTATGGAAATTTAAACATTATGTGTGACCCCCCCCCCTCTAAAGGTGCTGTTTCTTTGTTAGAATTATTGGCCCAGAGAAGATCTTCAGGATATGGGACAGACGGTTTGCTCTGGTCACTTCTAAAGTATCAGGCAATTCCTTGAAAAGAGGTCATTTGTAATCAGAGTTGACATCACAAATTGTTCAATTATAAAATTGTATGGAATGGAGAAGCAAAAATGTTTGCTAGAAACGAGCTGAGCAAATCTAAATTCAATTTAATAAAAGAAGTGCTTTGACAAAATGTTATCCATTCAACAAAAATAAATCTGAACAATAAAAGGAAATATTTCAATGTTCTCTTTTAAAATAATTGAAACATAGTAAAATGATGAAATAAAATTAATGCAAAAAGGCAATTGTGTGGATATATGCATCTAAAAGTATTAATAAAAACTAACCTTTGCAACTACAATTAACAATATTAAAATTTCTATGTCAGTAGTTTACTAGAACACCTTTATTGAAAACACAAAATTCAAGTTGTAGGGACAGTGCCATTTTCACAGAAAGGCTGACGTCACAACTGTCTACTCTTCCCAGTTAGTCGGTCGCCGAACTAGAAATACTGGTCTAGTTTACAACGCTCAGTAAACCCATAATTATTATATATTTCTGCCAACCATTTGTTAGCATTTGTAATTACATATACCGGTACATGTTTTCAGCTGATAATGCCACTTTCCATTGTGTAACTTGTTTTTATTGTGAGATGTTTATATACAAACTCCCATACCAAGTACAGCAGTTTACGATGTAAATAATCGCCGCATTTGCTTTGTCACTTGTAAGAATCTTACCTATGCATGGTGCATTAGGTTTGGCATCATAATAGTTGTTCATGCATATAAAACTGTAATTCAGCTTTTGAATCAAAGGGGGTATGAGAAAGCAATAAATGAGCTGACGAATTCTTATACGTGTCGAGCAAAACTAAAAACATGGTGCGTCACAACCGACGTCACCGCTCGGCACTCATTGGTCAAACCTCTCACCATGAACAAGATGTCAGCCTCCAGGATATTGGACATCTTATTGGAATCTTCCATTTTGAGATCACATTCTGAGTTAACCAGTGGTGTGATAATTATGACTGTAGGTGCACATGGTTAGTTTGTATTAACTCTTTTAGGTGCATAACACCAAAAAGTTGCCTTTTGTTTCCCTTTAAAAATTAATACAATTTTGCATATCGTATATATATATATATATATACATATATATATATATATATATAGTTTCTCTGCTAACTTCTCTAGTTAGATGTAAATAAAGTTCCAATGTGGAGTAGGAGTATTATATCTAAGGATACGAAATCCATTAGATTGGCAGGCAGGAGGAAACATTCCATTCTAACTGGTGTATATTACAACTCTACATCTAATACACAGGAAAAAGAAGCTAGTTCATTCCAACATACGGAAAGCACGCAGCAAAATATAAAAAAAAGATACTGTTATGTGGAGATTTAAACCATAATAACATAAACTGGAATGAACAAGAACCAACAGCAGAAGGACAGCCATCTTTTGATTTGATTAAGGACCTTGGTTTGATTCAACATGTTGAAACAGCTACATAAGATGGAAATGTGTCAGATCTAGTTTTGACTACAACCCCACCCCACATTTCGCGAGAAATGTGTTTTGACTACAACCCCACCCCACATTTGGTGAGAAATGTGTTTTGACTACAACCCCACCCCACACTTGGTGAGAAATGTGTGTGTAACAGAACCATTTGGCTCAAGTGACCACACCATTGTAGAATGTATGACTGTATGCAGGGCAGAATACACTGACTGGAAAAATTAATACTATGACTACAGAAACAGTGACTCTGTAGGCATGGAGGAATATCTCAAACAACTTGACCTCAAGATAAACTAAGTAACAATTGGTCAACAGAAGAAGCAAGGACAATACTGAATGTTGCAATAGAGGAGGTGGTGAGTAATTTTATTACTAAGACAGTCAAGAGCAAGAGAAGCAACAAGCCACTATGGTGAGTCAAGGAAATGTACAAATAGCGGATAACATCAAGCAAGATCCAAAACTCTTCTACAAGTATGCGAGGTCACAACTAAAAGTGAAAGAAATGGTAGGACCCATTGAAGATGAACATGGAAACGTAGATACCAATGATAACCTCAAGACAGCAACAACATTCAACAATCATTTTGCGACACAGTTCACGCAGGAGAATCAATACAAGTATTCCTGATCCGGTAAAGATGTTTCAAGGATATAGCAAAGAGGAATTAAACAATATAACTTTTGAGAAGATGAGCATATGAAATAAACTGAAGCTAAACGTATCCAAATCTGTGGGAACAGATAAGATATTCCTGGTTGTGCTGAACAGATGTGCCGAAGAATTAGCTGGGCCATTGTATGTATTGTTTACAAAGAACTTTCAAAGTGGGGAGGTATCGTTGGACTGGCTCGATGCAAATGTCATTCCAAGTTACAAGAAAGGACACCATTCCAAGCTGGGAAATTACCGTCCAATTAGTCTAACATCACAAGTATGCAAGGTGATGGAATACTTCATTCTAGATTCCATGTCTGAACATCTCAAACAGCATAAGCTGATTCTAGATTCACAACATGGTTTTAGACCAATAAGAAGCTGTCTTAATAATCTGCTAATGTTTCTGGAGGAAGTCACTTCTTACATTGATAAAGGATATCCAGTAGATGTAATCTACTTAGATTCCAGTTTGATACGGTCCCTCATCACAGACTCATACCTAAACTAACTGCTCATGGCATCACTGGCAAGACCAACAGATGGACTGATAGCTAGCTAACAGGTAGAAGACAATGAGTGTGCATAAATGATGTAGAGTTAGATTGGCAACAAATGACCAGTGGACTGCTGCACTGCAAGGATCAATGCTTGGTCCAATGTTATTTGTAATCTTCTTAATAATAAACTTTATTTATACACCATCAAATCAGGGACTAAAGCCCTGTTCACGGGTGTTTACAAAATCGGCAAACATCTAAGAAACATAAACGCATTTAAGAGAAATAAATAAGAAAAAATAAATAAAGTTAGGAAGCAAGATCCTAGTATATATATATATATATATACTAGGATCTTGCTTTTATATATATATATATATAAACCTATGTATAGTAAAATTATGGGTAAATGCAATGATAAAGCAAACGATTAACAAAAGTGCTAAACAGCTGAACAAACTGGACAAAAAAAATATAAAAAACTACACTGATTTGTCTGTAGTAAGCTCGATCCTTGTTAAATTTTGCTGATGGACCGCGACGAGATCATGGAACCGTGACCACTGCACCATATATAGCCAAAACAGCAACAACTGTATCAATATATGGACATATATGGATATAGAAAGTATATGCAATAATAAGTATGCTGTTGGAATATTGGCTCACCTTTAGAAAGCTTTCCACACTGTTGCATTGATCACAATATATCACAAGACATTCCATTGACCAAAACCTGCACTGCAATTACCAGATATAAATGTTTTGCTTGGCCTGGTTAATGGCAGTGCAGCAGCTGGCATTCATTCACTGTGAGATACAGCATGTGTTTATCTACTTGTGTCTACTAGGCTGTGACTCACCATTCTCTTGCGGCAGGTCGACTTTCTCCGTCTCATTCATCTCTCTTCACCTGCTGACTACAACACAAGAATCACTCATCTCTCTTCACCTTCCGACTACAACACAAGATTCACTCATCTCTCTTCACCAGCTGACTACAACACAAGATTCACTCATCTCGCTTCACCTGCCGACTACAACACAAGATTCACTCATCTCTCTTCACCTGCTGACTATAACACAAGATTCACTCATCTCTCTTCACCTGCTGACTATAACACAAGATTCACTCATTTGTGTTGTTGCAAGACGTTGCTGTGACATTGTTGTGAGAGGTTGCGAACGGTTTTTGTGGGGGTTTATTGTGAAATGTTGTTGGGAGAAGCTAATTGTTGTGACATTGTTGTGAGAGATTGGTGCAAGAAGTTGTTATGGGGGTTTATTGTGATGTTGTTGACAGAAGTTGATTGTTGCCAGACGTTGTTGTGCGAGGTTCTTACAAGCCATTGTTGCGAAAGGTTGTTGTGTTGGATATTAGGGGATACCAGGATTCGATATTACGGAATACCAGGGTTAGATATTAGGGGATACCAAGGTTGGATTACTTGGATATCAGATACCAGAGTTAGATATTAGGGGATACTTGCACTGGGTGGTAGGGGATACTAAAATTTGATATTTGGGGATACCAAGGTTGGATATTAGGGGATACCAAAGTTGGATATTAAAGGATACCAGTGTTAGATATTGGGGGATACCAGGGTTGGATATGACGGAATACCAGGATTGGATATTAGGAAATACCAACGTTAGATATCAAGGATTACCTAGGTTAAATGGATATATATTGGGAAACCAGGATTTGATGGTAAAGTAAAAAGAGGGTTTTGAGTGGTAGGAGATATCAGGGCTGTATATGAGGGGATGCCAGATGTGAGGTACGGATACTAATGTCAAGTGGTTGGGGATGCCAGTGCAAACTTTCAGAAACTGGCAACAACATGTCAGTGTTTTTGTCATCATGATAACCCATTTATCAGGAGTGCTATCCTTATATTGTGTCAACAAATCATGCATCACTGATTACATATACTAATTGATGATTTTGTTACAATCAACGCAGTACAAATATTATTATCACTAGTAGTATATCTCATCCCAATCATATTAATATTGTGGACCGAAAGCCTTATTTTGGGGTAATCTGAGTTCACCTCAGCTTACACATTTAATTATTTAAATTACCCACTGCGTGGGAACCTTTACTGATCCTGGCTTAGACACCAGGTAGAAGGGACCATGCAGGGGCTCTTAGTCTCTTTTGAGGCAACTTTGCAAAAGGGACAAATGAAACTGGTGAAGTTTCTAAATGGCAGTAGTTTGACTGGCAGTGAATGCTGTGTCCTTAAACAGCTCAGTGCTCTGACCATTACACCATGGCATTCCAATCACCTCTTTGTCCAGCATGCATTGCTTACAAGTGTTCAGTAGTGCCATTCATAGACATAGGCTGCCTACAGCAAGCGGGAACTGTTTAAGTCAACACTTACCTGCTCAGCTGAGTGCTGTAAGAATCGTACTGTTTTGCCGTGTAGAATCCTCAACTGATACGTAGAATCCCACTGGTATCTGTAAGATACAACAGAATTGCTAGCCTTAGCTGTTCTAAGTTTGCTGAACTCAGCATACACGCTTTGCTAGAGTGGTTCGCCTTTACATGCTCACCCTTCAACCAGTCACTATATATAGCCCTCTGGCTGCTAGAGCTTTCAATAGGCATGCAGTTCACACAACCACAAAAGGCACCTTATTGCCCCTGGTACCACTGTCATTTAGCCATGTGAGAACTTACTGTCAGCACAATTGCATCAGAACACTGCTGACAGGCAGTGTACTTGTTGAGTAATCTCGGACTATTACTTTGGGAGATCAATCATGATCATTATACATTATACACTTGTTGTGCTACAATACTATAGTAGGTGGTTACGTTTGCAACTGTTTGAAGTAAACTGTGATAAGGGATTGATTCAGATGTATAAATCTACGCAGTGGCTGGTATTGAACTGGTGCAGGGCATCAAAGGCCAAAATAGGAGGTGAATAAGTGATTACCAGGGTATGCTTTCTGTATCCATATATGGATCACTGTTGTTTTGTTGACTATATATGGTGCATCGGTCATGGTGCCATAGTGTCGTCATGGTCCAGTGATGCACAAGAAATATATTACAGTTGCAACAGATATAATTATTAGTGTACCCTCAATAGCAGCAATTATGTCATGTGCAAATTGTACATACTGCCATGTGTGGTTAATATATTGAAGTGGTTGAACTGTTAAATGGATTTTCTGTTTAAAGTTTTGAATAATCTTGAAGCAATTATATATAGTAACAGCCAGGGTTGCAATGTTTGGTACTGGGAATATGGAAGTTTAGATCTCACTTTACTGTTACATGACAAAAATAATATTAGTACACATGTACCCTGTCCCTAAAATACATCGATATCTCTAGAGAAATTAACAACAAATCAAGTTCAGAGTAATAGAGAGTATCATTATTATTTCAGAGGAATAGAGAGTATCATTATTATCTTGCGCAGTAGCTCAGCAGTAAGAGCTCTGGCCTCTTGACTGAGAGAACATGGGTTCGAATTCTGTGCGGCGGTGTCGAACCTTGGGCAAGTTCGTTTACTCTACATTGTTTCAGTTCACTCGGCTGTATGAATGAGTACGTGGCTATAGACAGTGGTGGATATTTGTGGACGAATAGTCTTCGCGCATTAATTGCAGCATGGCTGAATGTTTCCTAGAGAAGTTGAGATGGTGTTCAATTGACCAGGTCTGCCAGGGAGTAAAGTGTAAAGCGCTTTGAGCAGTCCTGAGGAGTAGATACTGCTCTATATAAGAACTTACCTTTTTCTGCACCCCAGAAGAATGATTTGGATGGAGCAATATATAAGAAATTTATTATTACTACAGCAATTACAAAATTTTAGCACACTACACAGAAGACCCATTCTGAGTTAGAGTAAATCAAATCCCAGTACAGCTGTACATCAAATACATAATCCCTGGTTCGATAACACCAGGGACAACTTCAAGGAAGACAAGATATACAGAAGAACAACATTTCAATGCATGGACAAAATAACAATATCTAACGAGAGCAATTAAAATCCCATTACATCAGATAGAAAGAAGAACATGTCTGAGAAAATACAAGATCGTAATGAAAACGGGAAACAATTTGTTTTAATGTGACAAAACCTCAATGTGGGAAGAAAAGCAAATCTCCCCAATGAGATCTGTCAGGGGCCAAGAAATCCCAGAACAAGAACACCAACTCTGAGGCCCTAGGGGATGTTTAATCCAAACACAAACTACCTGCAGTGTGGTAGAATTTGTCAATATAAACCCACCAGCAGTGGTCTAAGGCTTCAGCCCTTGACATTAATTACCACACTCAGTGAGTATCTCCCTGGGGCCGGTTTCATGAAGTGGCTAAGAACGTTCTTAACACTAAGATGATTGTCTTAGTAAATCACGTGATTTTTTAAATATAAGCGAACATAGTAGTTTATGCAAACATGTGACGCTAAGTAAATGCGTAACTTTAAGTACACTTCATGAAACCGGCCCCTGGTGCATAAGGCTGGGAATGTGACTGCTCCGGTCCATCACACACAGGTAAACAAGTAGTTACACCTTGTAGGGAACACATCAAGCTTGGTGCAGTGGGATTGGCTGGTGTCTTCTTTAGAGCTATTAATTATGTTGGTGAATCATCTGTTTTATTATTACCCGGGAATGACTAATTGTTTACAAGGGATCTCACCTGTGCTACACATTCACTCTGAGTAAACAACTAAATTATCCTGCTGCAATTTGACCACAGATGCTTTCTGAGGTAATTAAACTGTAAGTGATATGTTTTGATCAATGAAGTGGTGCTGACAAAATTATGACACAAAATTAAGTGGTTTAATATATTTTTCACGGCTCATAAATTAAATGGTTTAATCTACATTTAATTACTTATTAATTTAATAATATATATATATATATATTATGTATATATTGTATACATATATATACTTCCCAACACATATGAAAATTGCCAAAGTTATTCCCATCTTTAAAAGTGGTACAAAAACAAATTATAGGCCAATTTCTCTATTGCCGCAATTTTCAAATATCCTGGAAAAACTGTTCCTTGCCAGAACAGAGCTTTTTAAATGCAAATAACATTTTAAGTTCAAATCAGTACGGGTTCCGTGCTAATACGTCCACGTCACATGCTGTATTGGAATTGATTGAGGAAATCACAAATGCTAAGGGCAGTAAAAAGCATGCCGTCGGTGTATTTATTGATCTGAAAAAGCCGTTCAATAAAGTAGACCATGAGATACTTACCAAAAAATGAATTATTATGGTGTGCGTGGAATAGCAAATGATTGAATTAAAAGCTACCTTTCGAACAGGAAGCAATTTGTATGTGTTGACGCGTGTGTTTCAGAGCTATTAGATGTCACATGTGGAGTTCCGCAAGGGTCTATTTTAGGTCCACGTTTATTTGTTCTTTACATTAATGACATCCGTAATGTATCAACGTTAGTAAAATTCATACTTTTGGCTGACGATACGAATATATTTTGTACTGTTAACAACCTGACAGAACTATGTGACATATTAAATAGAGAACTTGCCAAATTGTGCAAATGGTTTGCTGTAAACATATTATCACTCAACTTGTCAAAAACGAATTATGTGTTATTCGGGAACCGTCAACCAGATGTTGACATTAATGTGTGTAAATAACGAACGAGTAACCAGAGTACGTGGAACCAAACTTCTGGGAGTATGTATTGATGACCAGCTGAACTGGAAGCATCACATTAATACGGTTAGAACAAAACTGTAGAAAGTAGCAGCAATCATTTACAAAGCAAGCTGTTTAATTAATCAGGATGGAATGTACATATTGTATTGTTCCGTTTTTTCCATATATAAACTATTGCAGAGAAATATGGGGTAACACTATGTCTCAAACTTCAGGAGTATTACAGTGCTGCAGAAATGAGTAGTTTATCTGATCTGTGGCGTAAAGTGTTTGGAGCATACGAGCATTCTATTTAGGCAACTGTGTACTTTGACATTTGTAGACTTAGTTAAATTTAAGACAGCGGTAATATTGTATAAGGCACATCACAATGAACTACCAAATAGTTTGCAAACAATGTTTAAACAGTCTGTCTCAACACATGGAACTAGACAGAAAGACACCTTTCGAAGTCATCGTGTGCGTACTACACAAAAATCAATGTGTATTTCTGTTTGTGGACTAAAACTGTGGAATACCCTACGTGACAGGATCACCAGCAGCAGAAGCATAAAGGTGTTTAAAAAACTAAAAGTCCCATCTTCTATCTATGTACTAGATCTAAGAAAAACATCCAAATAATTACATAGTCTGGGCACGGTATAGTGCATTATTTGTGAAATTGAAATATTTGGTAATATGTTGTGTGAGTACAATGAGTAACTATACTGGTTGGGGGTGAACCATACATAAGTATTATACTTCTGTTCACCCCCTTTCCACCAACGCTTTTGAGTATTTTTTTGTTCACATGTTGAAAATGTTGTATTTTGGAATAACGGATGTACAATTGTTTTATGTTGTTGTTGGAAATAAATTACTTACTTACTATATATAAAGATACTAAATGCGAAGTATAATTAAGTTCACTGAATTTGTTTGAGCCGTGAAATTGCCAATAAGCCAACAACAATGAATATGATATGTAGGGAAATGTGCACTAAACAAAATAACCATTTATGGTATGGTCACAAGACATGTGGTCAGATGACAGACACTTGGTCATGCTTGCAAAGACACGTGTACCACTGTGACTTTGTATTTCTCGGTGCATGAAAATAGCTCCAGCTAGGTGACTCATTTGAGTTATGGCTAATTGCATCAGCTAAATCTAGCAATAACACCATCCCTATCATACTAGTAACTAGTCTGTGTTCTCACAGTCCATCTTTAATTAGAAGACCAGTCTCTACTGTGTCTTAATGATCTCATCTCATTTGTTGTTCGATCAACCTTGTAATGTGAAGAAACCTTCTGAGGACATGTGCTATTTCTTATGTGTATGTCAGTCTTAGATCTAGCTGACAATAACTCACTTAACTGGGTGAGTCACCTCTAATCTGGGGTAAGACCACATTTAGATTTTACATAGGCGGCCATTATAACGTCTTCATTTCCTGCCAAATTTGTGCTAAAATTTTCTTGAAAATTTCACAGCATATTTAATCTCCATTGACCTTATTTTTCAGAAAAATCCACCCAAACCTGATACCCCTAAATTTCGCCTCAATCTGGTTACCGATTTTTTAATATTGGTGTGTTCTGCAACACAGCCACTGTGTGAATACACGAGCGACTAGCGTATATTTATTGCTACCTCGTGAAATATCTAATGCAAAGTACAATCAGTATTCACGGGACCAACATGTCCCATGTCAGTGCTCCAAAAAAATTCACACATCACTCCAAAACAGTATTTTCAAGGGCACTCTTTCGGTGGGTAATGGCAGACGAATCCTTAATGTGGTCTTACCCCAAATAGATCTCCTGAATCTTGCAAATCTTTACAAAAGTTAGATTTTTATCAAGCTATACATATACCTAGATTAACCACAAAGGAAAATTTCAATAACAATATTAAAATATGCATCATCAAACTGTGCACACGTCCAAGCTAAACAGCACCTTGAGTTGGTTTAAACATGCTTATTCAGTACCTTATACCACATACAACGTTTGCCTGATATGAATGGTACTGAGCTCAACATACAGGCCAGGCCAATGCAGTATCTTACCGATATGGGAGTAAAACATTTAGAATATTAATGAAATATATATTTTATTTTTTTCTTCATAAAATTTTGTAATTTTTGGCAAAAAAATACACAAAATCATTATTTTAAGCAGCATTTTATTGGACATGCAAGTTGCATAGCTTCACAAATGTTGGCATAACTTAATGCCTCAAACTATGCTAAATAATATGATGCAATCATGAACTGTGTGTCACTCGTGTACAACACCAGTAGGTGTCGAGCACAAGCCAGTCATTTCAAACATTGTTCACAATACTGAAAGGAACATAGGTGTGTTTTAATGATAACTACAATTATATTGCAGATAACGCACTAAAATGCTGGGTATAAGTTGAGGCATATACATAGTACATTATGAAACCAAAACTGGGATGCTCAATAGAACGTATATCTTGCGTCACACAAATTGTCATCCTAAAAAATTAACCCCCCTTAAAATAATCATACTTTTATACTGGTGCAGATCTCTGTTTGATACAGAGTGTCCAAACATCGCCACACGTCAATTACTTGGCCATTATTTATTTCGCTGATGTACACACATTATTGGAAACAAGAGATACTGCTGGCAGAATAGTTAATTTCAGAAAGAAACAAATGTTTGACAGGGACATCCAAGACACATGACAAAGGTTGCTGACAGTTATGACACCCAGTATCTCTGCAAATACATCAAAGAGTCCATTGTCCTAATCACGTTTTATTCAAACATCAAAAAATTCTTACAAGGGTAATAAAAAAAATGTCTGATGTTAAATATACGGATATAACATACAAAATACCAGTGACAAAAGTGGCTTCTTGTCAGAGTAGTTGACGTAAGCCTACAATTAGTTTAAGATGCATTGCCTTGTGCAAATTTCGGTATAATTCGGTTATATTACAGCTGAAAAGTACATGACCGTCGACAATGATAGCATGCTAGTCCATGTACACAATTTCAACATATGACACTTCTCATAGATGACCAGTTTTAATTTTTATGGCTAAAAATGAACTAATTCGGATCATTGTGGTCGCTGTATATTTGGAGTGTCACACACTGCTGTGATATACTGTCACATTCGGGGTATTTTTATGTAGATTCTCAACTGGTCTTGTTGTCTCAGTTAGTGTATGGATGTTACTATAAAAAACAGGTGCTAGATTGGTGTGTGTGGACAACTGGCTTCCTATGGTGGCCAACATTTCACTAAAATTAGGGCTGCGTTGGGGGGGTGGAATCAAAATGTTGCCCATTATTGCTTATTGTGCGATCCAAGTATTATATACAGAAGTGCCATATAATTAAGAAGGACAAGTTGGAACAGGACAAACACTCACGTGTATTGGGGTTAAGAAATACGCATTTATAGACGTCGCGTACAAAAATATAAATTATATAACTGTGGCAAAATTCAACCTACTGGAAATATGTCAATATTGTCGCACATGATGCAGATTTAAAAGAAACTCCACACCCTGACACATATACACTTTTTACACAAGCTTTCGTGGTACTCAGTATCATAAAACATGCTTGGAACGTAGTTTTTAACCTTCACACCACCTAAGTTATCACTTTAAGTGGTTTATTAATGACTTTTAAAACCCCTTTTTAGATGTATTACTAAGAGTATGCAACAGCTACACGGTCTGGTCTACATCAGCTTACAAATGCAGCCAAAAACTATCTCTCGTTGCTCAAATCACATTTTGGCAGTTTTTGTGATAAAACAGGCCATGTTTCTAATTTGGAGTAAGACCACATTTAGATTTTACATAAGTAGTCATTATAACATTTCCTGCCAAATTTGTGCAAAAATTTTCTTTAAAATTTCACAGCATATTTAACCTCCATTAACAAGTGCTGTGGAAAATTCGTAAAATTCTCATACCTCATTTTTCAGAAAAATCCACCCAAACCTGATACCCGTCAATTTCGCCCCAATCTGGTGACGGATTTTGAAATATTGGTGAGTTCTGCAAAATAGCCACTGTGTGAATATACGAGTGACTAGTGTATACTTATTGATACCTCGTGAAAGATCCAATGCAGTAGTACATTCAGTATTCACGGGACCCACATAAGTCCCGTGTCAAAGTGCTCGAAAAAATTCACACATCACACCAAAACGGTATTTTCAAGGGCACTCTTTCTGTGGGTAATAGCGGACGAATCCTTAATGTGGTCTTACCCCATCTAGTATGCAAAGAATAGCGCAGTCAGCCATTGCATCAGTGGGGAGTGCTATGGTGGTGGTGATCCACATACTTTCTGGACACATGTAACTTAAGGGTGATGAATGGGGTTGACCTTTGGGTTGACCAGTGAAATGTCTAACAGTCTGGACAAACAGCTATTGTGTAATCAGTGACCCTAGCCAAAATAGGAGATGTGATGATAAGATCACTTGAGATCACACATCAGGGTATGATTTCTGTATTCATATATGGACCACTGTTGTAGTGTTTTGCTAGCTATATATGGGGCATTGGTCACGGTTCAATAATGTCATCATGGTCCAGTGATGCACAAGAAATATATTACAGTTGTAGCAGACCTAAGTTGCATTCAGGCAAGTGCACTACTCGTTTTATCTGCTAATGTATCAGTTATTTGTTTTCAAGATTTTTGTCAGTTACTGCACAGTTATTTACTTATTGAATGCAATTCGGCAACAGGTACAATTATTAGTGTACCCTCAATAGCAGCAATTATGTCATGTGCAAATTGTACATACTGCCATGTGGGGTTAATATAATATTGAAGTGATTGAACTGTTCAATGGATTTTCTGTTGAATAATCTTGAAGTAATTATATATAGTGAGAAAACTTAAAAGCCAGGGTTGCAATGTTTGGAAATTATTATTTAAGAGGAATAGAGAGTATTGTTATTATTTCAGAGGAATAGAGAGTATCATTATTATTTTGGAGGAATAGAAAGTATCTTTACTTTCATGCACCCCAAAAGAATGATTTGGATGAAGCAATGTATAAGAAACTTATTATTACTATAGCAATTGGCAAAATCTTAGCACATTACAGAGAAGGCCCAATCTGAGCCAGATGCATGGACAACAATATCTAACGAGAGCAATTAAATCCCATTACATCACATAGAAACAAGAAAATGTCTGAGAACATACAAAATCGTAATAAAAACGGGAAACAATTTGTTTTAATGTGACAAAACCTCAATGTGGGAAGGAAAGCAAATCTCCCCAATGAGATCTGTCAGGGGCCAAGAAATCCCAGAACAAGAACACCAACTCTGAGGCCTAAGGGGATGTTTAATCCCAACTCAAACTACCTACATTGCAAAATAATTTGACAATATAAACCCACCACGGTCTAAGGCTTCAGCCCTTGGCATTAATTACCACACTCAGCATGTATCTACCTGGTGCATAAGGCTGGGAATGTGACTACGTCGGTCCATCGCACACAGGTAAACGAGTAGTTGACCTAGTTTGCCCTTGTACTGTTGTCGTCTACCTGTAATACCAAAAAAGACGCGATAGAAGAATCTGTGATAAAGCTCACACCTTGTAGGGAACACATCAAGCTTGGTGCAGTGGGATTGGCTGGTGTCTCCTTTAGAGCTATTAATTATGTTGGTGAATCATTTATTTTATTATTACCAGGAATTATTGATTGTTTATGAGGGATCTCACCTGTGCTACACATTCACTCTGAGTAAACAACTAAATTATACTGCTGCAATTTTATCTCAGATGCTTTTTGAGGTAACTAAGCTGTAGGTGGTAAGTTCTGATCAATGAAGTGGTGCTGACAAAATTATGACACTAAATTAAGTGCTTTAATCTACATTTAATTATTGTTAATTTTATAATATATATAAATACATTTATAGATATATTGAATGCCAAGTATAATTAAATTCACTGAACTTGTTTGAGCCGTGAAATTGGCAATAAGCCAACAACAATGAATATGATATGTAGGGAAATGTGCACTAAACAAAATAACCATTTATGGTATGGTCACAAGACATGTGGTCAGATGACAGACACTTGGTCATGCTTGCAAAGACACGTGTACCACTGACTGACTTTGTATTTCTCGGTGCATGAAAATAGCTCCAGCTAGGTGACTCATTTGAGTTATGGCTAATTGCATCAGCTAAATCTAGCAATAACACCATCCCTATCATACTAGTAACTAGTCTGTGTATTCACAGTCCAGCTTTAATTAGAAGACCAGTCTCTACTGTGTCTTAATGATCTCATCTCATTTGTTGTTCGATCAACCCTGTAATGTGAAGAAACCTTCTGAGGACAAGGGTTATTTATTATGTTTACACCAGTCTTAGATCTAGCTGACAATGACTCACTGGGCGAGTCACCTCCATCTATGCAGAGAATAGCACAGTCAGCCATTGCATCAGTGGCAGTGGGGAGTGTTGCCATGGTGGTGACTGGGGTTGACCAGTCAAATGACTAACAGTCTGGACAAACAGCTATTATATGCAATCAATGACCCTAGCATTTTGGCTGTGCAAAGACTGTAGGCGTCTGTCTGTCTGTGGACCTATATCTGTCAGTTTTGAACAATATATGGGGCTGGAATTTTGTACATGATCTATCGGGCTCATTGGGGTGGTTTGTAGATTTATACTTTTTTCAAAATTCATCTGGGGGTGGGATCTTGCGGGTCATTTTTTTAAATGACACTTAATTTATCTCCACCAGTTGTGTATGTATGGGCCATGGGCTGAGATTTTGTGTGCGATCTATCGGGCTCATTGGGTTGGTTTAAATTGTAGATTTCAATTTTTTTAAATTGGTTTGGGGGATCTTTGGGGTCACAATTTTAAAAAGATACTTATCTCTGTCAATTTTGCATGTATGGCCCATTTAAAATTACATCTTGTTTAATATCACAATTGAATGACCCATTTACTGATGATATTAACAACCTTTTAGTACTTTTTCAGAAGTTTCTCATAAAACTCCTTTCTCCCCTAGTACCATATTTATGTCGTTTTTCAATGCAAACTTACTGTTAAATGTATTCTTTGGCAAAATTTGTTTTGAAACGCATTAGGCATGAATACTGATACATTTACACCTTGTAGGATATCATTGAAGTGTCGTTACAACTGCAGTGTTGCATGGCAACTATAAAAGTGAACTGCAGAATGCTCTTAAATGAACCTGAACCAAGACGGTTGGGCACACGGCGAGCAGCTATGAAGAGTTGCATGAAATTATGTGACATGATGTTGACGTGCGCTACAGGCATTCTACCTGAATGCCCAAGTTTGGACAGATGAGGACACACCTACCTGTCACCTGCCCTGCTTCTCCTGTTACATCAGCCGGCCAACCCCCCCCCCCATCTGACAGTGTTCACCACTCCCAAGGGTGCCTGACAGACAAATACCACAACGGATCAAGTTGTTGACATGACGGAGACTCACATATGGTACATGGCAACTGTTAAATGTTTCTGCGAGTGTGCACAGACAACTGAATCAGAAGCATTAACTGGACTTATTAAATAGCTCTAGGCTATAACAAAACTGCCTGTTTACACATCAACATCATGTTCAGATCACGCATGAATGACTTGGAAGAATTTATTTCTGAGGTCAAAGGTCAGACATGGCATCAAACTGTATACAGGCAGCCAACCATATCCGTTATAAAACAGTATGTGGGCAATTCCAGTGTTGTGGACGTGGCACTTTGCACATAAAATTGTGTCTTTTCATTTCAATAGTGTGTAAAGATTTTTCATCACATTCTTTTGAGTGATGGATTATGTTAATATGATGTCCTGTGTACAGTACTAGATATTAATTAATATTGGAAACATTTTTTAATTAGTATATTTTATTGATTATTGAAAAACCGTTACGGACGTGGCATGCTACGCCTACGGAACCTGTTTTGACCCGAGTGAAGCATAAGTACAAAACTCTGCTCTCTTATAGATGATGGATTTTTTAAATAATTATTTTTAATTAGCTTACTAATAGTTATAATTAATGTATGATTAGATTAGTTCATATTGTCAATAATTTTAGAGCTGTCTGCAATAGAATGTCCGTTATGGACGTACGTGGCATATGAGCGTTATGGACATGGCGTCATGCAAATTGTTTAGGAAAATGTCATTAAATTATATGCAAATCAGGCAGGTTCAGTTCAAGATTTTTGGTCAGTCAGACCAGCAAGACTGCAACTATGTTTTTTACGTTGCATTACATTTAGCTTTAGTGTGTGCGTGAACTTTATTCTGCAATTTTTGTGGCGAGACTAATATAGTAATACCATGACTCGAGTACAACCGAGTAAATTCAACGTTAATTTATTACACACAACCAATAGCACTCGCCAGCATTGAGACATAGCGCTAAATATAGTACATGACATGTGGTGTTTTGGCATTGTTTACATGTTGGATCATTGGTGATAAACGCTATTGTATTCAGGTGATGTATACTAGGTCGCCAGTATAACACTGATTGTCCAGCATGATTAACAAGCATTGCATTTATGGGACTAGCAACAATGATTCAAGATACTTTTTAGTTGCAGTTGGTCCGAGGGAAGGCTTCATCAACTTACAACCAATGCCTGGCTCCTGAAGCCTAGGGACAATTTATCGACCTTACTGCAGCTAGCGGTGTTGATGAAAATTTCCGACTGCATATCCATTATGTTTTATAGTGGCACGTCCTAAATTCGTGCACCATCCAATTCAGTATCCCATTGGATGTTGTCTCGTTTGACTGCTTCGGTGAAAGTGTATGTTAAACTGGCAATTACAGTCTTAATAAACCTGGTTGGTGTGCCATCATTCAGTGCAAGTTTTAGGTTTGAGAAAAAAATACAATACGGCATTGCAACGGAATTTTCGCATCGAAACAATAGCACACAAATAAAATCGCCCGAGACCAGTGTCAGTGAGGCTGCAGCGTCAATGGGCACTTATTACAAGTCGTTAAAATTGCAAATAAATATGTATTATTCCCGAAATATTCCGATTGTTGACATCCTTACCACAGCGTGGCCTACTCTATCAATGAGCTAATTTGTTAAACTATGTCTATGATGTATTGTATTGATGTAATGGCCTATTTGGTTTTAATTTAGTATGGTATGTGTTGCTGTCGAATTAATATTATTATTGAGGTCATAAAAAATTACTGTTGACAATACTAATTATTGTGAACTTACAATAAAGTACCTGTTTGGAATTGACAGCCTTATTATGTAAACTTAATTCACAATTGCACATAATACCAGAACTATTACATCTTTCAACTGAATACGAACGTTTATTTGTGTTAGACACAATTAAGACAACTTTTTAAAAATTTGTTTGTACTCAATCGATGACATAACTAAATAATTAGTAATTTTATTTTAGAATATTGATCTTCACACGAAGGTTTCCTCAGATTTGTGTAAAAACAACATATATTAATGTAATTTAAGAGAGTAAGCCTACACACACACACACCACACACACACACACACACACACACACACACACACACACACACACACACACACACACACACACACACAATAATAAACTACTAATTGTATAATGCTGTGTATAAAACATAATCTAAATCACTATCATAACAATTATAAAATATAATATGTAATATAAAATATACCTTTATAAAGAAATTACTTATGTTATGTGAAATAAAGTATCGGACAAATAAGTATATACAGCTGTTTAATGAAAAACCGTTACGGACGTGGCATGCTACGCCTACGGAACCTGTTTTGACCTCAGTGAAACATAAGTACAAAACTCTGCTCTGATATAGATGATGGATTTTTAAAATAATTATTTTCAATAAGCGTAATAATAGTTATAATTAAAGTATGATTAGATTAGTTCATATTGTCAATAATGTTGGAGCCGTCTGCAATAGTATGTCCTTTATGGACGTACGTGGCATATGAGCATTATGGACGTACGTGGCATATGAGCGTTATGGACGTACGTGGCATATGAGCGTTATGGACATGACATCGTGTAAATTGTTCATTGACACACTGTCCTTATTCGGACTATATTGGCTAAATAATGTTAATATATTATTAATTAGAACATTCAGTTGATAGTAAGTTTCATACAAACACAGAAAATGAGTAATTGGAGTTGTAATTAACAATTTAGCACCAGCTAAGCGTTGTTAGGAAAGGGTCATTAAATTATATGCAAATCAGGCAGGTTCAGTTCGAGATTTTTGGTCAGTCAAACCGGCAAGATTGCAACTATGTTTTTTACGTTGCATTACATTTAGATTTAGTGTGTGTGTGTGTGTGTGTGTGTGTGTGTGTGTGTGTGTGTGTGTGTGTGTGTGTGTGTGTGTGTGTGTGTGTGTGTGTGTGTGTGTGTGTGTGTGTGTGTGTGTGTGTGTATGTGCGTGCATATGTGCATGTGTGTGTGAACTTTATTCAGCAATTTTTGTGGAGAGACCAATATAATAATACCACGACTCGAAACTACTAATTGTAAATTGCTGTGTATAAAAACATAATCTAAATCACTATCATAACAGTTTAAAAAAGAATAAAAACATAATATGTAATATAAAATATACCTTTGTAAAGAAATAACTAGTCTTATGTTGTGAAATAAAGTATCGGACAAATAAGTATATACAGCTGTGCTAAAGCCAAAGTGCGTATTTAAGTAGTATAATATATTTGTTTTATGCAGCACCATATCCATTAATGTTCATAGTGCTGTACATAAAACTAATAGGTAACAAACACAATTAGTCACTGCTTTAAAATAAATAATACAAATTAATATATACATATATATTAAAATGCAAAAATATCACGTCAGTGTCACTGAGTGACAGTATGTATTATATAAGTATCAGCCATAATTATCGAAAATACAAATTGTTGGTCATAGAGTTAGTCTTACTTAGTCATAGACGTTGTTGCAAACATAACCAAACTAGACGACCGCTTTTCTGTCAGTTTCAAACAAACTTCGCTAGAAAGAAGGCCGCGATATTGCAGCCATTGTATCAAGTTCAACTATGCATTCGAGTATCTTTCTACATTTACAGGATACAGTTTCGCCACAGGGATGTCATTTTCTAATAGCTTATTTTTGAGGAAAAGGCGCGGTCTCGCTATTGTTGCTGTTGTACGACGCATTTGTTTGATCCTGCATTCGGCGTTTGCGGCGCGCGTGCTAAAAATAGAATGATGTCACGCAGATGTGACGCGTTACTGCCTCAATGCTGGTTAGTGCTATAGAATTTCACACTGAGATTTGAGTGATTGACTAGTAGGTACTTTTGCAGTTAAGGCGAGCCGCACCAGAAACAAAACCTGAACACTGTCACCTACACTCCCACAGTCACCAAACTTCCCATGATATATCTAATACACCTATTCTACGCGTATGCGCTTGTCACGTGATAGTTTCACAGAAAACTCCGGTAGGTGGCGCCACCGTACGACTGCATTCAGACGTGGGGGTAGATCATACTTTTTATTTAAATAATAATTGTCAGAGCCAATAAAACACGCAATATTTAATTAAATAAAAAAATGAAATAAGATTACCTTAAATTTAAAGTTGACAGCAGCAGAGGTTATTTATTACGATTATCGGCTTGTGTAATTACTGCTGTATTTTACTGTTTTTTATCACAGGTAATTTATCATGGCTATGGTTATTTTTTGTTTTAAACCATTTGTTGCAAAATTGTATTATGTCTATTATTTTTCATTTATGCAGTATGTTTTGGAGCACTCTTAATTTATAGGGTGTAGTGTGCTATCCATGCTATATACATTAACACTATTTTTTATATATAATAGTATAATTTAACATGGACAAAAGTAGTGGTCAAATGTAATACGTATATAATATTATGTGTATAATGTGTGTACATTATATAATGGTCATTCTGTAAAGACGACATTGGCAGAAGGTGGTTAGTTTGCCATTAAATAATAATTTTTGTGAATGTCTTATTTTAAATGTAAAAAATGGGTGAAATCAATAAGTATAATGTGGCGTGGCAATCCACAGTCAGTGTAGGCCCATATGCTGGAGAATGTTGTGGGAGCATACGCACCACCTCGCTGAAGGAAAACATTTCACTTGAGGAAAAAGTATAGTATAGTATAGTATAGTATAGTATAATGACTCAAGAGAGGTGCAGTATAAGGTTTGTTGGAGCAGGTCTATAAAATAATACACCCCCGAAACATTATGGGCCTGATTTGGTTGTAGTCTGATTCTGAAGTTCCACATGGACAGCACTTCCGTGCCATCACATAGAACTGTGAATATAATAACATGTAACGTTTGAACGTCATGTGGATGAAGGTGAAGTGTCAAAACAAAAAAGAGTGCGGCACGGTAAGATGTCAAATCCAGGAAGAAACCCTCTTGGACATCTGAAGGATTTTTCCAGTTTGACCAGCCACAAGGTTGACTGCAACTATCGGAAGAAACAAAAAACATCACACAGTTCTTTTTATAATAATAATAATAATAATAAACTTTATTTATACACCATCAAATCCGGGACTAATGACCCCCGTTCACGGGTGTTTACAAATTGCCAATCATATAAGAAGCATAAAAACATTTTTAAGAGAACAAATAAGAAAATAAATTAAATTAGCAAACAATATCCTAGTATATAGTGTATGCATATATATATAAGCCTAAGTATAGTAAAATTACGGGTAAATGCAATGATAAAATAAACGATTAGCAAAAGTGCTGAACAGCTGAACCTACTGGAAAAAATATATATATATAATAAAAATATATATATAAATAAATACAAAATAAATAAAATAAAAGCCTAATTTACATTAAATAATTTGATTAGATACTAAAATGTGACCCTGAGATAAATAAGACAAAAAATATGTATTAAAACTATATGCATGAATAAAGCAAAGGTTAAATTATGTCTGGCCATATTAGTTTGAGAACAGAAATGTCTTCAATAATTTTCCAAACTGTCTAGTGTTCTCAATCGCGCGTAATTCCAGAGGCAGAGAGTTCCACAATGTCGGCCCAGCACATGCAAATGCCCGGCGACCATAACGTTCTAGGGTTACGCGTGGAACATTCAAAAGCAGACCACCGCCAGAGCGTAGGGTCCTGCGTGGTGCGTAACGATGTAGCAGTGACGCGATATACACTGGCGTGCCTGCATACAGTGCCGTGTGTACAACCATGAGTAACTTGTACTCGATGCGCTTTCTCACTGGGAGCCAGTGTAGCTGTTGTAGGACCGCAGTGATAGATCGCCGGTCACCTCGTCGAAGTTGCATCACAACACGAGCGGTTGACCGTTGGACTCTCTCTAGACGGTGCAGCAGACGGTCAGGTATACCAAACAGCATCGCGCATTTCCATAATCAATTCTGGATGTCACAAGTGCGTGGACAAGACATTTGCAGACACTGGTCGTCATTGCCCCTCGTACACGAGCAATTCTCGAGAGATGGTAGTAAGCACTTCGACATACATTTGCAACCTGCGTCGCCATCGATAAATCAGCATCGATTGCAACACCAAGGTCACGGACGATGGTCGATGTCGCTACATATTGACCGCATATGTCGACATGATCAATGAGTATTGGTCTGCGCAAGCTCGATGAACGTATAACAATTGCTTCCGTTTTGCTCTCGTTGAGAACCAGTCCGTTGTCATAGAGCCACGTTTTAACTTCACTGATGCAAGCCTCCATTCTGATGAGAGCATTTGTATGCTCAAACGGTGGAAAATCGACGTATAACTGCGTATCATCGGCGTACAGATGGTGTTGTACGTCGTGTCGGTTGAGTACATTCGTTAGAGGCGCAATGTAGGCGTTGAAGAGCACCGGCCCAAGAACCGACCCCTGTGGTACTCCGGATCTCATCACGGTACACCCAGACACTTCTTTCCCGACACGCACGGCTGAGGTACGACCATATAGGTATGACGCCAACCACGCATGCGCTTCGCCGCATATGCCATAGCCAAATAGTCTCCGTAGTAAGATATCGTGATTTATTGTGTCGAAGGCTGCTGTTAAATCGAGAAGCACAAGAAGTACTCCACGACGAGCATCAATCGCTTGCGCCACATCACTGTGAATGCGTAAGAGTGCTGTATCCGCACTGTGGCGTGGTCGGTAGGCACTCTGGTAGACGCCCAGTATGCCATTCTCGTTCAGGAAGCGTTGCAGTTGTCTTGAGACGAAGCGCTCCATTGTCTTCGCCACAAACGAAATGTTCGATATTGGGCGGAAGTTAGATAGCACATTGACATCAGCACCTCGTTTTTTCAGTACAGGCGTTACAATGGCGTGTTTCATCGACTGTGGGACTAAAGCAGTGGAGAATGACGCATTAATTATGCGTGTAATAACTGGACACAGCACTTTAATGTTCTGTTGAAGGAGTGACGTTGACGTTTTTTAGAGCCAACCAACACTTTGCAAAATATAATGAGACTTGTAGAGAGTTCATTCATAAGTTCTCCAAACATTCATCAATTCATCTTTACAGACGTTGGCTGTATGTTGGCAAACATTGTTTGGCAGTTGTTTGGAATGCCAGTAATGGGCCAATATTGGCTGTATGTCAGCAAACATAGCTTGGAAGTAGTCTGGATTGCCAATATTGGGTCAATGTTGGCTGTATATCTCCAAACATTGCTTGGCAGTAGTTTGGAATGCCAACCTTGGGCCAATGTTGGCTGTCAGTTTGCAAACATAGCTTGGCAATAGCTTGGAATGCCAACATTGGACCACTGTTGGCTGTATATGTCTGGAAACATTGCTTGGCAATAGTTTGGAATGCCAACCGTTGCCTATGCATGTGTCGGCAAATATAGGTTGGCAGTAGCTTGGAATGCCAACATTGGGGCAAAGTTGGTGGTATGTCGGCATATATAGCTTGGCAACACCTTTGGCCAATGTTGGCTGTATTGTGTATACTAAAATTATACTGTATAATAAAAGATGGGAGTTACAGGTAAATAGTAGTCTATTTCACCAATAAGTCTTTAAAACTACAGCAGTTGTGGTACCATTGGAAAGGTTTTCAAATACTCTTTCCAACGATGTCATAATGAATATGTACTTGTGGTGTAATGACGTCATTATGACGTCATACATGTGGCGCAAATTAATTTACATTTTAGTCCATAGTTCAGATAGATGAAACCCTCCCACCAGATTATTTCTGCAACAATGTTTTATGAAGATATTCATAATATAAAATCAACTGTATCCATCTGTGAATGGATGCCATCGTGTAGTTTTCAATGATTTATTACAACTGGCGTGATTAGTCAAAAAAGGGGTAAAGGTAGATATTAGTCCATTTCACCATCACACTTCAGCCAAACTGTAGCAAATGAGGGATCGCTGGAGGTATTTTAATACTCTTTCCGAAGATATCATAATAAATATATAATTATGGTGTAATGACGTCATTATGGCTTAAAAAGGAAATTTGACTTGTTTAGATAGTTTGGCAGACCGTGCGCAGGCTGGTGTTGAGCTTACACTTATCCGGGCGTTAAATTTTATCCGGATGATGTTTATATGTAAGGCATAATATTTGGCACCAGCAGATCACGTAGTGATATATATAATATCCAGTGGTTAAATATGTTTCGTTTGTTGTCGTAATACGAGCATTATAGTTAGAATACATAATTATAATTTGCTGTTGACTATAATTTATGGTGTTGTAAATCTAAAATACAAAATAAAAACCTGCAACATAATAACACTACAAGTGCACAATGGATACAAAGAATCATTCAATAACAGCATTAAACATAATATTTTTTGTATAACATTGATACAGTTAAATTGCATATAGATCATCTCAGATACCAAATAGCAGGCTAGCACGTGTGATATTTGTAACTATATATCCAAACGGCAATACTCTTTGACGGATTTACTATCAATAACACATAGGCGTATATTAGTTTAAACACTGTATTCCCAAATCAAGAAATACATTCAAATGCATCCTAAGTATCTTTAACACAGTATCAAATCAGTATAAAATATCCACCAAGTATAAACTCGGTTGTAATACTTCTACAATTAAACGCACGTATATGAGGCACTCCTCTATCCTTATCCCAAAAAGAAAAAAAAACACTGGAGCACTACATCTGTCCAGCTTCTCTCTTAAACTCTGTGATGGCGTCTCTTACATAACCCTGGCTTAGTGACCAGGGTATGACCCTCACTTAGTAACTGCTCAGGAAACTGACACTGCAGGGGAAGCTGATTTATAGGCTTTTCCAGGCCATAGATGTTACACTGGTGAAATGAGGTCTACAGCTAGACCTGACACATTAAAAGTAATGAGAACAAAAAGAGTACTGAGAGTTTTGTGGAATAATATAAGTAAATAATTAATCAATAAAATATATAAACATATATAACGCCCGGATAAATGAAAGCGCGATAGTCGTAGCTGGTGCTAAATACATTCCCCTAGATACGTGCAGAAACGTCACCCGGATATCATTTAACGCCCGGATAAATGTAAGTACGACACCGTCCCTGCCCTATGCATGGTAGTCGGTTATTCACCCTGGTTTCGCAATTCTGTCGGGCAATGTTGGCACACCCACTGGGTCAAGGTGTTGTCTCTAGCGCCCCATTTGCTGTATATATATATATATATAATTATATATACAGCTACATATATATATACATATATAATTATATATACAGCTGTATATATATCTATATATATATGTATATATATATATATATATATACAGCTCATAAACTACAACATAAATACATGTTCACATCAAGCATGCCGGCCCCAATGGTATTGCTAACCACTACCTACAAGTCGTAGACGTATCACCAACCACCAGTACTAATTATTTCACGATGCTATATTTACCATGTAACGGTGGGGGTCACTCCGCCACCAGGTCACCTAAAATCAAATGTGACCGACCTCCACCAACTAAATATATATATTTAAGGCGTCGGAACCGGAGGAGGAAGGAGCTGGACGCTGGACGTACGATTACCCTCCCCCCAATATTTGTTGGTGGTTTTGTTGGCAAGCCTCGAGGGGGGGGGCACAAATCGATGTTTTCCGTCTTGCATTGTCGAGCCGACAACGGAGATAAGCGGAATGGTGCTCGAAATCCGGTTCAGCCCCTCCAATATTTATTTCGTTCCGGCGCCTATATGATGAATGTGTGTGTATACGTGTGTGTGTGTGCGTGCGTGCGTGCGTGCGTGCATGCGTGCGTGTGCGCGTACCGACGTACTTCTGCAACAGCTAGCTATAGGCGTGTAACGAAGATCCGATAAAGCTAAATAAAAAGTATCACAACATATCTTTGCATTTTAACTGTTTCTTCTTTATCTTAACAATTGTTTTTATATTAGTCGATTTGTTTTTGTATGTGGGCCATATATATTTTTTGTTAGTGACTCATTAACCTACTTATATCTTGTCTAGGACACTTTTATACGATGTAGTTGAGTAGAATGTAATTCCAAACACGTTGCAAGATGCACATCTGGTCACGCGTGGTCATGTGGATATAACCAAAAATAGATAAGCGAGCGAAAAATGAACAAGGGACATGTCCAAAATCACTCAGTTCAGTGGTCGCTAACAAACTTACGGTTCATCCGATCCGAAAAATCTTGGTACCGTTTGAAAGATTACACCTTCTGTTATTCTAGCACATACGTGGTTTCCCGATATATAATAATTCCTACAAGAACCTTCACACATATCTGCAATCATGTTGTTTCCAGTCTTTTACACACCAGCGAACCAACTTGTTTCGTCGACAAAGTTCACCCATCTACCGATAGGAGCGCAAATTCTAATTTGCATAGGTTTCAGACATGTGTATACTGGACCACTCGGTTTCTGCCTTACGCAAGCATAATATGCAGTTTTCATCAACATTTTTTGAAATCGTTCAGCAACGTATCGAATCCTGTGGGGTGGGGGATCCATTATTTCATAATGGCCTGGTGTGGTTGTTTTCCCCCACCTTTGCTGATGTCTAGTATATTAATTATCTAAGCTAACAGAAATGCTTAGATCGATTGCATTATGTATTCATGTATTTTATTTTGGCTTTTTGTTATTATAAAGCCCATATACAAACTCACCTTTGCTTTATGTGTTATCAGCAAACTAGCCACGATTCTTAGTATGTTTAGAGAGATAGTTTCGTGCCACTAAAAAACACCTTTTGATTTAATTAAATCAAACGGCATTTTTGTGGACGATGCTAGCACTTCTATTGGGGAGGATACGGTAGGCCGACATATTAAGCGACGTCATTTTCATTCGGCCAGCCTCCCTTTCAATTTCTGCGCTTCGGAAAGGTAAACATATCCCACGCTTGTTTGTTTACGTTTTGTTTTCCCACCCTCCTCACCCTCTCCTTTTGTTCTCGCATGTTTACAGGCTGGCTGGTCTGTTTTATGCCTGTCGTTATTGGCAAAGTTTATAGGTCCGTTTTTCGTTAGTAGGTTTTTTGTATTGTCTATAGTATCTATGTTACTAACGAACTTACGAAGTCAGTCACATTGTCGTTATGATTGTATTCTGTGAATGTTTTAATTAATATCTTATGCATACGGGGTTTTAGGGCGGAGGTATGTACCTTGCGCTTTCCCCTATTCTCAATGTTTCTATACATATTGCTTCGTTTTCACGTTTGTTAGTAATAAAAGTGTGGGGTCTTCCACCTGCGTGTGGTTGTTTTCCCCCACCTTTGCTGATGTCTAGTATATTAATTATCTAAGCTAACATAAATGCTTAGATCGATTGCATTATGTATTCATGTATTTTATTTAGGCTTTTTGTTATTATAAAGCCCATATACAAACTCACCATTGCTTTATGTGTTATCAGCAAACTAGCCACGATTCTTAGTATGTTTAGAGAGATAGTTTCGTGCCACAAAAATATTATTAATCAGAACCACTTATTGCATTAATGGAATGCAAACGAAACGTCAAATAAGTTGTTTTAGTTAAATACTTACAATATTCGTAAGACGATAATCACTTCACGCGCCAAACGGAAGCACTCGGTTTCTGCCTCATCGTGTTCAAAATCATCACTGTGCGACAAATCGCTATGCATTCACTGTATAAACTCCACGGGCTGTTCGTTAACATTCCTGTGATGATTAGGGTGAATAGTTGCTTACAATTTCGTCCGCTAAATTTTAATATTTCGGTTGTTTACATCACCGCCACCGACATGGTGCACTGTAGTCACGTGGTCTGCGTTCGCTATCAAAATATATGTCAAAAACCTGTTTGCCTCGTTTTAATTTGAGACAAATAATTTTGTTGCAAGTTTGTAGACATCCTTTGCTCATTGTGTCCGATATATCTGACTAAAGATGTATTTAATACGAGATCCAGCTATATAATTGTAATGAGGCAGAAACTCAGATAGGGCAGAAACCGAGTAGGTGATTATATATCATAAGTTCTTGTTTTCATGCTATTTAGACTCCACCCACTTTGCAGGCGACATAAACACAAGTAAACAAACTGTCTGTCAGCGTCCGGCGATCGCTAATGTAATGCCAACATTCGGTGAAACTTAATCTATCTTTTTTGACATGCAAAAATGGGTGGAGCTTAACATGTAAACATCACTTGCTGAGATCGGCCATGTGCGATGCCATAGCAACGCAGCGGTGATTGGAAATGTGCAGTTTCGCCGACAGATGGCGAAGAATACCCGACGCTAACATCGTTGGCCGAGTTCAAGCGGATGAAAACAACCACATTTCAGATAAACACAATGGTGAAAAATATACTTTAACATGATCAACCGTACTATTTACTACGTAGATGAAAAGGTAATCTTTCAAACGGTACCAATATTTTTGGGATTGGATGAACCGTAAGTTTGCTAGCGACCGCTGAATTGAGTGATTTTGGACATGTCCCGACTTGTTCATTTTTCGCCCGCTTATCTATTTTTGATATAATGTTATGTCGTTACGTTGTAGTTACGTACATGTACTACTACGTCTAACAGATGTCATTTTGAGATGTCGTCTGCATGACCGAAAAATCGACTGGTAAAAGTCGCCGTGTGCCAACGGGGCACAATGCAATGGGGTTTCTTTTGGGGCTTCCGTTCTTTTTATTGTGTCCCAAATGGCAAATGCCAATATTATCCTATTAATGTATTCTGTTATGAAATAGTTTTACATGCACTTATAGTTAGGAATTAAAATTATGATGTTCACACGTGAATGAACACGTGAATACCCGTTCTGCTAGAACAGTACCAGTTTCCCCATTTCCACACGTGGATGGACAGATAAATTCACATGCAGACACGTATCGGTGGAACATGCTATACCAGTTCTGAACCAGAAGGACACGTGTCAAACTGGTTCAAAACTCGTGAAAACAGGCGAAACACGTGTATTCTCGTGAATACACATACTGGTGTAGCCGTACCAGTTATGAACCAGAATGACACGTGACAAACTGGTTCAAAAGTGGTTCATTGTTTACTGGGTTGAGTTGATAACGCCTTACTTTGCCTTTACACATTAAAGCTGCTACATGTAATCACAACCAGTAGGGAAATTAAAGGCTTGAAAACTTGGTAAAAAGGTATATATACATTCGCCAGATCTGAGTTGTGCAGCCAGGCTGGTAATGTTGATTCGTCGTGAATTCGTTGAGCAGAGGCTTACATCGATCCATAAACATGCTTCAACTTGGATCAGCATGATGCAACAGAATGATTAAATATGTCACTTTCATTACAACGGACAACCAATTGTGTTCGTTCTGATATGTTGTGTGCAATGTAGTTGCATGGAAAATGCCTCAAGTGCATGCTTCTTCGTGCACAAGCCAATTCGTCTAGGATGCTTCGGACAACCTGCATGGCCAGTCTCAGCTTCATACTTAAGACTAAAAAATTTCACCAGAGCTGTCTTGAATGAAGATATGTAGTAGTTATCGGTCGAAATCACCTGGACGTTGTAGGGATGGTCTAATGACTCTGTATGACGTGTGGGTATCACAGGCGTGCAGCTCGTCCCTGTGCTTCTGCGGAAGGCCATCCAACATATTATAAGCTGTGGATTCTCGAATAAAGATATAGCACGCAGCTAGATCACCACCCACCAAGTATGTAGGCAGAAGTTCCATTCAATCCAATCCAGTCCAGTCCAGTCCAGATTCGTTTCAAGAACTTTAATAAAGGCAGTTACGTGAGTTAACACGATACATATCAGACAGTACAACAAACTGGACTGGCTTCTGTGGGCGCAAAGGCGTGAAGAATTGCATGGCTAAGTAGCTAAGTCTATTCGCGCAAGTCTCTCTCCTCGCATTCGATCGATCCTAGACTCCACCTTAAATATTGGCTACTTCCCTCTCTTCCTAGTGACTGTCCATTCCCATTGGTCAGTGCATCTTATGCATTTCTTAATATGGCGCGGTACAGTCGGGCTCGTCACTGTCCTCGCTTATTACCTTATCTGCTAACTGACTCATCTCCCAACTACTCAAGCAACTAGACTATGCCTGTCCGGCCTAGCTATCTTTACAGATGACCTGAGCTAAACCTAGGGGAACGTCCTGTGTCTCACATCTAATTATAAGACCACACGCTATTAGACTAAGGCAGTTTCAAGGATATATACTTATTAGTACGTAAGTAAGTAAATGGTTTATTTCCAACAACATTCGACATTACACGTCACACTATGACAAATACAATTTGTATGTGGAAAGGGGTGAACAGAAGTACAGTACTTATCAATGATTCACCCCCCAACCATTTTAGGTGCTGGCGATATAAATACAATATGATTTTATTAAGTATAAATTACCAATCAAAAATATTGTACACGGTGTCTACAACATAATTGTTATATTGAGTTATTTTTTGGAATTGTTTTTATATTGCTATGAGTCTTCAATACTCCACATAGTACTACATAATTTAACTTAAACATAACTTATTTTATAATAATTAATATATTTCATGGATAAGTAATCATTAGGAATTTATGCAAAACTTAATTCCGTACAATATGTGTCGCACACAATGTGCACTACTGCATGGTGCAAGAGAACATGCTTGATGGATGATTGACTTCACACTACCGCCATACGTTACAGGGATGTTCAAAATGGTGCGGGAGAAGAACGTATGTCATCTATATTGACTGGTCTTTCAAAAACTACTTTTATTTCAAGTGCTCTGTTCAATCCTAACTTATTCATTGTGTTCATGGAGCCATTGGTATGGACAAGTTACGGTTGGACGAGTCTACTCTAGCTTTTCGTCGGATGTTACTGAAGTTAAGAGATACATTGTCTCCACAAGCCCCTTCACGACTTTCTCAAGATCATCGTTGCCTTTCTTGTTACGGTATATGGTTTCAATTCATGCGAAACATCTTCCCACGATATAATACCTGTCATGTTTAGGAGCCCACTCACTTTAACAAGGTAAAGAGGTGAATTAAGAAAGTTCCACCTGTTCAGCAAATTCCTTGCATAGCGTGATTCCGACCTTTCGTTTGAGAAGATCACATTTTCTAACTCACACTGCATTCATCGATCACTTCAAGGCTGTTTTACTTTTGTATGGTATTAAGGTTGATAGACACCTGCAGACATCAGGATTGAGAGTGTTGGTGATCTTCTACAGTGTTGCTGATACTGTAAACGACAACGAAGATGATATCGACAAGGAACGGGTTTACAACGAGTCGTTCGATGAAGAGGACGACTAGTTTGAGTTCTAACTTGTTTCAAAACGAACAGTATGAACATAGTTCACCACATTGCATCCGTGTATGTGCTTGATATTGTTGTTTGTATCAGTTTTATAAGGTGCAAATTCTGACTTTAATTTTCACTGAAGTGACGCTATTTGTCAAATAATAATGCAATTTTCATATAAATTTGAGTTCGGAACAGCCTTAATAAGTAATGTATAATGACTATTTTATCTAATTCATATACACATATTGGCTTCCCAAATGTACTCAGTGTGTTTCGTGATCTGCCTGCATGGAAGGGTTATCCTGTGGAGTGATTTACATAGTATAGTTCATGTATGATGTTGTAGTGACGTCACTACACCATAATTACTTAAGAATTAGACATGTTTGAAATGCATGTTCAACTACCTTTCCCTCGATCCCCCATTTGCTAGTTTGGCTGAAGTGTGACGATGAAGTGGACTAATATCTACCGTCATCCCATTTTTTGACTAATCATGCCAGTTGTAATAAAATTAATAACTAAAAACTACACGATGGCATCCATTCACAGGTGGAAAAACAACAGCATTTCATTTTATTATGAACGACATGATAAAACATTGTCGGGGAAATTACCTTAATTGATGGGAGGTTTTCAACTATCTGAACTAAAACGTCGAGTAATATATATAGCGTAGTACATGTATAGCGTCATAATAAAAGCTTTGCACCATAACAACATATTCGTTATGATACGTGCGTTGGAAAGAGTATTCAAATATATTTCCAATGGTAGCATATTTGGTATAATTTAGAAGATTTGTGTTGGTGAAATGCACTACTAGTTTCCCCTACCGCATCTTTTATTATTCTCACCTAAGGATATTCGTCAACTCCTATAATAAAGCACTTCAGTTCACCACTCGGAAGTTAAGACACGGTTGTGTATTTGTTACTCCAACTATTGAGACCTTGTTTTCGATGAAAGGTTACATGACTGTACTACATGTATTGCATTCAGGGTTACTAGTATGTATGCTAGTAAAGCTGAGAGAATGTATTTTAACTAATATGACAAAAACAACAGTAAAGGGTGAAAATAAGGAATTAGCGAATTTGTTACCTTTTTGCACGTTGACCAATCTCCAGTTAACTACGGAATACCAACTCCCAAGAACAACATTTTCTGAACTCTTAAAAACATAACGTGCAGCCTTGCCTTGATAAAGGATTATTTGAAGAAGTGACAAAATCATATTAAACTGCAAATAGTATGATTTGACCGAATTAAACGAGTCAATACACGTAACTGATGGACTAATAACTGTTATCCATATCAACTTACAAAACTCTTTCAAAAACTATAATCTACTCAAAGCACATATTGACTCTATAAACATAAAATATGATGTAATTGCGATCACTGAGGCAGGGATGAATAACCAAGATAGATGTGCGAATATATTCAAAGAATATAATTTCTACTATCATGGACCATCAGATAACAATAAAGGTGGAGTTGCTGTTTATATTAAGAAAGACGCGTACGTCCACGAACGATTTGACTTGACGCTATATCATAATCCTAGGTTGGACAATTTGTGGCTTGAAATAATTAAAGATGGCGTCAGTTTTGTGATCTTAGGTCTTAGGTGATTTACTCCAAACAGCCCAAACTTGAGCTAACGCAGGAGTTGTATGGTGCTTGTTTGTGCGCATGCGTTGTGGGTAGTTTGTTTGTTTATTTTATAGGCACTTTAGATGATTGGGTGTGGTGAAAGGGAGGTTCATGATCGCTGTTTGAAACGCTATGGGGCTTTCTAGTTCAGTAATCATATTCCAGATTCGAACTGCTCGGGGGTAGAAAGAGAACACTGCTGCATTGATGCGGCACCTAGGGGCTACGTAGTGGCCACGGTTTTTTGACTTTGCTAGCAGATATGGTGAGGGTGTGATGTTGATTATGTTATTTAATATTTTGTAAAATGTCATGGCTTGTTTGATAATGCGTCGTCATTCAAGAGTTGACCATCCAAGGGTGGCTATTAGGTTTGCTGTGTTTGTTTGGCGTCTGTGGTCATTTCTGACAAATCTGGCAGCACAGTGTTGTACTTTTTCAAGGTGTTTAATTTGGGTGGCAGTGTGTGGGTTCCATATGGGAGAGGCATACTCGAGTTTTGGTCGGATTAGCATGTTATAGGCTGTTTCTTTTACTTCAGGTTTGCATGGTCCGAGGGTTCGTTTGATCATGCCTAGGACTTTTGAAGATTTGGAAGCTATGTCAGTGATATGGTTAGTCCAGGTTAGTTTAGAATCTAATTTTATTCCAAGATATGTGTGGCTAGAGACGGTAGAGAATGGCATGCCAAAGAGTGAATATGAATGTAGTCTGGGTTTGGTTTTGTTTGTTATTGGGAGATGCACACATTTAGATATGTTAAATTCCATGTTGTCGTCTGCAAAGAGACGTACGGAAGATTGGACATTTTCGGTTATGTCGTTTATGTAGGGTAAACATAGGACAGATCCTAGGACTGAGCCCTGTGGTACACCAGATGTAACATTTGTGCTGTCCGACAGGGCTCCATTGACTAAGACTCTCTGTTTGTGATTGGATAGAAACGATTTGATCCAGTTTTGTGTGTTTCCAGTTATTCCATAGAAAGCTAATTTGGATAAGAGGCGTTTATGGGGGACTTTGTGGAAGGCTTTGGCGAAATCGAGTAGGATGGCATCTATTTGTGTCTTCTTGTCCATAGCAGTCATCCAGTCGTGGACTGTCTCGATGAGTTGGGATTCACAAGACAGACCTGGTTGGAATCCATGTTGGAAGTGGATGATGATGTTGTGTTTGTGTAAGTGTTTCCACATGTTGCTTAAAATGATGTGTCCATAACTTTGTAGAGGATGCATGTCAACGAAATTCGTCTATAATTAGCAGGGTCTGATTTGTGGCTTTTTTGTGTATTGGTGTTACTAGTGCTTGGAGCCAGGCATCTGGGAGTTTGCAAGTATTGTGTGACTGCTGGAAAATGTGTGTGATGATGTGGGCAATTTCCAATGCAGTCTCTTTAAGGACTCTGGCTGGGAGTTCGTCGGGGCCTGTAGCTTTATTTTGGTTTAGGTTTTTCAGTTGCTTAATTACTCCGTCTATCCCGATTTCGAGGGAGGGCATATCGGGATAGATGGATGGAGCTAGTTGGGGGATGGGGTAGATTTCTTGAGTAAACACGGAACTAAATTGGTTGTTAAGTGTATTTGCTTTGTCGTGATCATTTGTGATTGGTTGGTCGTTTGCTTGCAGTGTAGAGATGCCAATGTATTCTCGTTTGTTTGCTTTAATGAATGACCAGAATTGTTTGGGGTTTGTTTTTAGGCTGTCTCCAATGTGATTGTTTAGATAGTCTGAGTAGGATTTGTTTGCAGCTTTAGTGGCTTGTTTTCGGAGTTGCCTAAACCTTTCCCAGTCACTATTACGTCCAGTTTATTTTGCTTTTATATGGCTTTTGTTGCGTTTTCTTTGCACTCTTATTATTTCACATGTTATCCAGGGGAGGTGGGTTTTTGCTTTGTTGCGGCTGGGAATATTATTGTTGACTAATGAAGTAAGATTATTCCGGAAAAAGTTCCAATTTGTGTTGACATGTGTTGAATTTGGGTTCGTGTCAAAGCATGTTGTTGTTAGTTGTTTTATGTCATCTTTAAGCTTATCCCAGTTTGCAGATTTATATTGGAACATTTTGTGTGGTGGTTTACTGTTACGGATTGGATTTAGGTTTACGTTAAAGGTCACAGCTTCATGATCACTCATGCCGGGAGTGATCATGAAGCTGTTATCGATGGATTAGAAGTGAGTATGAGGTCAACGATATTGCTGGAATCAACTCGTGTGGGATCGTTGACCATGTTTTGTAATCCAAATTCTCTAATTATTTCTAGCAGTTTGTTATGCTTGCTGGCAGTTCTGTTGTCAGTGGTTTGCTGCTTGCCCCAGTTAATACCAGGAAGGTTGAAGTCACCTGCTATAACTACATTAGGAGAAGTTTGTTGTGATCTGTACAGTTTTGTTAGGGATTCGTGGAGAGCTTCGTGGATTTGTTTCATGTGAAATGGATTTTTGTCCATACTATTTCACAGCTTGAGTTTAGTTTTGTAAGTGGTTCTGCTACAATGTCATCGCGGAAGGCTATTATAAACGTATTGTTGCTTCCGACTGTATCTATATTATGAGCAGACATGGGGCAGATACATTTGAAAAGTATCTAGATAAGATACAGATACATTTTAATTTGGCCAGATACAGATACAAATACATTATTTCTAAATGTATCTAGATATATATACATATACATTATTTCTAAATGTATCTAGATACAGATACAGATACATTTGTATGGTTAAAACTCACATTAAAGCAAACACAATTGCCATTCTTACCTTTGATGAGTGACAGCTGTCAGTTCATGATCTGCTCGAATGATCCATGAGTAAATTAATTGGCTTCTTTAATTGCTGTCAGACATTTTCAAAAGAAACTGGTTCCTTTGGTGGATATGATGAAGCCATGAGTAGGTACTTGGCGTCTAATAATTGTTTCCTATATTTACAATTAACACATATTGGCTACGTGGGAGTGGGACATATCCCTTCTTGACCAATGATCTATCTAAAATATATCTGAAATGTATCTGAAATTTCAGATACATTCGGAATGTATCTAGATAAAATACAGATACATATTGATTTCGGCGCAATGTATCTAGATACAGATACATTCAAAATTGTATCTAGATACATAAGATACAGATACATGATGTATCTGACCCCAGGTCTGATTATGAGCACATTGATTTGGAAAGCTCGATGGCATTACACTCCTACCAAGTATCATCACATTTCTATATCTGACTAGCCTCTCATATCCGACTTTATCGAGATTCTGTTGCACTGCAACATGCCTTTCATCTTGTTATCTCGTAAAGGCAACACCGCTTGAAATATGTCTATTCCCATTCAGGAATGGCACATTTTATGTGGTTTCGTCATAATTACGGTACAGGGATGTTGTTGATTAAAAAATAATGCCATGACTAAGTTTTGTTAGATCAGTGCTGACGATGACGATAGATTTTATACACGCGAATTTACACAAAACCAACATGCAAGACGATAATGGCGGAAACGAGCGATGGGTGATGGGAAGGAAGGAGCGCCATCTGTCGCTGTTATTTATTTTTGCATTCTTCTTCCTTTTAAAGGGCTGGGCTCTTGCGAGCGCAATTAGCCCTGAGATGCATGTACAGTTGCGTTATGATGTAGCGGCCTGTGCGCCAAATATTTAAAATCATATTAAAACTATGTTAGATTAAAATAGTTTTAAATGCACTTTGGCATGTTCCTCATGGTGTTGCCTGCGGTGGCTGCAGGTTGTGTAAGCTAAGTCTTTTAAAGAAGTGTTTAAGTGAGGATGCTGATGTGGTGGAAGCTGGAAGATGGTTCCAGTCTGCTACTGTCCGGGGAAAAAAGAATGATAAAGAACTGGGTGGTGGACATGTTCCTGATACAATCGTTGAGTGCCTCTTGTTCTTGGGTCAGAATGGTAGTAGTAATTTCAGCGAATAATATCTACTAGTCCATGATTAATTCTAAAGAGCATTCCTAGTCTATTGTGATATCTTCGCTGTTGGAGTGTGGGCCATTTGAGTTGTAGCAGCATGGACGTAACGCTGCCGGGTGTCCTTCCTGTGTAATTATTAAAAACATATCTATCTGGTTGACGTTGTACTCTTTCTAATGTCTGAATGTCTTTCTGCTTATGTGGGTCCCAAATGGATGATGTGTATTCTAAAATGGGGCGCACCATTGTGGTGTAAGTTGCAGAGTTTACCTGAAGAGTACATTGTCGAAAATTTATCCTCAAGAAGCCCATTGTTCTGTTCCCTTGTGCTGCCGTGGCTTCGATATGGTTGGTCCAGGATAGGTTGTCTGCTATGGTTACACCAATATATTTTTGAGAACGTGTTATCTCAGTATACTGATTATGCAAAGTGTAGTTAGTTAGAATAATCTTCTTGGACTCCGATTTGAATGACTGTACATTTGCTGGGGTTAAACTGCATCTGCCAGGTCTTTTCCCATTCTTCTAGGGCATTGAGATCTTGTTGAAGCAACTGTTGGTCTTTTATGCTGTGAATTTCTGTATAGAGGAGGATGTCAGGTGATGACTGTGTTCCTTCCAAGGCAACTTGCTGGCTTCTATTTATGAGGAACGATTCGATCCATGTAAGGGTATTATGTCTCACTCCTTAGTAGTGTAGTTTGTGAAGTAGGCGTATGTGTGGCACTTTGTCAAAGGCCTTAGAAAAGTCAAGTAGGATAACATCGGTCTGTTGATTCTTGGCTAGTTATTGGTATGTCGTGGATGGTGATGAGGAGTTGAGTTTCACACGAGAGCTGTTTACGAAATCCATGTTGTGCTTCAGCTAAAACATGATGTTGGTCAAAATGTTTCATTACATATTACACTGCTGTGATTGATATGTTCCAGCACTTTGCATGTAATGGAGGTGAGGGATACTGGGCGGTAGTTTTCCGGTTGGTTCCTGTCCCCTTTCTTGAAGATTGGCACCACCCAGGCATCTTTCCAGTCACAAGGCACTTCTCTGAGATCTAGAGAAAGCTGGACTATCTTTGCCATCATTAGGGCTAGTTCTGTCGCTGCTGTCTTCAGAATGTAGGCTGAAATGGAATCCGGACCTGTGGCTTTATCTTTATCAGGTTTTGGAGGAGTTTTCGTACGCCTGCTTCGCTAACTGTGATGTTGTCCATGGCAGGAAAGGGACTGTCGCCTTTGTCAGGGAGGTTGTTGATGTATTCTTTTGTAAACACTGATTTAAACTGGTTGTTTAAGATCTCTGCTTTGCTGAGGCTGTCGCTTTTAATGAATTCATCTTGATTCTTTAAGGGATATACTCCTGTTGATTCCTGATGCCTGCCTTTGACGAATGACCAGAATTTCTTTGATTTGGATTTGTAGTCTTGGCTGATGATGTCTTCCATGTATTGTTTACTGGCTTGCTTAATGGCATATTTTGTTTCAGCTTGGAGTCTTCTATAACGATCCTTGTCTTTCTTCTTTCCAGATTGGTTTGCTTTGGCATGTGCTCGTTGTTGTCTTCGTATGGTTCTGCGGACTGCCGTGTTGATCGAAGGGTTGCTGTGTTGATCGAAGGGTTGTTGTGTTGATCGAAGGGTTGCCGAGTTGATCGAAGGGTTGCTGTGCCTGCGTTGTGTTGTTTTTGATGGGACATGGGTATATATCACTTGGTGGAGTTTCAGCTTGAAGTCAATCCATACCTGTTCTACGGCTGTGGATAGATTTGAATCAAAAGTATGTGCATACCATTCAAGATCCTGCTTTATGGGTGCTTTATTAGCTTTCTTCCACAAGTAGATCTTTTGGCGTTGAGGCTTTGCTCTGTGTTGGGTAAGTGAGGTGTCGTAGAGAATGATGTCATGGTCACTGCTCCAAGTGAAGGCAGAGGTTTGCAGCGTATTTTGAAGCCTGGATGTGTGGTGAGTATTAGGTCGAGGGTGTTATCTTTCCTGGTGGGGAAGTCTACTTGTTGTTCCAATTCATTTTCTACAATTAATTCAAGGATGGTCTGGTTTACCTTAGCCGAATGTTGGTTTCCCTTGATGCTTAGGGTGGGCCAATCAAGGTCAGGGGTATTAAAGTCACCGCCTATTATCAGAACATTCTGTTTGGATTTCTTCTTTAAAAGTGTGAATTCTTCTTTAGTTGAGTTGATATGTAGATCATCAGTTCTATTGGGAAGCCGGTAGTATGCAGCAAATGTGATCTTCTTTTGTTTAGGAAGTTTGATTGTGCCACTGATTAGCTCGATGTATTGAGATATAGTTATTTCACCCATGTTGAGCTCTTGCTTTACTGTGATATGTACTCCTCCGTGAGAGTCTGTAGGTCTGTCGCGTCTGTGCATATCGTATCCAAGGTAATTTGGAAATATCTCAGCTGAGTTCACTTGATCATTCAACCAGGTTTCTGTTCCCAAGATGATATCTGGCTCAGTTGCATCAATAAGTGCTTCCAAATTTCTACTTTTATTTTTGACACTTCGAAAGTTTATGTTTAGGATGCAGAGATTTCTTCTTTCTTTCCTTCTGATTTGTTTTTCTGTTTTAGGTGAAGATGTCATTTCTATTTCGGAATCATGTGGTGTGCTGTTAGTGGACGACTGCGTAGTGGAGAGTTCGGTGTCTGTTGTAGATGCCTGACTTGGGGATGATATGTCTGAGATGTAAGAGTTATGACATGTAAACAGGTTTTGCTGAGAGGGAAGCGAAGTGTTAACTGTGTCGGCAGGAGTGATGTAAAGTTTTGATGAGGTGTTGATGCTGTGACATTTTGGGCAGGTCCAAGGGTCATCACTGTGATCAATTATGAATTCACTGATCACAGCTGTCACATGCCATGGCCTTTTGGTTTGACTTGAAACCTTGAAACATATTCCGCATGGGAATCTTGGTTGACGAGGGCCAAGATTGGGCTCAATGCCACACAACAATAGGAGGGTTAGTCTATGGGAGTTCCTCTCTGATTTAAGTAGTGTGTATTTGGCCAGTTTGTACCTATGACGAAACCACAATACCACATGAGTGGTAATTTCAAACAAAGGAGGTTGTGAGTCTAAATCACAGTTGTAAAAGGTTTGTGGAGGAGATAAGAAGTCAGTACATACGTGTTCCTGGGTGACATACAGCACAGAAAGGCTCACAAGAACCATACGAAACAACCTGGAAAACGTGAAAGGAGGCTTCCTTCTGGAGGTCGCCATCTTGATTCTTGGTATCGTAAGATTACCAAGTAAATTTTTTTTCCAGAGCTTCACAACCTGGAGCCAAAGAAGCACTTATTTAACAACTTGTGTAGCTAGTTTAAATGTGTATCTGCTGTAATCACTAAAAAGTCAGTGTCTATGGACTGACATAAATTTGCAAACGATCAAAATATGCACAGTGTCAGGCTACAAACCGCTACCACAATCCGCTAGGGGCAGCACATCATTATCTCCCAATAGGTGTCACCACTAAATGATCCGCCATCTTGGCTACACACAATCGAATGTTGTGCATTGTTTACTATGGAACAGAAATGATGCAGCAGTATGTTGATAGATAGTGACATCTCTAACGCCTGACAGTAAGATAGATAAGATAAGATAAGTTCTTAAGGTGACCGGCCAAAGATGTGCAGCTGAAAAAACTAGTGTACTGTTTCCCTCGTTTTATTGCAATAGACGCTGACGCGCCATCAGGCAGTTGGTGTATATAGCCCGCCAAAGGCTGTTGCTATGATACGCGGCCGGAAGTCACTCATTAGCAAGGTGATCCGCCATCTTGGCTGTACACAATCGAATGTTGTGCATTGTTTACCATGGAACCAAAACAATGCAGCAGTATTTTGATGGATATAGTGACATCTCTAACGCCTGCCATTAAGATTAAGATACAAGTTCTTAAACTTAAAGGGGAAATGAAATGCAGCTGTTTCATGCTACATATTTAAATATATACCATATAAGTATACATTAATGTTAACAGAAACGTACTCATTTATAAGACAAACTAAAAAAACGATTTTGTTCTATGCCTAAATCGTCGCTATAGAGCACTGCGTATCGCCATCTTTGTTCCAAGCGAGTGGTTTGATTCACTCCTATCTAATCAATGTTAAATTTCGGGGTTTTTCGGTTTACTTCATTAGTAGACATTTCTGTGCGAAAACAAAGATATGGTGCCCTATTATACACGATAGGCGTTCTATAGGTCAACAAATAACTTGTATACGCGTTCGAAATAAAAAGGTGAAATTAAATGGCAACGATTTATAACCAATGAAATCGTTGTTAAAGTCACACTTCCTGAACGAAGATTTTAGCTGCCAGAAGGGGGCGGGGTTTTCAAAGCAAAGTTCAGAATATTAGATGCGCGCGCATACCGGGACTATTTTTATTTTGTTGACGTCGAAGGATTTTGGTAGAGACGAGTTATTAAAAGTGATTTTAAAAACTTCCGTATCACTTGGGGAGAAAATCGATACGACAGATGAAGACTCTAGTTCGACTTGTCACTCGGAAATTACGGTTGATACGGTTGACACACACAAAGGGCCTGTGCCATACGGGTTTCACCCAGTGACAGTGTGCGATCCACGGTCCGATAATGTCCGGCCCCGGGTCAGGTTCAGTTGTGGGAGTCGGACAGTGACAGTTGGTCTATCGACGACGAAGACGTTACGCGACTTAATAATGTCGCATGGTGTTTGTGTGAACACTGCGTCCCAATGACAATGTCGACGCACATCGAGTTGCTGTGCTGTAGGGATATAGCTGCCGTACATCACCGTATGACAGACCTGCATTAGATTTAGTGTCATTACCGATTATGAGTGACGACTTCGAAACGGTTTGCACCAACAGGGCGGTGTTGGAACTTGGAAGTCGGTCTGTTGTCATTGTATGATTTGCGTGCAGACTCGTTGATTCGACCAATAGCTAGTAGGTAAGTACTACGTAATTCAACAGGTATCAAATAATTATTCTAGCAATAACTATTTCAAACTTAAATAGAGTAATTATACTTGTTCCCACCTCAAATGTTCAGGTTCACTCAATCTTCATAAAAACTATGTCTATGATTTTCATCAATTTTTGATCATTTTCTTAATAAAGTTACTTTTATTCTTGACAGGATGTGTGCATCCTTTTTATACAGTTGTTTAATTCCCTATTTAAAAGTGTTCAAGCAACTTGCTTAATTTATATAAAAATGTAGACAAATTGCACACTACCATGCATTAATAGATGCATAATCAGGACATTGTGCAATGTATTATTGATACAAAAATATTTAAGTGGAGTTTTTAATATAATAAAAATGTTATATATATTATGTGTGAGTGTTATCAAGAACACATCATGAATTGTAGTCTTACAATCATAATTATTACAGCCCTTCACAAACAAATGAACCAATTCCCTGAATTCATGATGTGATATTGATAAAATACACAGTTTTGCCAGTATAACAATAATTAGAAGATACCGTTTGTTTATTATCAACTAATGAAAATAAATGAACTTTCAGAACATCGATTGATTCGATTAGCCGCATATCGTCACTTCACGTTGTGGTCAAGGGAGAGACTTGGAAAAGGCAACAGATGTGTTATACCAGCCTGCACTGTATCCAGAAGTGAATGGGGTTTATGAAAATTTAAGCTATGGACATTGCACTATACAGGTGAGTGTACAGTGAAAATAAAAACCATGGATAAGTAAGATTAGATTGACCAAAAGGAAGAATGAATTATTCGGTGCCTTCTTATGTCATTTTTGGCAACAACAATGTGATCTGTAGTGTCTTGCATGTCCCTGTTCATAATTCGATTTGTAATACTGAAGCCAACATGAAATATATCAACAGTTTATTCATATGGAGAAACAATTCACAAATAAATAAGACTACATGGCAGACTGTGCCAATGCATTAGTCAAATTCACACACCGGTTTTCAATGTTTCTTTCAGTTGATTCACTTCACACTGTGACACATTTTAATCTAACTGTATTACAATTTGGGTCTGTGTCAGTCCTGTGCACATATAGTACATCAATAAGTAACACGTTTATTGATGATATGGGTCATCATTATGATCAAATATTGTGATACCAAAATTATTACATACAAAATATCCCATTACACTTCCAGTTTTACATAATTGTGGGTTTCAACTTTCAACACTAGGGCCATGTGTCAAGAAAACAAGTATTATTATTCAAGATACAGATTCAAAACTTGTAGTACTAGTTTCAAAATCTATCAAGTGCCTCCAATTGGATTTATCTAGATTTATGGCACTATATAAGTGTTCTTATTATTATTAAGTACTTTTTGAGATGTTGTTTTGTGATAATGTCAAATGTAATACTAACAATGAAGTATGAATATTAAAAAAAACGTATAGCTGAATCCTTTGCTGCTTCATTAGTTTGTAGTACACTTTAATAATACTGGCTAAAACATACAGATTAAACAAAAAATATATATTTTGTTGTAAGATGGCACTTTATTTTTACTAAACTTGATGGTAACAGTCCAGTTTTAATGGTAATGGCCCTTATCATTTTTGTGACACACGTCCTAGAAGCCACATTAAAAGTGTACAGCGAGTCATATGAACAAATACATGTACAGGTCAGTGTGATGTTTGAGAATGGTAGTCTGTTGCAAAAAACTCACTGTAAGTAACATGTTTGGACTTGGTTAAACTATTCCAGTAAATTACATATACCCAAAGTTCCCTACATCGAATAGTGTCTAATAAAATATATACAAGCTTTTAAGTGGATGTTCCTTACTTTAGGAGGTCCTATACAGTAGTGAGAATGCACTTTGCCTAAAACGTTTCTCTATTTCTGCCAGTGATGTTCAAACAATGTTATTTAAGCATAGAAATCCATTGTCATTTGAAATTGGGTGGCACTAAACCGAATTGATACGGATACAACTAGTTTTCCGTAAAGCCGATTCTTTGCTTTGCCACAGCCTCCTCTTTTGCTGGTTTTTCGATGCCTGCATGCTCTGCTAGAGTTACCTCCTTACTTGATGTCGCAACTTGGAGCACACTTCACAGCTTTGTGCCACACGTGCATCTAGCTGCCATGCCCTCTAGAATTTCTCCTCGGAAGCTGTAGTCCTTTGACGCCATCACTTTCTTCACTACATACCCAGCAGACTTTGAATACTGCAGCTGATACCGTAGCTTGTTGTCTGCTGTTTTCACCATTTCCCGCTGATTGAACAAATGATAAATTAAAAATCTCTCTCTCCTTCTCCCTCTCCCTCTCTCTCTCACTCTCTCTCAATCAATCAAACGGCTAATGTCATTTATTAATCGGTTCCAAATTCTGCCATCCTTTTCAATTTAAACTTCCAAGGAATTCCAATTCCATAATACATTCAGATATTTATTATTGAATCATATATATATATATAATTTATATATGCATCAGTTTATATTTCAATAAGCAATTCCAAAGCTTACCATTCCAATTCCATTGATATATAATTAAACAATTCAAGTAACAATAAACAAATGTCCTCAATTTTAATTATGTTATCTGTTGTTTGCATGCATACTCTTGTGCAGTGAGATTGTATTTTCGAAACTGTATTCCTAACATTGTTTTGCTATCGAGTACAGGCAGGGATTTTCAGCCATTTCAGTTTATTTCCTAATGCAATGCTGGATTTCTAAAGTGTGCAGCTTTGTCAAGCAACTGATACATTATTTTGTAACATAAAATGTTAACACTATTGATATCACAAGCCTTACCTTGTATTTGTGTTGTGGTCAATGGTGGCCAAGTGGAGTCGGGCTATGATGCCTTGACGGCTGAACTTGGGTGCATACTTGAGGAAGAGGGCATGTAAGCTCTCCAGTTCATCAGTGTGAACACACTTCATAACACTCTCTATATCATACAGTAGGCAACAGTCCAGTATAGCCTTCTGGACAGTGAAGGCTTCTGTACCTTCAGTGTTGTTTTCACTTCTTGTTGTGTATACGTTGCATGACTGCACTTCCGGTACAACTCTGCGCCTGCTGTCCATGAATGGAATTCCTGATGTGATGGAGGAGCGAGATCCACATCTCCTTCATCAAGCGGGCATCACCACCACAAGCTGATGCGCAATACCACAGGTGGTTGGCAATTGCGCCTATCGAAGGGACAACTTCAACTTTCTTGGCAGGCAACAACCTTTATTTATTTCTCTTTCTAATGCTGGGATGTCTGTCAGTGGCAAGTTTGGTGATCTTCACCCCATGGTCAGTCAGGTTGTCCAAGCAGCGTTTCAAGCCCTCCACTTCCATCCAGTAACTGTTCTTGACCTCTGTGACCCGAACAGTTTCTTGAGCAATGATGAGTTGGCTGTCAGTGTCCATGATGAAGTAAATGCCAAATGTAGCATTGAGTCCTGGATTGTCATATCTTGCATCGTCTGATGCGACCACGCTCTGTCCGGCCAGAGCTGACATGATGGCCTCTGAATGGCATGTCCTCTATCTCTGGCAGTATGTATGCCCGCTGTATGTTGTAGCACTGGCGGGGTGACAAGGCACATAGGTTCATTAGGTTGACCAAATTGTACACAGTGAATGAATGTCCAGTCAGGAAGAGGACGCTTGGTATCAACAAGTTACTCTCATAAATGTTACCAATCTTGGGTTGCGAGTGCCACATGAACGAGTGGCCATCAACACATTCTGTGGTCACAACCACTGCAAATCCAGTCACTGTGATGCTAGTTTGGTGTTTTAGCAGGTGCAGAAAAGTGAAATGATGTTTTTCTCACAGATGACAAACTTTCTCTCTTTCCCATTAGTGTAAGAACCGCTTGAGTCATCATCAGTGATACCGCTGTCACATGCTACAACATATTCTGCATCACTCGCTTCAATGTTTCTCTTCTCGCTGTTGCAGACAGAATCGTCTGAAGATGGTGATAGTGAGACTGGGACATCCGAAGGGCGTCTATATTGACAGAACTGCCATGGTCAGGGTCAGTCGGAGAAGGCGTGCTAGACTGCGATGGCAACTTTGCATACCCACGGTCATGGTGAATGTTCAATGGAACAACAGTATTGTCAGTATTAACTACTGCATCGACAAAGTGTCGCACTGGCGACACGACCACTGGCTTCCTTTATGTTTTGACACTACAGTTCGATGGCGTGACAGCACTACAAGTGACATTTGTATTACCACGAGGGACGATGTCATCTCGCGTGCTAAATCCTTCGCTGGATCCTTCGAAGCTTGCGCTCGGTATTAAACCCTATGGTTGTTTGGATACTTCCGTTATATATTATGAACAGAATGACACAATCTTGCAAATATTAATTAAAATTGGAGCACAAGTGCGATTTACAAGTGACTTTTTTAACGGTTTTTTTGTGTGGATATATGTGTGTTATCTTTAATTTTCATGATTAAAATGCATGTGCACTCAAATGTGTTTAACATTTGAACTTTATAAATACAAAATATATATTTATTAATCTTTGTAGCTTTTTCCAGTGACGTTATTTCATTTTTTCCTTGTTGGGCTTACATTCAAAAGTCAATAAATTATATAAAATGTCCTTGTTATTAAAAGCATACATTGGTGTTTGCAGTCATGCAATCTATATCAGGAAAACAGTTGGTATGATTGCATGCTTGCTAAATTGTCGCCTCAAAACTGGAGCATCAATTCAGGGTCCATTGTTACAAGCCAATATTTGAGACACATAAATTTGTATTAGGCCTACATGGTGATTGACTTTAGTTGACTGATGTGAACCTACTTACTATGCTAATAACTAATTATATCAGATATGACTATAGTGTTTTGTTGTATGCTATTGACTGTATAACAAGTATTTTTAAGGATTTAAATACTTGTAATGTCACTTAATTAAATGCGGTTACATTTTGTAGTATTTGAGCAGTCCAACTTCAATAATATTTGTCTTTAACTATTTCTTTTAAATTAATACATTCCAATGACAATGCCTACGCGATACGCGAAGTAGTTCCGGTCTGACCAGTTAGGCTCGATTGACTCCGACATAAAATACAAAATACATTCAAATTTACTAGCAATTAAGATCACCATGGCGGAAGGAGGAACTGGTATAGAATATACACGAAGCGGAAGAACAGTAAGACCCCCCAACAAATATAAAGAGTTTGATCATGAAGCAAACGGCCGCCCTGGCAGAGACCGGTTGCCCAGCGCAACCGATAAAACATCTAACAGGTCAAGGCCGGGGTCACGGCGAACCAGTCCCGACGACAACACAACTATAGAATTGAACGAATACCAGGAAAGTGACACAGAAATTGAAGAATTGTTAGAGCATCATCACACCCCTTCCTCAACGAAACCTAAAGGTCAGTGTGTTCAATCCAATTGCAATTCTCAAAGACAATGTGCCAGTAATTCGACACTGGCGGCAACGACCACACCCGCCGTCTTCGGGCCTGACTCCGTCTCCGGTACCAGCCCGGTAACTGTCACAATAAATGAAGTCCCATCTCAAAGAAATTTGCCATGCAAAATAAACTATGCTGTTGGTCCACAATCTGCATATAGTGACAAAGACAGTCTGACATTTGATAGATCACAGGTACAGTCAAACAAACCAGAGACGTCGCCAAAGTGTGGCCAGTGCAAGCAACATAAACAGGAAGTGCTAAAATGCGAAAGATGCCTAGAAATACTGTGTGCGAAATGCCAGCAGATGGACACAGCTCATCTACTTATTCTGAAACAGTATGATGTCAGTTGGTTTTGCAACAAATGTAAACCAAAGGCACTCAACGCTATACATACAGACAAAGAAATAGAAGACCGCTGTGCAGAATACATGTCACAAATAACAAAACGCATCATCCAAGTAGAAACGTCACTCAAAGAAAAAGCAACAAAAAAGGATTTAGAGAACAGCACTCAGGAAATTAACACACAGATACAGACACTACAACAGGAGGTCAGCAAGCTGATACAACATCAGACACACACTACAGTCAATCATCCAACAATGACACAAGCCAACCAAGACCTGGCCACAGCAGTGAAAGAAGAAATAACAGAAAGAGAACAAATCATGGCAAAAAAACTAAATCTAATCATCCATGGTATGAAAGAGAACGGCCAAGATTTACACGAAGTCAAACAGATGATGACAACTTGCCTAAAGCTAGATGCCGCACCAGAATCAGTTACTCGAATTGGCCAGCCAGACCACAACAAGCCCAGAATGATCCTTGCCGTCATGAGAAACATAAACGACAAAAAGAAGGTACTAAGTAAAGCCAAAGAAATCCGAAACAGCTCAGAAGAGAGGTACAACACAGTGTTCATTAGACCAGACTTGACACCAAGACAGAGAGCTGAGTCAAAAAACTTACAGGCTCAGCTGATGCGGAGAAGAGAAGACAATCCAAACAAGACCTACAAAATCTACCGAAGCGAAATCATAGAGACCCAGTAGAAAACCGGGACCACAATGCACATGCACATAGAAACACAACACCACAAAGAAACAGCAAAGCACGGCATGCACTAAGGACATACTACACCAACATTGACAACTCGATACTTAGCAAATATCATGAACTATACACCATTGCGCAAGAATACGATGTGATTGCTCTCAACGAGATAAAACCTAAAAATGGAAATGCACCAAACTTGGAAATCCTCCACATACCAGGATTTGATCTTTTTACGAACGACCTACAACGACCAGATATATCCTGGAATGCACTATCAGAAGACACAGTCCAAGCACAGACAGTCAATCAGCTGAAGTCCCGCCTCCAAAGAGACTGGAGAGACCATCCAGACCTCTACAACTACAACTTCACATACTAACACATACACACGCACGCATGCATGCACGCACGCACACAATCGAGCCTAGAGACTAGGCAAACCGGAAAAGACAAGATAAAGAGAAAAAATAGCAATAATGCCAACAGCAACAACAATAGCAGCAAAATCAATAGACAATGGAATACCACAACAGAAAACTAACCTTGAGACGGTCTCAGTGCTCAACTTGGGCAATTATTGACCGTTCTTAAGGTAAGAACTTAAGGTAAGAACTACAATACATGATTGACAGGGCTTGGTCCGGACTGTGACTAATGTTGATTAATAGATGACGACAATATTTCGCAAAACGTTATACTGGCTACGGTAGCTGACATTTATTTTTGTAATTATTTTGAAGGTTATTCCCCCCACCAGCAACTAAGTCGATAACATAGACTCGTAGATGTAGACGTTGCGGTATTCAGACGTAGCAACACGCCGGCACGACTTGCCGGCGTAAACTAAATCGGCGGATTACAAGCACTCATTATTCCCAATTATATCATAGTATTCACACGTATTTGTACTTTATCACATTCACATTTCTTATTACATTTCAATTTTGAATACGTCATATTTGTATATATGCAGACTGAACTAGAACTGCGGGACTATATAGTGGTCGTAATGATACCTGACGGAGCTCGTGAGTGCAGAGTCACCTTGGCAATAAGAAGCTGGTTTCGGCTTGTTATTTCCTACGCGCCGCTTCACCCTCCAAATAAGGCAATAATGTCGAGCTTCCAGGTCGATTTCGTTTAATTTTACTTCATCGGTGCATATTTATATGTAAACAAATCGACTGAAGATGGACCTGTGACTTTAACCAAGAATTATGTTTCGACGTTCAATGTCTTTTTATGCTCGTCACTTTCGTATTTAGGCTTGCAATCGGCGTTTGAAAGTGACCACCGCAGACTTTTGCCAATCTTGCCGCCGGCGAACACGTCAAATTCATCATCTATAACTTGTTTTTTTCTGTTGGAATCCTTCTGCGGAAGTATGTGAAAAGTTGCTTACTAACACTTACAGTATATCTAGTAGCCACGCAGTGCATTAAATTGTTCTGTTTTTATGTGTTTGTATGCGTTTCGTCGGTTTTTCTGAGAGCTACGCTGCGTCGCCTATCGAATTGCTGTATACAGCTTTGGGAGACATCTCGCCAATCAAACCGGATGTACAACCACACGCTCCTGGAGCATGATGGCGGCGCCCTGTGCCGATAGTAGCTACGTTTGAAAAATTATTTAAAATATACCGTGACGCTGTACTTGTCAAATCATGGTGACATGTACTCTAAATGGTATGTTCTTATGTTTGGGCTGTGGTTGTTCAATCGTTTCATTTCCCCTTTAAGGTGACCGGCAAAAGATGTGCAGCTGAAAAACGCGCGTGCGTGCGTGCGTGCGTGCGTGCATGCGTGTATGTAGTGTAATGTGACGAGAATTTACGATTTTCACGCCTTCTACGAGCGTTCATACACTAAAAATTCACTACACTGGCAATAATTTACGACATATACGCGTAAAAGTAAGAAAATTGTACTACAAGTCTAGTGTGTTGGACAGCTAAAGTTGTACAAAGTTACCTCGGTAATGTGACCAGAATTTACGACTTACTACCTGCGTGTGAACTCGGAAAGAGGTGTGTGTGTGTGTGTGTGTGTGTGTGTGTGTGTGTGTGTGTGTGTGTGTGTGTGTGTGTGTGTGTGTGAGTGTGAGTGAGTGAGTGAGTGAGTGAGTGAGTGAGTGAGTGAGTGAGTGAGTGAGTGAGTGAGTGAGTGAGTGAGTGTGAATACACCGCAAAGTCACTCTTCGATGTGAAAGGTCAAATTACAATTAAGAACACAATAGTTTTATTCTCTGACAATTACAACTTGCAATGTCTCATCATCGGTACCTGTATCATAATGTAGCAGCTAGTATAAATATATAGGAATATATGATAATAATCAAATATAATCAAGTTTCAATGTCAAATCATAAACACCTCCACCTATATCATACGCAGCAGTGGGTAATATATAGGACGATAATCAACTTGCGATGTCTCATCACTTGCATATGTACTAATAATACATTTATACTAATCAACTAATTAAGTGTAGGTTCTACTACTGCTTACTACCTGTGTGATACTGAACTGTCACATACGACGTAGTAGGTTTTGTGCAATGGATTGTTTCTACTGTGGACTGTTTCTGCTGACAACGTGTCACAAAAACATTGGATCAAATAATGATATTCCCATTGTTGTACTTTATAAAATAAACAGTGTATTAAGCTTGTATGGCGTTTTGAGGGTAACATAAACTTTAATAACATGAACATAGGAAGGACAGGAACGAGCTTTGATACCCGTATCGTGGATTTAGCTTAGCGGATTATATGTAAAATAGCAATTGATGGCGGCCATTTTGGAAAATAACCGCCATTTTGAAAAATAGCCGCCATTTTAGAAAACATGGCCAATACGAATGTCCGACGACAAGATCAAAAGTAATTTATTTTAAACAGCCGCACTCAAAAACCAAAATTTTGACACCACACTTATCTCTCTGGGTGGTTTAGTTAATAAGATATGATGAAAATTGGCTTTGAAAGGCGCCATCTTTAAAAATACCGGATAAATATATCGGCGAAGACCAATCGTAACATATTTGCCATCTTTGACTTATAACCCAAACAGGGACAACAATTACGGTTTTATAAGATATAGGAACAGTGAGTTTAGCGACCGCTATCTTTAAAAATGGCGGATGTGAATGTCGGAGAAGGTCAATAGTAACATATTTGAAATCGTTGATCCCGAAAACCTATGTTTTGGTACAAAAATATCTGCTCTACGTGGCGCAGTTATTAAGATATGGGGAAAATAGGTTTTCGGTGGCCATCTTGAAAAATGGCAACGCCTTCCAGGGAGAAATATGAGATGGCCCTATATCCAATAGTTTTGTTTTTATATGCACTAAGTGTGTGCCAAATGTCATGCTTGTATCATAAAATGCACAATTCATACACATATCGGCTGGGCTACTTAGTGCAATGGCTGCTTCTACAACTGCATTAAATGAAATAGTGTTATTGTACCATATGTGAGAAGAATGTATGGATTAGAAACCGAAGATAAGGATCTGCATCGTACTGTTTGTTGTGTTATACACTTGTAACAGTAATATATTATGAGAGAATGAGACAAACGCATATGTATGTCAAAATGGCTGTATTTGAGAAGACACGCGAGATCAGCAGTGATCTCACGAGACTAGTGAGAGGTAGGATGATCGAGACTAACGTCACATCTCCCTTCCAAGTTCAATGAGTGCTTGGAGACAACTCTCAACTATAGGTCCAGCCGTCGCGGTGGAATCACCACTCTCCCAGAACGTGTCACCACTCCAGTGGGAGCTGTGACCGCTGGAGGTGACACTGGTCTCGGCTCGCGCATACGAAGCGCAACCGGTGTCGTCGTCATCTCGGTAGATGACGGGTCGGCGTCGTCTGCTCGCTCGTCAGCCGTCACGTTAGGAGTCGGCTGCAGATGTCGCCGATTTCTTCTTAGGCAGGACGTCGGCGTTCGCACTACATACGACCGAGGTGTGTGTGCCGGACCCACCACCGTGCCGTTGACGTTCGCGTCTTCGACCCAGACTGGGTCGCCGGCCCGAAGAGTAGAAAGTGGTCGCGCGCGATGATATCGGTCGTACGCGTCTTTCTTCTTCTGACGCATCAGCTCTCTTCGCTCTCTCTCTCCCCTCGGCTCATCCCAGCGGGGCAGAAGAGTCGCAGGCACCGTTGGCACTAACGTGCGCAGCTGTCGGCCCATGCTTAGTTCAGCAGGCGAATAGCCGCACTCTAGTGCTGTCGATCTGTACGCCAACAAGGCATCGTACGGGTCGACCGCCTTCTTTAGTAGATTCTTGACAGTCTGGACGGCGCGCTCAGACTTGCCGTTACTTTGAGGAAAGCGAGGGCTGCTCGTAATGTGTTCAAAGCCCTGCGCTCTCGCGAATCGCGCAAACTCAAATGATGAATACTGCGGCCCGTTGTCTGAGATCACGGTCTCCGGAATGCCATGCCGGGCGAAGATCGACTTCAGATGAAGAATAACTGATGACGAATCTGTTGTCTCCAGCCTGGCTACTTCGACGTAGCTGGAACAGTAGTCTACTACTAACAAGTAGGTCGACCGCCTGAAGAAGAACATGTCCGTCCCGACCTTCTGCCACGGCCGCAGATGACATTCCGACGCGATCATCGGTTCAGAGGGGTTTCGCCTCTCCCTTGCACACGTCGTGCAGTTCTTCACAACTTCCTCGAGTTGTCGACTCAGTCCAGGCCACCACACTGAGGCCTGTGCTCGCGCCCTACACTTGACTACTCCCTGGTGTCCCTCGTGTAGTCGATCTATCATCTCCAGTCTCATGGAGACCGGGATGACGAGACGTATTCCCTTGAGTAAGATGCCGTTGTGGACCGTAAGCTCTTGTTGACACTGCCAGTACGGTCTCAGAATCGACGGCAGAGAACAGTGGCTTGGCCAGCCCTCAGCACAGTAGCGCAGAACCTGGCTGCAGATCTCGTCACGCTGTTGCTGTTCCTTGATCTCCTGGAGACGTCTCTCCGTCGCCGGGATCTGTCCCACGACGAAATCTTCGTGAGCTGCCACTTCATCCGCGAACTGGAGTTCCGAGATGGTCAGCTCTCTCACGTGCGGGGCTCGCGACAGAGCATCGGCTGTAATCAGCTCCTTCCCCGGCACGTGCTCGATCGTGTACGTATAACGCATCAGGCGCATACGATAGCGTTGAATCCGTGGAGTCAGCTCATCCAAGTTCTTCTTCGAGCTTAAGAGTGTCACAAGCGGCTTGTGATCTGTCTCTACGTGAAACTCCATACCGTACAGGTAATCGTGGAAGCGCTCCAGTGACCACGTTGTCGCAAGAGCTTCCTTGTCGATTTGAGAGTATCGTTGTTCAGTCGGCGTCATCGCCCGAGAAGCGTACGCCACTGGCCTGTTCGTACCATCGATCCTTTGTAGCAGGACAGCGCCAAGACCGAACGATGACGCATCTGCTGACACCGTCGTCGTCCTGTTCGGGTCGTATAGCGCCAGCACTGGCGTCGCACTGAGTTCGGCCTTTACCGCGTCGAAAGCCGTCTGCTGACTCGGCCCCCAGAACCACTGCCTGTCCTTTTGTAGCAAATCACGCAACGGTTGCGTAACTGATGACAGCGTAGGCGAGAACTTTCCCAGCTGATTCGCCATGCCGAGGAAACGTCGTATGTGGCCTACATCTATAGGCTGACCCATCTCTGTGATGGCCTTCACCTTGGCAGGATCGGCCTTGATGCCTTCAGCCGTCACGACGTGACCCAGGTAGGTGATGCTTGATTTGCTGAACTCGCATTTAGCAAAGTTAAAAGTCACTCCGTTGTCGGCCAGTCGTTTGAATACTGCCCGCACTCGTGTGTCGTGCTCCTCTGATGACGCGCCGAAGATGACGATATCATCCATCATACACAACACCCCGCTCAAGCCGTCAAGAACCGCACTCATGCGCTTCTGGAAGTGCTCAGGGGCTGACGTTATGCCGAACGGTAGCCTTCTGAAGCAATACCGCCCAAACGGCGTTATGAACGTCGTCAGCTCCTGACAGTTTGGCGACAGGGGAATTTGCCAAAACCCCGAGTTGGCATCCAACTTTGTGAAAACTGTCGCCCTAGCCAGTCGGCCAAGCGTCTGGTCGACTGAGGGCAGATCATGCTTTTCACGTCTGACACTCTCGTTGAGATGTGTCAGGTCGACACAGATACGCACTTTGTGCGTCACGACTCCATCTGACGACGTAGTAGTTGCCTTCGGTTTGGCTACCACTACCATGCCGGCGCACCAGTCTGTGGGCGCCTCGACTCGCCTGATGACACCTGTGTCTTCCATTCGCTGCAGCTCCTGTCGAACCGTCTCGAGCAGAGGAATCGACACCCGTCGCGGCGTCGACAACGCAAATGGGACCGCCCCCTCGCGTAACTGGATGTTGTAGTCGCCACGCATGCGACCCAACCCTACAAACAATTTCGGGTTGTCTTGTCTGATAACGTCGGCCGCTTCGACCGAGTCGACCGCCACACGTCGTACGAGATCGAGCATCTGGCAGACACGTCGACTGAGAAGTGACCGTCGTTGGCCACTGATGACGTAAACGTCCTCATCGACTACTGAGCCGTCACGCGACAGCTTGCCGACGAACTTGCCCTGGGCTTTTAGAACCATGTCGTTCGCGCCCACCAGCGTCTTCGACGTCATCTCCAGAGACGGACTTCCTGCCCGTCGGTAGTCGGCAGCCGAAATCACAGTGACGTCTGCACCCGTGTCGAGCTTGAAGCACACGTCGACTCGTTGTTTCGTCTTCATCACCTCGAGGCTGATCGTTGATGACCACGGCTGATCACCTTTCGTCACCTCTCCAAGGAAGGAATACCCCTCCTCGTCGTCTCGGCTGACTGTATCGACGGCCTTTGATGACCTACATACAGTTGAAAAATGACCACTGCGGTGGCACCTGAAGCATGTGGCTTCTCTCGCCGGACAGACTGTTCTCTGATGAGACGACCGTCCACAGAACTCGCACTTGCGCGACGTCTTCGTGGTCGTGGCCTGCGTCTGACCTCCTTGAGGCCTGTTGGTCTTCTGTCTCGTGCCGCCGCCAACTTTCTTCTTTGACTTGACGAAGTCCACACTCGTCCTTGTTGAAGAGGAAGCAAAGTTGCGAAGCATCGCCTGCTCTCGCTTGGCCGCCTCATTCTGACGTGCCATGTCGATTGCTCGCTTCAGCGAAAGCTCAGCGTCTAGCTGAAGTTTCAGCGAGAGCGTCGTGTCTCTGATTCCCACGACAATCCTGTCTCTTATCATCTCGTCGTTCAATTGACCGTAATCGCAGAACTCGGCCAGGCAGAAGAGAGCCGTGATGAAGGCGTCCACCATCTCCCCCTCCTCCTGACATCTTCGGTTGAACTTAGCCCGCTCGAAAATCGTGTTCCGACGAACTATGAAGTGTGAATCAAACTTTGACTTCACCACCTCATACCGCTCCCTTTCTTCAGCTGTTAAGCCAAAGCCGGCCATAATATCATCGGCTTCATCGCCCATGGCGTAAACCAATGCGTTCACCTGCATGGCTTCACTCTTCTCATTCAGAGCAGAAGCCAGCCGAAACCGCTCAAAACGCCTGATCCACTTTGGCCACTCGTTGGGCTTTGTGAACACAAAGGGATCAGGCGGAGATACGTGGAATGACTGCGCCATCTCCAAAAGTTCAGTAGGCAAAGCGACAAGTCATTGGCAGTAGCACATGTGAAGTAGCGTAGCAGCACTAGCGAAGCGTTAGTAGCGAAGCGGTATTGTTCAATCAATCAAAGTTCAGCGAAGCAGTGACAGCGAAGCGTTGACAGCGAAGCAGCAGCAGCTTAGCGTAACGTTCACTTACTCAGGCACGTACTGACGGTAAACTTCTGACATCATGTTGTGTTATACACTTGTAACAATAATATATTATGAGAGAATGAGACAAACGCATATGTATGTCAAAATGGCTGTATTTGAGAAGACACGCGAGATCAGCAGTGATCTCACGAGACTAGTGAGAGGTAGGATGATCGAGACTAACGTCACACTGTTCTGTGCCAAGACATTGTTTACAGCCTCAAAAACGCAAGAAGACTGACTTTAATTAGCAGTTCATCACGATGCAAGCAGTTTGTGAACGTACTACACATTGCATGTCATAGTATTTCTTATGAAGAGGTCAGACGCATTGATACTCTCATTGCTCAAAACCAACTGAGTCGGCAACGAGAAGGAATGATAATATTGCCTGGCATATATCATAACTCCTTTGTTCATTATGCATCTAATGACATTGACTCTCAAGAAGAATCATTACATGGCATGGATACCAGACGTGCTTCTAATGTGGCAGTGTATCAAAAATCCGCAGATGCTTATGGACCAGAAACGTCACATCCTCCTCCAGAAAACAAACCCAACAGAGACAGTTCTATTTAAGGAGATGTAGATCTCCACCAGCTGGTGCACGTGTGTGCATTGTCCGCGCCTTTCCCATACTTATGTCAGTACAGTAGGGCGTACGAAATTGATACAACATGAATACTGCATCTGCAAAGGCTTTTATATTAGACTGTGGGTGGCTCGAGTCTAGGATTGTCTCTTCCCAGAATCAACTATTAGCAGCTTGGACTGGATGAAATGCTGTGATTTTAGAAACCAAATCTCCGGTGATAATTATTTATGTGAATGTTGGCGGAAGTCAAAAGGAATATATCTGAAATCGTCACATGTGAAAAAAAATTATTTTGATATCAACTATGTGACCCTAGATTACATCATTCTTAAATTCGGGAATAATATGCTTTGACGGGCGTTATCTTTCACAATGGCGGATATATGAATGTCGGCGAAGGTCAAACATATATTTGAAATCGTCGTACCTAAAACTATATTTTGGTGTTAACTATTTGGTTCTAGATTACGTTGTTGTTAAGATACGGCAATAATAGAATTTGACCAGCGCCATCTTTAAAAATGGCGAATGAATCAATGTCGACGAATGTTAAATTTACGTTTTTTTAAATCGTTCACAAATCAATGCACACGTACACAGAATACACATTACTGCTCTTCGTGACGTATTTATAAAGTTACGGTGACATTTGTATTTAACAAGATTTAACTAGTTTGCCACCCAGATAATTAACTTTGGACAAAGTGGACAAAGAAGCCCTTTGGCTTATCGATAGTCCAACTCTTTTATCTACATGTATCCCGCCCGACTTTCTTATATCTAATCTACACTGCTCCTTTACTAATGTAACTTCATGTCCTCTAGTCCTTCCATCTTTCTTAACTGAGAAAAAATATTTCTATCAATATTTTCTTAATCATTCAATACTTTAAATACTTCTATCTGATCCTCTCAAGCAATTCGACCGAAACCGCGCTACTGTACGTTACACGTGCCATCAAAACAGCCATGGACAATAAACAAGGAACCATCTTGGTTCTCGTTGATTTTAGTGCCGCTTTCGATACTATCAACCATGACATCTTGATTAAGCGTCTACGTTTGCGCTATGGCTTTGTTGGAAAAGCACTGGACTGGTCGGATGAAATCGTACCTGCAAGACCGGACGCAGGGAATAGTAATGGGTGACCTATCGTCGAGTACTACTACTATAACGACAGGTGTCCCGCAAGGCTATGTCTTTGGACCACTGCTCTTTTCATTATATGTCCAACCTATCGGTGACATTATTCGAGCCCATGGACTATTCTTCCACTACTACACTGATGACTTACAGATCTACTCACATTTCGACCTGAATCTTTCCGTTTTAACGGCTGCGGTTCAGCAAATGGAGGACTGTTTGGATGAAATAAAGAACTGGATGGCATAGAATTCTATGTGCATGAACAACGGCAAGACACAGTATCTTCCGGCTGTACCCAAGTCTGCGTATGCAATCGTTGGTGGCACTGTGGTTCGCGTTGGTGGTTCTACAATTACAGCTTCTCGATGTGTTCAAAGCCTCGGTGTCTTCATTGACAGGCACCTAGATATGAAAAAGCAAGCGTCGCAAACTGTCAGCGCATGCTCATTCCACCTCCGCCACATAAATCAGATTAGCCGTTTTTTACCCAAACCGACAAAGGAACGCGTAGTCAATGCCGTCATCACATTGCGGATTGAATACTACAACGCACTCTTGTACGGCACGTCTGCAGTTAACATCGCGCGTCTGCAACGAATACACAACTCGGCTGCCAGACTGATCCTGCGTCGTCCACGTAGTGACAGCGCCACGCCCCTGTTACGCGAATTTCTTTGCCTGCTTGTTGCGAGCAGAGTGGATTACAAGATACTGGTACTCACGTACAAAGCCATGCACAATGACGCGCCCGTGTACCTGTAACTTATGCACCCATATCAACCGGCAAGAGCACTGCGCTCTGCGAGCAGTGATATGTTGGAAGTGAAGCGCACTCGTATCAAGGCTGGGGACGGCTCGTTCGCTGTAGCTGCTGCGTCCCTATGGAACACTTTACCAAGTGTTGTTAAAACCTGTGACACTCTCGCCAGCTTCATATGTCATCTGAAGACACATTTCTTTTGTGTTTCATATTAGTGTCACTCTAGATGAACACTGCTCACTACTAAAACCAATTTTAATGAGTTTTCTTATTCGTATAATGACTATTCACTATTCCTCACGTAAACTATATTATATCAAATGTTTTACTAAATTATTTATTATTATTAATCTTACACACACACACACACACATATATATATATATATTTATTAGTATTATTGTTAGATAGTTATTGTGCTAGATTGATTATTATTAATATCATTTAATTTTGATGAATAACTGCTATTTAGTTACGTCTTTATTTATATATTCTACATTATTAAATATGTATGAATTTATTTATTTTATTCTTTACCAGTAATATTTATTTTAAAATAATATACATGTACATATTTATTGCAATTCTACCATTTTTGGGTATTTTAATATGTTGTGAAGCGCCATGAACAATACTGGATGTGGCGCTATACCAAATAAAATATATTATTAATCTCCAGATCTCTAGTGTTGTTAAACCACATTGTTTTAGGCGTATTTCATAACTAAGATCTCTAAGTTTTGGCATCATTTTAGTCGTTCTCCTCTGTACTCTTTCTAGCATATCTATGTCCTTTTTTGCTATATGGCCCCCACGCTTGAATACAATATTCTAAATGAGGCCTAACTATTGTTTTGCACACCGGTATTATTAGTTATGTTTCCATGTGCGCTATATTTCGCCTAATTAATCTAAGGATTTGATTTCCATTTGAAGCTGCAATTCCACACTGTTTTCAAACCTTCATATCAGCACTAATGGTTAACCCTAAGTCCTTTTCTTTTAAAATAGTACTTAGTACAATACCCCATTGTATATTATACATCTGCGTTCCCATGTCCTGTGTGGAGCCATTTACATTGAATTGCAAAATTGAACAACATTTGCCACTTTTCAAACTATTTAATCGACCTGTCAAGATCACCATGTAAATGCTGTATATCTCCATTACTTCTAATCCATCTACACACTTTTGTATCATCCGCAAATTTCAACACCTTGCTTGCTATATCATCGTTCAAATCGTTGATATACATTAAGAATAATATAGGTACCATTACTGATCCCTGTGGTAGCCCACTCAAAACTGATTTCCAGTTTGAAGCCTCCCTATTAACTACTACCAGTTGTCTTCTGTCAATCAGCCATTTTTCTATTCAGTTAATGATACCATATCATATGCCAGTAATCTTTGCTGCGGCACCTGTCGAAAGATTTTTGAAAATCTATGTAAATGATATCCACTGGGGATCCCACGTCTACCCACTTAGTTATATCTTCCAAAAAACATAACATATTTGTTAAGCATGACCTCGCTTTTAGAAACCCATGTTGAGATGGGTTTATCAAGTTATGTTTAAAAAGAAAATCCACCATGTGATCTTTAATTAGTCTTTCTAATAAATTGCAAATCACCGATGTTAAACTCACTGGTCTATGGTTCTCTGACTTTTATCTCGAACATTTTAAATAACGGTATAATGTTTGCTTCTTTCCATTCTAAACGAACCACTCCCTCTTCTAATGACAAATTGAAAACTGTTGCAAACGGTATGCTAATTTGTTCTACAATTTCCAATAGTAGTTTGGGCGGAATCCCACCCACTCAAGGTGGTGTATTATCCTTCATAGCCCTTATTTTCTTAGCTACCATTTACGAGGTTACAAATAACTGTCCTAAATAGTCTGAATCTGCCCGCTTGGTACTAGCAGTGAACTAATATTTTCCCTCGTGACCACAGAACTAAAATACTCGTTCACGTCTTCTTCCATTAAGAATCTATGTGATATTATATTTCCAGCACTATCATCTAGTGGACCGACCTTAGCCTGAACTTTCTATTCGCTTCGAACATACGCATAAAACTCTTGCTGTCGTGTTTTAAGTTACAAGCTAATTTTTTTTCATAGCTTCTCTTTGAATTTATAATTTAGGCTGTAGCTTTGTTAAATGCTTCGTAAATTTAAAAAATGTTGCAGTCTTCATCATTTCCAATACGTCTATATGACTTCCACATCATGTGTTAGTACTTAATGTTTCTAATGGTTTCTTTCGATAAGTGTTTCTTTTTGGACCGTTTCCCTTGTTTTTTCAAGGGAACCAATTTATCGACAATGCACTCGGTTTCACTCTTTAAGATATTCCAGCATTCTGTTGCCGTCTTATTCTTCAGTGTGTTATTCCAGTCTATTTTTGCTAAATATTCCCTCATGTCCTTATATCTTCTTTTGTGGAAAGTTATCCTGTACTGCTTTTTACTATTCCTTTCTGATTTTATTTTGATGGTAAAATGTATCTGGTTGTGATCACTACTCCCCAGTAGCTCACATATCTTGACATGTCAAATGATTCACTCTATGAGGACAAAACAAATTCTCAATCCTGGTTGGTTCTAGCACATGTTGAGAAAGGAAACTGTCTTCTACTAAAACTAAAAACGTGTGGCCCTCACTCCCCTACTCTAGGAATTGCCATTGTATATGCCCATGGTTAAAATTCCCCAAAATAAAACAGTCCCGTTTGCTCACTTCCTTTATAGAGTTTTGTGCTTTTACATTCTCTTCTATGCTTATGGTTAGACTTCCATAAACTAACCCAACCGTTAACATTGATATATCGATGGTGGCCCATGATCCAGTTATACCTATTATGTGAGGGTTAATATCTTCTACCATAATGTTTGGTTTACTATTTTTGTTTACTATACTCCTTGCATTTAAATAACCAAAGTCCTTATACTGATGGACCGATCCGCCATTAAAGTGCCGATTGCCCGGTGCTATGTGAGAACTCCCTTTTTCACAGGAGAAATTGAAGCCCATGCCTAAACGACCCAGTTAATGACTTAGTCATTGGCAACGTTGATGAACTAAAGGGAGAGCAAACAAGTCAATTCGTGATCAAGAGGGGGCTCCTTAATTGGTTCTGTCAGAAAGAGAAAGAGGGTGAGACTGTGAAACAACTAGTAGTTCCCAGAATGTTGCGTAATCGAGTCATTATGTTAGGATATGAAACCATCCTATCTGGACATCAGGGAATTAGTACAGACCGGTAGTAGATTTTCGCCAGTTAAAAACAAGGTAACTAAATTCGATGCAGAACCTATGCCCAATCCCGATATTATCTTGGCTGAGGTGGGGCAAGATAGTTACTTGCCCAAACTAGATTTCTGCAAAGGCTACTGGCAAATAAGAATGGAACCGGAAGATAAAGAAAAAAACGCGTTTTGAACTACCCTAGGGTTGTTCCAATTCCGTGTCGGAGGCGCTACTTTATCTATTTATATTGTTCACCACCTATTCGTCAATTGGCGCTATTCAACCTTTGACCTTCGCCGGAAGTGACGTCATTTACTTTTCCTCCCTGGTTGTGGCTCATAGCGTCAATCGTAATTAACATAATATACTACTGCTATTGAAATGAAAACGCACAATTTTGTGTGCAAAGTGCCACGTTCATAAAGCTGGAATTTCCAACATATTGTTTTATAACAGACGTGTAAACAGGCAGTTTGTTTATAGTCTAGAGCTATTTAATAAGTCCAGATAATGTATCTGTTTCAGTCCTCTGTGCACACTCGCAGAAACATTTAACAGTTGCCACGTACCACACGTGAGGCTAAGTCATATAAACAAGTTGATCTGTTGTGGTATGTGTTCGTCAGGCACCCTTGGGAGCGGTGACCCGGGTGATTGGTCGGCAGATGTAACAGGAGAAGCAGGGCAGGTGACAGGTAGGCGTGTCCTCAATCTGTCCAAACTTGGGCATTCAGGTAGAATGCCTGTAGCGCACGTCAACATCATGTCACATAATTTCATGCAACTCTTCATAGCTGCTCGCCGTGTGCCCAACAGTCTTGGTTTAGGTTGATTTAAGAGCATTCCGCAGTTCACTTTTATAGTTGTCATGCAACACTGCAGTTGTAACGACACTTTGATGATATCCTACATGGTGTAAATGTATCAGTATTCATGCCTAATGCGTTTCAAAACACATTTTGCCAAAGAATACATTGAAAAGTAAGTTTGCATTAAAAAACAACATTCATAAATATGACACTGAGGAGATATGAGTTTTATGAGAAACGTATACAAAAGCAATGCAAGGTTGTTTAATATCATCAGTAAATGTGTCATTCTATTATGATATTAAACAAGATGTAATTTTTAATGTGGGCCATACATACAAAACTGACAGAGATATATCAAATTATTAAATTAACAAGTAAACCACTTAGTTTGTGAGCTGTCAAAATATACTAAACCGCTTATTTTAGTGTTATAATTTTGTCAGCATCACTTCATCGATCAGTACTTATTGCTTACAGTTTCATTACCTCAAGAAGCATCTGAGGTCAAATTGCTGCAGTATAATTTAATTGTTTACTCAGAGTGAATGTGTAGCACAGGTGAGATATCCCACAAACAATTAGTTATGCCCGTAATCATAAAATAAATGATCCACCGACATAATGAATAACTCTAAGGAGACACTAGCCAATCCCACTGCACCAAGCTTGATGTGTTCTTTACAATGTGTGGGCTTTATCACGGATTCTTCCACCGCGTCTTGTTTTTGTGTTATAGATTGTCGACAACACTACAAGGGCAAACCAGGTTAAGTACTCGTTTACCTACGTGCGATGCACCGGCGCAGTCACATGCCCACCATTATGCACCAGGGAGCTGCTCACTGAGTGTGGTAATTAATGCCAAAGACTCGAGGCCTAGAGCGCGCGGATGGGTTTATATTAACAAATTCTTCCACAATGTAAGTAGTTTGTGTTTGGATTAAACATCCCCTAAGGCCTCAGAGTTTGTGTTCTTGTTCTGGGATTTCTTGGCCCCTGACATATCTCATTGGGGAGATTTTTTTCCTTCCCACATTGAGGTTTTGTCACATTAAAAGAAACTGTTTCCTGTTTTTGTTACGATTTTTGTACGTTCTCATACATTTTCTTGTTTCTATCTGATGTAATGGGATTTTAATTGCTCTCGTTAGATAGTGTTAATTTGTTCATGCATTGAAATTATATTCTTCTGGATATCTTGTCTTCTTTGACATTGTCCCTGGAGTTGTCGAATGGATTATGTATTTGACGTACAGCTGTACTTGGATTTGATTTACTCTAGCTCAAAATGGGTCTTCTGTGTAGAGTGCTACGATTTTGCCAATTGCTATAGTAATAATAAGTTTCGTATATATTGCTCCATCGAAATCATTCTTCTGGGGTGCATGATAATAATTATACTCTCCATTCCTCTGAACTTTACTTGCTGTTAACTTCTCTGGAGATACAGATGTATTTTAGAGTCAGATCGAGTACATTTGTAATATATTATTATTGTCATGTAACAGTAAAGAGAGATCTAAAGTTCCATACTACCAGCACCAAACATTGCAACCCTGGCTGTTACTATATATAATTGCTTCAAGATTATTCAAAACTGTAAACAGTAAAGTGAGATCTAAAGTTCCATACTACCAGCACCAAACATTGCAACGCTGGATGTTGAGTTTTCTCACTATATATAATTACTTCAAGATTATTCAAGACTTTAAACAGCAAAGAGAGATCTAAAGTTCCATATTCCCAGCACCAAACATTGCAAAGCTGGATGTTGAGTTTTCTCACTACATATAATTACTGCAAGATTATTCAAGACTTTAAACAGTAAAGAGAGATCTAAAGTTCCATATTCCCAGCACCAAACATTGCAACCCTGGATGTTGAGTTTTCTCACTACATATAATTACTGCAAGATTATTCAAGACTTTAAACAGTAATGAGAGATCTAAAGTTCCATACTACCAGCACCAAACATTCTAATGCTGGATGTTGAGTTTTCTCACTACATATAATTACTTAAAGATTATTCAAGACTTTAAACAGTAAAGTGAGATCTAAAGTTCCATACTACCAGTACCAAACATTGCAACGCTGGATGTTGAGTTTTCTCACTATATATAATTACTTCAAGATTATTCAAGACTTTAAACAGCAAAGTGAGATCTAAAGTTCCATACTACCAGCACCAAACATTGCAACGCTGGATGTTGAGTTTTCTCACTATATATAATTACTTCAAGATTATTCAAGACTTTAAACAGCAAAGTGAGATCTAAAGTTCCATACTACCATCACCAAACATTGCAAACCTGGATGTTGAGTTTTCTCACTATATATAATTACTTCAAGATTATTCAAGACTTTAAACAGCAAAGTGAGATCTAAAGTTCCATACTACCAGCACCAAACATTGCAACGCTGGATGTTGAGTTTTCTCACTATATATAATTACTTCAAGATTATTCAAGACTTTAAACAGCAAAGTGAGATCTAAAGTTCCATACTACCAGCACCAAACATTGCAACGCTGGATGTAGAGTTTTCTCATTATGTATAATTACTTCAAGATTATTCAAGACTTTAAACAGCAAAGTGAGATCTAAAGTTCCATACTACCAGTACCAAACATTGCAACGCTGGCTGTTGAGTTTTCTCACTATATATAATTACTTCAAGATTATTCAAGACTTTAAACAGCAAAGTGAGATCTAAAGTTCCATACTACCAGTACCAAACATTGCAACGCTGGCTGTTGAGTTTTCTCACTATGTATAATTACTTCAAGATTATTCAAGACTTTAAACAGTAAAGTGAGATCTACCAGTACCAAACATTGCAACGATGGCTGTTGAGTTTTCTCACTATATATAATTACTTCAAGATTATTCAAGACTTTAAACAGTAAAGTGAGATCTAAAGTTCCATACTACCAGCACCAAACATTGCAACGCTGGCTGTTGAGTTTTCTCACTATATATAATTACTTCAAGATTATTCAAGACTTTAAACAGTAAAGTGAGATCTACCAGTACCAAACATTGCAACGATGGCTGTTGAGTTTTCTCACTATATATAATTACTTCAAGATTATTCAAGACTTTAAACAGTAAAGTGAGATCTAAAGTTCCATACTACCAGCACCAAACATTGCAACGCTGGCTGTTGAGTTTTCTCACTAAATATAATTACTTCAAGATTATTCAAGACTTTAAACAGCAAAGTGAGATCTAAAGTTCCATACTACCAGTACCAAACTTTGCAACGCTGGCTGTTGAGTTTTCTCACTATATATAATTACTTCAAGATTATTCAAGACTTTAAACAGTAAAGTGAGATAAAGTTCCATACTACCAGTACCAAACATTGCAACGCTGGCTGTTAAGTTTTCTCACTATATGTAATTACTGCAAGATTATTCAAGACTTTAAACAGTAAAGTTAGATCTAAAGTTCCATACTACCAGTACCAAACATTGCAACGCTGGCTGTTGAGTTTTCTCACTATGTATAATTACTTCAAGATTATTCAAGACTTTAAACGGTAAAGTGAGATCTACCAGTACCAAACATTGCAACGATGGCTGTTGAGTTTTCTCACTATATATAATTACTTCAAGATTATTCAAGACTTTAAACAGTAAAGTGAGATCTAAAGTTCCATACTACCAGCACCAAACATTGCAACGCTGGCTGTTGAGTTTTCTCACTAAATATAATTACTTCAAGATTATTCAAGACTTTAAACAGCAAAGTGAGATCTAAAGTTCCATACTACCAGTACCAAACTTTGCAACGCTGGCTGTTGAGTTTTCTCACTATATATAATTACTTCAAGATTATTCAAGACTTTAAACAGTAAAGTGAGATATAAAGTTCCATACTACCAGTACCAAACATTGCAACGCTGGCTGTTAAGTTTTCTCACTATATGTAATTACTGCAAGATTATTCAAGACTTTAAACAGTAAAGTTAGATCTAAAGTTCCATACTACCAGTACCAAACATTGCAACGCTGGGTGTTGAGTTTTCTCACTATATATATAATTATTTCAAGACTATTCAAAACTTTAAACAGAAGCCATTTAACAGTTCAATCACTTCAATATATTAACCAAACATGGCAGTATGTACACTTTGAACATGGCATAATTGCTGCTATTCAGGTAATTAATAATTATACATGTTGCCGAATTGCATTCAATAAGTGAATAATTTCGCAATAGCTAACACAAATCTTGAACAAACATACTTGATAAATTAGCAGATAAAATGAGTAGGGCACTTGCCTGAATGCATCTTAGATCTGCTACAGCTGTAATATATATTTCTTGTGCATCACTGGACCATGACGACACTATGGAGCCGTGACCGAAGCAGTGTATATATAGTCAACAAAACACAACAACAGTGGTCCATACATTTTTATGGATACAGAAAGTATACCCTTGTAATCACATATTCGTGTGATCTTGTCGTCACAACTACTAATTTGGCTTTTGATGTCCTGTACCAGTTTATATCCAGCTGTGTAGATTTATTCCAACATATCATGTCAATACATCTGAATCCATCCCTCATCACAGTTCTTTTGAATAGTTGCAAACGTAAACACCTACTATAGTATTGCCACACAACAAGTGTATAATGTATAATGATCATGATTAATCGTCGAAAGTAATATTCAGAGATTACACAAGTACACTGGCTGTCAGCAGTGTTCTGATGCAATTGTGCTGACAGAAAGTGCTCACATGGCTAAATGACAGTGGTACCTGGAGCAGAAGGCGCCTTTATGGTTGTGTGAACAGCCTATTGAAAGTTCTACAGACCAGTGGGCTATATATAGTGACCCGTTGATGGGTGGGCAGGTAAACGCGAACTGCTCTAGCAGTGCATGTATTGTGAGTTCAACAAAATTAGGCCAGCTAAGGCTAGCAATTCTGTTGTATCTTACATATACCAGTGGGATTTTACGTATCAGTTCAGGATTCTAACCGGCGAAACAGTACGATTCTTACGCCACTCAGTTGAGCAGGTAAGTGTTAACTAAAACAGTTCCCGCTTGCTGTATGTCTATGAATGCACAAGTGATCAATTGTAAGCAATGCATATCATTTAGCTCTCGGTCAAAGAGGTGATTGGAATGCCATGGTGTAATGGTCATAGCACTGAGCTGTTTAAGGACACAGCATTCACTGCCAATCAAACTACTGTCATTTATAAACTTCACCAGTTTAATTTGTCCCACTTGCAACGTTGTCTGTGTCATTCTAAAGAGACTAAAAGCTATTGGTCCCTTCTACCTGGTGTCTAAGCCAGGGTAAGTAAATGTGTAACCTGATGTGAACTCCGATTACTGGGTTTACCCCCACGATAAGGTTTTCGATCCACATTATTAATATGATTGGGATGATATAACTACTAGTGATAATAATATTAGTACTGCGTTGATTGTATCAAAATCATCAAATAGTATATGTAATCAGGTATCCACGAAGTAGTCAATAATAATCAGCTAGATGATTGTGCCCGCAAAATGGATGATGATGATGAAGCATGATGATTTGTTGACACGTAATATAAGGGTAGCACTCCTGATAAACGGGTTATCATGATGACAAAACACTGGCATGTTTTTGCCAGTTTTTTATATTTTGCACTGGCACCCCCTCCTCGCACTTGGCATCCCCTCATAAACAGCCCTGATATATTATACCACTAAACGCTCCCTTTTTAACTTTACCATCATATCGTGGTATTCCCTAATATCCAACCTTGGTATCCCGTAATATTGAATGTTGGTATCCCGTGATATCCAACACTGGTTTCCCGTAATACCCAACACTGGTATCCCGTGATATCCAACCCCGGTATCCCCTAATATCCAACCTTCTTATCCCCTAATATCCAACCCTGGTATTCCCTAATATCTAACCATGGTATCCCCTAATATCCAATCGTGATATCCCCTAATATCTAACCCTGGTAATCCCTAATATCCAAACCTGGTATCCCATAGTATCCAACCTTGGTATTGTAGAATTTCTGCTCTTTATATATTTTCAAAATCTTATTTCCTTGTAATTCGGTTAAATTAGAAACGTCAGGCGAGTACACCAACATTCATAGACAGAGCATATTGTTTTACGTAATAATTTATAAATGAGTGCAGTTGCACTCATTAGAGCGCGGTTATAATTCGCTTCTAGTTAAATCGCGTTGGGGGCGATTACATTGCTATACGGGTGTGTTCACTATGCATAAATTAAGGATGGCTCATTGTAGCGCATCTTTTTGGCTCAATTAGGTCATGTGTTACGCTGTTTAAGACTAGGTATCAAAGCCATTGTCAGGTAGAAAGCAACATCTTGGAGAAATCGGGGCACGTGTAGATTTTTGAGAAAGAGAAACAGGGCAGCAATGGCGTCTGCCACCCTGAAACAGGGCTGTAATGGCGTCTGCCACCCTGAAGCCTAGATGTAGGCAGAGTAAACGTGCGAAGTTGTATGGGAAGCAGTAAAAAGGTTATGTTCCCTTTATAATACGGTGTGACAGCGGTTCGAGTGCGTGAGGGAACGAACCGACTGTTGTAGCGACTCCACGCAGCGGGTCGGCCGAGCTGGGTTAACGGGACAGGGCGAGAGTGTGCGGGCGGCAGACCGAGTGGTGCAGCAGCGGTCAGAGCGAGGTTGTGGAGGAGACACGTGTCCGGCGGTAATTAAGAGGAGCGTCGCGTACGGACGGCTTCGAGACAGGTCGCGACTCCATGTCGCCGGTCGACCGACTGTGCGAACGCGTGTGACGGCGATTAGAGCGTACGGGCAACAGTGGAGGACACTTCCGGTGGACGGTCGTCGAGTCGTGATGCGATCTCGTGGCGAGCTAGCCGAGTCGGGCTAACGGAACGAATCGGAGCGAGAGCGACGAAGTTTCGCTTGACTACGAGGCGAGACATAGGGAAGTGACAATTCGATGTTATGTTTCGATGTTGAGTTGCTGGCTAGATTTCTTTGAATTGTCTCAATGTATTGAATGTAATTAAACTACTGTTGTTCTTTTTACTGGGGATGGTATAGATCCCCGATGTATGTAGACACTGTATTTCCCTATAGTCTGGGTGGTATATATTCCTCGATGTTTATGACGATATCACAATAAAGTGATAAACTGACACGCCACCTGGCGAATAAGGTGTATATCAGCGTGCCAGTGGCTACACTAAAGCCAACGTGGTTTAGTGTGTGTTGTCGCCATGATGTGTGTTGTCGCTAGATGTAAACGAAACAAAGTCGGCAATAAATTACAGTTATATACATCGGCTTGTTTACATACATATATATAAACAGTTATCGTTATATGGTGTCAGTACTGGGATAGTATAAGCCACAGAAGAAACCGAAGAAGACGCATACAAGATGAGTGCAAGATTGACGGCAAAAGTACCGAATCAGCTCTCCTTGGAAAACAGAGGAGAATCATGGCGGATCTTCAAGAGAGAATGGAGATACTACGAGACAGCGACGAAAATAGCGAAAGAAGACGACGAGGTCAGAGTTGCTGCGTTTCTGAACGTATTAGGTACGGAAGGAGTAGATCTATATGAAACATTCCAGTGGCAAGAGGACGAAGACAAGAATAAGATCGATGTCGTCTTACAGAAATTTGATGACAACTGCATTGCCAAGACCAATGAAACCTATGAATCATACAAATTCTTCAACAGATCGCAAAATGCAGGTGAGACGGTGGAAGCCTATATAACAGCGCTATACAAGCTGCCAGCCACTTGTAATTTTGGGACTTTGAGAGAGACTGATTCGAGACAGGTTGGTCATAGGTATAAAGGACGATAAAGCAAGAGAAAAGTTACTTGCAAAGGAAGACCTAAATCTGGAAACTTGCGTTGCCATGTTGAAAACATTACAAGTGACACACACACGTGCACAAGAAATAAGTACAGAAATGACCACTCACTTAGTTCGACACAAGGCGGCGCCAGTCAAGCTACCAGCTGCAAGCCCATACAATGCAAATTATGGCAATCCTGCAAGAAAGTACAACAGATCTAGACGTTCGAGTACTAGCAAGTACACACCCACCAGTAACAGGTATGCACAACTTTCTGGTGAGGGACGATCATGATGTAGCAGGTGTGGTGGTATACATGCAAAAGGGAAGGACAAGTGTCCTGCAAGTGGCGCCACCTGCCATGTGTGCGGAAAACTAAATCACTTCGCTAAGATGTGCAGAAGTGCAGCTACTCATCAATTGGTCGAACAAGCGATCATACACACAGTGGGCAGTGAACGTAAGACGAAAGCACACGTAACACTGACAATAAATGGCAAAACAAATGTGTCGTTTCACAGGGTCATCAGTGGACATCCTGCCATATCAGGACTACGTATGTGCAACAGCAGATCACTCATGCAGCAAGTTGGAGAACACGAACATTAGACTCGTCATGCACAACAAGTTGGTAGTGAAACCGATAGGACTGGCGCGTTTGCAAGTTCACCGCAAGGGAACACAGCGACAGATGCGTTTCGTTGTTGTGCATGCCAATGTTGTTCCACTTCTGAGTTTGCAGTCATGTCTGGACCTTGACTTAATTCAGATAAACGACTGTGATGCAATAAATGCAGTGACCATGAGAACATACAGTCGGAACCGTGACAGAGGTGGTGACAGCCAACAGACAACGATGGAGACAACACAAACACTACCAACGACTGGTAAAACATGTCCATCGAAAGAAGACACGGTGCACATTTCTGTGATGAGTAAGCGATCACAAGTGTTACAGGACACTGTACTCGGAGAATACCCAGATGTATTCGAGGGACTTGGTTGCCTCGATGGCAACTATAGAATACAGATTGATCCAAGTGTTAAACCTGTTATCCATCCGCCTCGCAGAGTTCCTTGTGCGGTACGTGAAGTCGTGAAAAATGAACTCACACGAATGGTAGACGAATCCAAGGTTGAGGCCATCATGAAGATGCCTACTCCAACGGATGTCACAGCACTGAAGCGAATTCTCGGCATGGTTGGCTATCTTGCGAAGTTCTTGCCACATCTGTCACAAGTATGTGAACCACTGAGACAACTAGATCGGAAAGATGTGGAGTGGTGTTGGCTTGAGCAACATCAAGATGCTTTGAACAAGATCAGAGAACTGATCACAGCAGCACCAGTGCTCGCATACTATGATGTAAAGCAAGCAATCACAATCCAATGTGATGCATCCCAGAGTGGTTTGGGTGCAGTGCTCCTGCAAGAGGGAAAACCAGTGTGCTACGCCTCTCGAGCACTCACAAACACAGAACAGAACTATGCCCAAATCGAAAAAGAGCTCTTAGCGATTGTATTTGCATGTGAACGATTTGACCAGTATGTGTACGGAAGACCCATCACCGTGCAATCGGATCACAAGCCACTTCAGACGATCACAAAGAAATCGATGATCGATGCACCGAAGAGACTGCAGAGAATGCTGCTCCATCTGCAGAAGTACAACATAGATGTCGTGTATACGAAAGGAAACGAAATGCATATCGCAGATGCAGTATCTCGGGCATACCTTCCATACAGCCACGCACATGACCCAGGGGATCATGTGTTCGACATTGAACTGCAACAAATGGACATGACAGAAGATGTTCATCTGTCGACCAACGGAATACACGAAATCATGTGCAAGTCACGTAAAGACGACGAAGTGAAAACTGCAGTTCGCTACACACTTCAGGGATGGCCGGATCGACGTGAAGCAGTCGATCCACTCGCACGACCGTATTTCAATTGCCGTGACGAGCTCAGCACACAGGATGGCGAACTATTCAAGGGACAGAGAATCGTCATACGTCGTGACATACGAGCCATGCTCATAAAGAAACTCCACTCCTCGCACTTAGGAGTCGAAGGATGGCTTAGAAGAGCACGTGAAGTGATGTATTGGCCAGGCATGAACCAAGAAGTAAAAGATGTCATCAGTGCCTGCAGTACGTGCAACGCGTACAAACCAGAACAATGTAGAGAGCCGTTGTTGTCACATGAGATACCGTCACGTCCATGGTCACGAGTTGGAGTTGACCTGTTCCACCTTCATGGAGAGGACTACCTCATAACGGTGGACTACTTCTCGAACTTCTTCGAAGTTGACAAGCTGTCATTGACCAGTGCAACACAGGTTATCACCAAACTGCGTATTCACTTTGCGAGATACGGTGCACCAGACAAAGTGATTTCTGACAATGGGCCACAGTTTGCGTGTGAGGAGTTCAAGTTGTTCTCAGAGCGTTGGAAATTTGAACATTTTACATCGTCACCTCGTTACCCCCAGGCAAACGGAAAGGTGGATAACGCAGTCAAGACGGCAAAGCAAATCATGCGGAAAGCAATTGATGACAAGGCGGATGTATATTTGGTGTTTCTGGACTATCGAAACACACCTACATAAGCTATGCACACATCGCCAGCTCAACGGATGTTCGCACGTCGAACCAGAACACTGCTACCAACGCTGCCAGAACTGCTGCAGACTGATCCTGCAGCACAACGTGATGCTCCTGAACAACTCAAACGTAGAAAGGAGAAACAAGCCAGGTTATACAATCGTACGAGCAAGAACCTCAGCATACTACACCCAGGAGATGTTGTGCGGTTCAAGAAGCCAAATGCCTCAAATGACTCACGAACATGGACACTAGCACGCATTCAGAAACCATCGGGCGTCAGATCTTACATCATTGAGAGTGAAGGCTCGGCATACCGAAGGAATAGACGACAGCTACGTGCCACACCAGAGCAGTATAAGGATGATACTCGGTACTCTCAACAAGATGAACCTGACAATACGATGAAAAGACCAATGTGTTCAGACAACACGTGCGTAGACAACCAGAACGCACAACAGAGAGGTCAAGACAACGTCACGTCTCCTCCAAGCAGTGAACCTTCAGTCGAAACGTCTCCACAACGTAATGTACCATACACGGTAGTACATTCACCACGCAATATGCCGCCGAGGGTTATAAGTTCACCATGCAGTGTGCCGGCGACTGTTGCACGACCAAGGCGTCAATTGAAACTTCCAGCAAAGTTCAAAGACTTTGAAATGAAGTGAAACGTTAAACATCTGACTGTAAAAAGAGGGGGATGTGACGATATCACAATAAAGTGATAAACTGACACGCCACCTGGCGAATAAGGTGTATATCAGCGTGCCAGTGGCTACACTAAAGCCAACGTGGTTTAGTGTGTGTTGTCGCCATGTGTGTTGTCGCCAGATGTAAACGAAACAAAGTCGGCAATAAATTACAGTTATATACATCGGCTTGTTTATATACACATATATAAACAGTTATCGTTATAATGTTATTTACCTGAGTCCAAGTGGACCTGAACTTGTAATGCATTGACGTTTGAAGCCATTCTATTATTGTTCGAGTATCAAGGATTAGCTGGGGATAGCTACGGATTATATAGCTATCGATGAGAGCCTAGCTAGGATAGAATAAGAGGGTATATGTTGCTTTTATCGTTACTGTGAAAGAGTTCCTTTTTATATGTATATGTAATAAAATTCATTAAATTTCCACTGTTCCTTGTTGTCTATATATGTAATAAAATTCAATAAATTTCAATTATTCCTTGTGTTTTTCACGGTTGCTGCCCTCATTCACAAGCGTTGACATGATTAATACTGAATCCTAGTAGACTAGCGCCATCTAGTTACGGAGACCTCGCCAATCTGTGACATATTTGGGGCTTGTGCGCGGGATTCCGGCGAGGGGAAATAAAGTTAACACCTTTTGTTCAACGCTGTGAATTGCGGGTAGCACGCGTAACAGCAGCAAAGAACGTGCCTGGGGAATCGGATGTGCTCTGATACAATACAGTATCGGCATTTTTCAGTGACTAGAGATGAGACCTGCATCTATTCCTGTGGCTGTAGTGTAGGGTAATTCACATGCCCCTTGTCGTTTCTGCCCAGATATTATTCCCAGTCCCATATTTCCATTTATACCCGTAGTATATTCGTTCACATTTTGAATCGATAGGCTTGTTTCTTGCAACAGTAAAGGACCATTAAATGATTGTCGAATTTGAGGTAAGCGGAAACCTTATTATTTAAGTGGTGCCAGGAAGTAGAATTACTTCACATGTTGTATTTGCCAGGAGGGCAGTGGACATACTTAAGTCCCAGGTCACGTGTGTTGATCGTTAACACGGTGAGTTAGAAATCTAAGAGATATTTCCTGTTTTAATCTTATGAGAAGATCACGAGGAGTGTTGGAGCGTAGCTCGCACTTATTTGTAGTTAAAAGGTGATTTACCTTTTATATTACTTTGATCGGATGTCCGTTCTGTATTTGTTCCTGTATTCAAATATTTTCCTGTGATTCAAATCGTATCCGCACACGAATCGGACCAGAAATTCCCAGGAGTGACGTCATTGTAGAGGTATTTTCCCAACTTTCGAATTGGCGGCGTAGGTATTGAGGATTGAAACATGGCGTCTGGGAAACTTCCACAGTTCAAGTAGAAGCATTGGCGGAAGAAGTGCGTCATCACCATATTTTATATTTTTATGCTGAATGTACACGCCACCTAGACGGAAGCGGAAAGAGAAAACGCACTGCGTTCCGCACGGATGGAATCACGCAAAACGCATTCCGCATGCCGCATCCGTACATATGGAATCGTAGCTTAACCGTGCAAAGTTGTATGGGATGCAGTGAAAATTTTATGTTCCCATTATAAAACGGTGTGAGTGATTCGAGTGCGTGCGGCAGCCACTCCACGTAACGGGTCGGCCGAGCTGGGTCAACGGGACTGGGTGAGAGTGTGCGGACGGCGGACCGACTGGTACAGCAGCGGTCATAGAGCGAGTGTATGGTGGAGGCACGTGACCGGCGGTAACGAGGACGAGCGTCGAGTACAGACGTCTTCGAGACGGGGCGCGACTCCATGTAGCGGGTCGACCGAGCCAGGTCAACGGGACCGGGCGAACGCGTGTGACGGTGATTAGAGCGTGCGAGCAACAGAGGAGGATACTTCCGGCGGACGGCCGTCGAATCGTAATGCGATCTTGTGGCGAGCAAGCCGAGTCGGGCTAACGGAACGAATCGGAGCGAGTGCGACAAAGTTTCGCTTGACTACGCGGCGAGACGATACATAGGGAAGTGAAAGCTAGACTTCTTTGAACTGTATCAATGTATTGTATGTAATAAAAAGACTTGTTCTCTGTACTGGGGGTGGCATAGATTCCCGATGTATGTAATTAAGAGACTGTTTTTCCTTGTACTTGGGATGGTATAAATTACTCGATGTTACCTACCTGCGTCTGAGTGGATCTGAACTTGTAATGCATTGACATTTGAAGTTCCTTTGAGAGTGCTAATAGTATTTAGTTTTTTTGAACGAGCCATTCTATTATCTTTTTCGATTATCAAGGATTAGCTGGGGATAGCTACGGATTAGATAGCTATCGATGAGAGCCTAGATTGGGTAGAGTAAGAGGGTAGATGTTGTTTTTATTGTTACTATAAAAGAGTTCCTTTTTATCTGTATATGTAATAAAATTCATTAAATTTCCATCGTTCCTTGTTGTGTTGTTCACGATAATTAATATTGAACCCTACTAGACATGAGCCATCTAGTTACGGAAACCTCGCCAATCTGTGACAGGTATCACCTGATATCCAATCTTGCTATCCCCTAATATCTAGCCCTGGTATCCCCTAATTTCCAACCTTGGTATCCCATAATATCCAACCTTGGCATCCCCATATATCCAATTTTAGTATCCCCTGCCATCCAATGCTGGCATCATTTAATATCTAACTCTACTAATCCCTAATATCCAAGTAATCCAACCTTGGTATTCCCTAATATCTAACCCTGGTATTCCCTAATATCCAATCATGGTATACCCTAATATTCAACAAAACAACCTTTCGCAACAATGGCCTGTAAGAACCTTGCACAACAACGTCTGACAACAATAAACTTCTCTCGACAACTTCTCGCACCAATCTCTCACAACAACCTCTCACAACAATTAGCTTCTCTCAACAACACCTCGCATTCAGCTTCTCCCAACAACATTTCACAATAAGCCCCCACAAAATCCTCTCGCAGAACCTCTCACAACAATGTTACAGCAACGTCTTGCAACAACACAAATGAATGAATCTTGTGTTGTAGTCAGCAGGTGAAGAGAGATGAGTGACACGGAGAAAGTCGATCTGCCGCAAGAGAATGGTGAGTCATAGCCTCGTAGACACAAGAAGATAAACGCATGCTGTATCTCTCGGTGAATGAGTGACAGCTGCTCCACTGCCATTATTAAACAAGCCAATCAAAACACTTTACATCCTGAAATTGCGGTGTACATTTCGGTAAATGGAATGTCTTATGTCTGTGCTATATTGTGATCAATACAACATTGTTGAAAGCTTTCTAAAGATGAACAAATATTCCCAGGTTACACACATATTTCTCACTAAATATGGGGTCGTAGTCAAAATTAGACATTTCCATATCATGTAGCTGTTTCGACATGTTGAATCAAATCAAGGTCCTGAATAAAATCTAAAAAATGGTTGCCCTGTCCTGTATATATATATATACGATATACAATTTATTTTTTATTTTTAAAGGGAAACAAAAAGCAATGTTTTGGTGTTATGCACCTAAAACACTAAAAGAATTAATACAAACTAACCATTTGCATCTACAATCAACCATTACCACACCAATGGTTAACTCAGAATGTTGTCTCAAAATGGAAGATTCCAATAAAAAGTCCAATTTCCTGGAGGCTGACATCTTGCTCATGGTGAGAGGCTTGACCAATAAGTGCCGAACGGTGACGTCGGTTGTGACGCGCCATGTTTCTGATTCTGGTCGACACGTATATGGATTCGTCAGCTCATTTATTGTTTTCTCATATTCCCATTGATTAAAAATTACACTTTCATATGCATGAACAACTATTATAATGCCATACCCGATGCACCATGCAGACGTAAGATTGTTACAAATTAACGTGACAAAGTAAATACGGCGATTATTTACATCGTAAATTGCAGTACTGGGTTTGATATAAACATCTCTCACAATATACATAAAAACTTGTTACATAATGGAAAGTGGTATTATCAGCTGAAAACACATAATTGCAAATGCTAACGATTGGTTGGCAGAAATATATATATATGGGTTTACTGAGCGTTGTAAACAAGACTAGTATTCCCAGTTCGGCGACCGGCTAACTGGGAAGAGTAGAAACTTGTGACGTCAGTCTTTCTATGAAAATGGCACTGTGCTACAACTTGAATTTTTTGTTTTCAATAAAAGTTACTCTAGTAAACTACTCACATAATATTGTTAATTGTAGTTGCAAATGGTAGTTTTTAGTAATACTTTGTGATGCATATATCCACGCAATTGCCATTTTGCATTAATTTAATTTAATCGTTTTAGCATTTCTCAATGATTTTAAAAGATAACATTTTAATATTTCCTTTTATTATTCAGGTTTGTTTTGCTGAATGGATAATATTGTACTATGCGATTTTACTAAAGCACTTCTTTTATTAAATTGAACTTTGATTTGCTCAGCTCGTTTCTAGCACACATATTTTTACTTCTCCATTCCACACAATTTTTGTAATTGAACAATTTGTAAATCATACTGTGTTATTCTTTTATTGGCTAACTTATTATTGTATTGACGGGGGACATCACTACCATAACTAAACAGAACTGCTACTAGGTTTAGAACACATAAATTTTCTACACTAGATATCTATTTTTAGGAACTCTGATTACAAATGACCTCTTTTCAAGGAACTGCCTGATACCTTCAGAAGTGCCCATACCAAACCATCTGTCCCATATCTTGCTGATCCGCCATGGGTTGATAATTCTAACAAAGAAACAATATCTGTAGAGGGGGGGGTCACACAGAATGTTTAAAATTCCCTAGGGAAACTTAAAATGGTTCAGGGCACAATAAAGGAACTTGTTTCTACAGTGCGTGTGTTGACACCCAAGGTGTGATAAACCTATTCAGCTACTAAGAATTTGACTTCAGGCTGTGTTATCACTTTTAATCAGTATTAATACAATATCCAATCAAATATATATCTCTCAGGTGATTTAGCATAATTTATGATTATATTAAAAATCTAATCAACAATAATTATTCTGAAATATAGTCCATTAAAATGTATAATAAACAGAAAAGTCCTGCTGTAAATAATGTTCATTAAAAGTGTATACATGTGCCATTACACCTGTATATATATAATAAGAAATAATCAGTACATTTACAGATGTTCACGTGACTATATTATCAAACTTAGGCTACTCTAAAAATATGTGTTTTTAAAAGTGTTGAATACTGTGGCAGTGTCTTTGCCATCCTGACTGTATAGCCAGCAACTGATTCTATGGATCGCCTGAACCACAGCAAGGCGACATGTCCATGTGCTTGACCATCTGCAAAAAACTTCCTCGTTCAAAACACTGCCATAGTGTTTTCAGTGTAGATTCAAAACATCTTTTCTTTTTGAAAATAGGTCAGTATTCTCACATTCATCTCAGGCCAGACTAAAACACATCTCAGCGGTTAACGTGTTAGAATACAAATATATTTTTAACTTTGTAACATGATAAAAACGAACAGGTTATTAAGACAAAAGCGATCAGTTTTGAAAATGGGTACAGTGCATTTTAACTGAGGATCAAAAGACTAAGTAGGTGTTAACATATTATTATAGCAGTACAGTTAACGGCAAGAAATAATCTGACGTCAATTGATGAGTAACACGGTTGAGTAACTCTACAAACCCATGCCAATCCATTCGTGGTAGAGTACACAATATTAAGCATACACAAGCACCAGGAACAAATACAAATGTCGCACTTCGGGAGCAGTGTGCACGCCATAACAACATGTAACAAGATTGCCACCCTGAGAATTAACTCTAGGTGGCAGGTGGACAAGGAAGCGCTTTGGCTTATCGAGAGTCCGACCCTTTTATCTATGTGTATCCCGCCCTTCTGAGGTATGTGTCGATTTTATTTTTAAACATATTTACGCTACTAGCACACACACAATCAGCAGATAATCTGTTCCATTCATTTACAGTTCTTTGTGAAAATGAGAACTTTCTTATATCTAATCTGCTCCTTTGCTAATGTAACTTCATGTCCTCTAGTCCTTCTATCTTTCTTAACTGAGAAAAAAATATTTCTATCAATATTTTCACAACCATTCATTATTTTAAACACTTCTATCTGATCTCCTCTCAATCTCCTGGTATCTAGTGTTGTTAAGCCGCATTCTTTTAGGCGTATTTCGTAACTAAGATCCCTCAGTTTTGGTATCATTTTAGTTGCTCTCCTCTGTACTCTTTCTAGCATATCTATGTCCTTCCTGCGATATGGCCTCCACGCTTGAATACAATATTCTAAATGAGGCCTAACTATTGTTTTGTACAACGGTATTATTAGCAGTTTTTCCTTATACGTTATGTTTCGCCTAATTAATCCAAGGATTTGATTTCCCTTTGAAGCTGCAATTCCGCACTGCTCTGAAACCTTCATATCAGCACTAATGGTTAACCCTAAGTCCTTTTCTTTTACAGTAGTACTTAGTACAGTACCCCCATTGTATATTCTTCCTCTTCGTTCCCATGTCCTGCGTGGACGCATTTACATTTCCCAAAATTTATCAGCATATGCCACTTTTCAGACCATTTGATCAACTTGTCAAGATCACCTTGTAAATGTTGTCTACTTCCATCACTTTTAATCCTTCTAAACACTTTTGTATCATCCGTAAATTTCAACCCTTTACTTGTTTTTTCATAATCCAAATCGTTCATATATATTAAGAATAATATAGGTCCTAGTACTGATCCTTGTGGTACCCCACTCAATACCGATTTCCAGTTTGAAGCCTCCCCATCAACTACTACACGTTGTCTTCTGTTAATCAGCCATTTATCTATCCAGTTTATTATACCATTTCCTATGCCATGGGCCTTTAGTTTAAGCAGTAATCTTTGATGTGGTACTTTGTCGAAAGCTTTTTTAAAATCTAAGTAGACGATATCTACTGGTGATCCCTCATCTACCCACTTAGTGATGTCTTCCAAAAAACATAACATACTTGTTAAGCATGACCTCGCTTTAAAAAACCCACGTTGAGATTGGTTTATCAAGTTACGTTTAACAAGAAAATCCACCATGTGATCTTTAATTAGTCTTTCTAATAATTTGCAAATCACTGATATTAAACTCACTGGTCTATAGTTATCTGACTTGTTTCTCGAACATTTTTTAAATAACGGTATAATGTTTGCCTCTTTCCATTTTAAAGGAACCACTCCCTCTTCTAATGACAAATTGAAAACTATTGCAAGCGGAAAGCTAATTTGTTCTACAATTTCCAATAGTAGTTTGGGCGGAATCCCATCCACTCCAGGTGATTTATTATCCTTCATGGCCCTTATTTTCTTAGCTACCATTCCTTTCTGATTTTACTTAGATGGTAAAATGTTTCTGGTTGTGATCACTACTCCCCAGTGGCTCACATATCTTGACATTGTCAACTAATTCATTCTGTGAGGACAAAACTATGCCTAACACATTCTCACCCCTGGTTGATTCTAGCACATGTTGAGAAAGGAAAGTATATTGAACTAAAACTAAAAACTTGTGGTCCTCACTCCCCATACTCTGTAGAGATTTCCATTGTATAAGCCCGTGGTTAAAATCACCCATACTAATACTGTCCCGTTTGCTTGCTTCCCTTATAGCATTTTATACTTTTTCATTCGCTTGTATGCTTATATTTGGACTTCGATAAACTAACCCAACTGTTAACGTTGAGTTTCCTGTAACTATGTTACACAAAACAGCTTCTTCGCAATCTGCTTCTTTTTCTAATTTTATTTCATAAGCCTGGATAAATTATTTAATATATAAAATAACTCCACCTCCCTTTCTTCCTATTCTATCTTTCCTAAACATTACATATCCTGTCAGTCCCAATTCGGCATCTGATATATTGGTGGTGGTCCAGGATTCAGTGATACCTGTTATGTGAGGGTCAGTATCTTCTACCATAATGTTTAGTTCAATTCTTTTGTTTACTATACTCCTTGCGTTTAAACAAACACATTTATATCCAGCTTCAGAAGAGTTTTCTACACTGTTCTTTTCTAATTTATTTGTGCTGTCTTTATCTATGCCTCCAGTTTCAGGCTTTTCTGTGCGTCCCCCCTGCGAATCTAGTTTAAATACATGCAACCTGTCCCACTGTCAACAGATCGCAGCAGGTTCTCTGAGAAAACTGCTGCCCCTTTCCACTAAGATGGAAGCCATCTCTCATGTACATATCTTCCTTCCCAACAAAATATCCCCATAAATCTGTGAATCCCACCCCCTCTTCTTCACACATATGCTCAATTAGTGCGCTGATCGCCATCCTCTTGCAGTTTCTATACGTTGCCCCCCTTCCTCCCGTTACAGACAAAATTCATGACAGAATTATCTGTTCAACTCTTGTCTTCTTTAGCTTCCTCACTAATTCTCTATAGTTCTGTACTATCCCAGTTGTTCCCTCCCTGTCAGCATTATTTGTTCCTACATGTACCAGTATAGACCCTCCCTTGTCATGTCCCAATACCTTCTCTACCCTGTCAGTTACATGTTCAATCCTAGCCCCTAAACAACATAGGGGTGTCTTATTTTCAGAGATGTCCTTCTCTGGAGTTAGTCGTTACTTTATCAGGCTTGGGTCATGCATCGGTTGTTGTACTCGGGAACGGTGTCCTGCCTGTGTGGCATCTCCGACCGCCTCTTGCACCGTCTTGAAATGGCGCAACGCTCGGCGGCCCGAGTCGTGCTGCGAATCAGGCGGGGCGACCGGCGAAGCATGACGGCCGCATTGCGACAGCTCCACTGGTTGCCGGTGAAGTATCGCATTGAGTACAAGCTACTCGTCATTGTGTTTTCCGCTCTCCACGATCGGACGCCGGCGTACCTGGCCTCGCTCATCACGCCATACGTGCCGTGCCGCGCCCTATGATCTGCCTACCGCTCGTTGCTAGCCGTTCGATCCGCGCCACAACCGTGAACGATGTTGCCGCCGTTAATTAATTCTCTCGCGCGGGGCCAACTCTGTGGATCGCGCTACCTGAGGATTAGTAGAGTGCGTATACACACTTAAAGCGCGTCTTAAGACTCATTATTTCAAGCTTGCCTTTAATGTCTTGTTCTCTATACCATTCACTCTCCATATCGCAGTGTTTATTATTACTATTATTTTGTACTATTATACTAGATTATGATTTTAATTATTTACTCATTAAAATGTTATTGTCTGCTTATTTATTTATTATTGTCTATCATGTACGTCTTGATATTTTAAGATTAGGTTTGTTTAGTACATTTCATATCTTAATGCAGTTCTGGCTTTTTTAGACGTTTAATTAGCTTAACTAGGCTATTATTTAAATAATTTATTCATTAATATTTTATTGTCTATTTTTTTTTTTTTTTTTATGTATGTCTTGATACTTTTAGCTTAGGTTTGTTTAGTAAATTTATTATTTAATGTAGTTCTAGTCTTTTATACGTTGAATTCTATTATGCACATTTTAAAAGCTATTAGTAGTCAACACCCTTGAACAGAGCCCTACACTTGATATTAGTGTAATATACTATAAAATAAAGTATATATTATTATTACTCCAAGTTGGCATGTCATTGTAATCAAAAGACTTATTGCATGGCTTTGTATGGCTATATTGTTGTCTGTCACAGATGGTCCACTGCCTTAGATGGTGACTACTCAACCGTGACTGATGGTTGCACTAGCTGAGCATATCGACTGTATTCCTTTTCTAGGGAAATAATTTAGGACTGTCCTAGTGTGATTGTAAGCTCTAGGTGACCATTTTACTGGAGTGAATATAAAGCATTTAAGAATTTGTCAAAATTTGAATTTATTGGTTTGAGTACGTTTCTAACCAGAACAACTTCAAACACGTTGTTTACTCATATATAGTCTTACATATAGTCTTGGATACAATCAGTGGCCTCCCCAGACATTTCCCATCCAATGAAATTAAAAGATGGACTTTTTTAATTCCTCTCACATTAGGATATATATGTATATATATATATATATATGTATATATATATATACAATATATATATATACATATACTGTATATATATATATATATATATATATATATAAATATATACAATATATATATACTATATAATATATATATATATACATACACACACATATATATATATCCTAATATGAGAGGAATTAAAAAATCCATCTTTTCATTTCATTGGATGGGAAATGTGAGAGGAATTTTACAAGTCTATCTATATACATTTAATATATATATATATATATATTAAATGTATATAGATAGACTTGTTAAATTCCTCTCACATGCAACCTGTCCTACTGTCAACAGATCGCAGCAGGTTCTCTGAGAAAACTGCTGCCCCTTTCCACTAAGATGGAAGCCATCTCTCATGTACATATCTTCCTTCCCAACAAAATATCCCCATAAATCTATGAATCCCACACCCTCTTCTTCACACATATGCTCAATTAGTGCGCTGATCGTCATCCTCTTGCAGTTTCTATACGTTGCCCCCCTTCCTCCCATTACAGACACAATTCCTGACAGAATTATCTGTTCAACTCTTGTCTTCTTTAGCTTCCTCACTAACTCTCTATAGTTCTGTACTATATATATATATATATATATATATATATCCTAATGTGAGAGGAATTAAAAAAGTCCATCTATATATATTTACTAAAATAATTGTTTTCCTACCCTCTCAATATTACGAGATATATGTTATCAAAATCAGCAAACACATGGACAGTATATCAGTATAAAATAATTAATATATTTCTTATGTATTTAATTAAAATTAATAAATATATATGAAGTGAAATATCTTTCTTCACTTATTTCCTATTTTTATACAAACAATGTCCTATATGTTTATACACTGCATTATCAATTGCTGTTTCACTGTCTTTATAAAATTATTAGGAGAGTGGTTATAATGCAAAAATGTCATAGAATAAATGTTAATACATTTTGTTACTAATTATTGTGATATATTAATTGTGTGGTTTCTTTCTTTCATATAATTAATTTAATGTTATGTGGTTTGTGTAATTTACACAATAATTGTTGACTGTTGTCATTGTTCATATGGCAGGCTCTTGTTATAGCTAGATACAGAATTGGAATAAGTTTTATAAATAATAAATGTATTAATAATTATTTACCCTACTATAGAGGGATGTTTGCTTTCAATTTTAATGTGGCAAACATCCGAGGGGAAATGTGGGAGCGAAAATGATTAGGGGGACATCGGAGGGGTGGGGGAATGTCCTACATTCATCTGCAATAACTACAAATATTGTTCGGCCTAAGAAAGGTTATATCCAAACCACTGTGACGTGTGAGCTTATATATTGGAAATATTGCATCGCGTCCTCAGGCAAGAGTTTATTTTATTATTTATATTATTTATCACCTCGGTGTTACTGCATCTGCCGAAGGAATACAGAAGAACTTGATTTTCTGAATGTGGAACTGTGACCAATTATACTAATGATCCATATATTATATTAGTGTGCTAATTTTGGAGTATTGTAAGTGCATCTCTCTTGAGGTGCAGACTTTCACTCGCCCTTTCTATGTTTATTCACTTCCTTGGATCATTGGCCTGTATTCTATCAACTGACAGTAGTAGTAATAGAGGTGGTGTACGCCGTATGGTATGCGCTGCGCGGAGGAAGAGGGAAGTACCCGGATGTAGGTCAAATGCCCGGATGTAGGTCAAGTGCCCGGATGTAGGTCAACGTCAAAGGTCAAGCGGGGGGGCTTAAAATAGCGTCGCCGAGCAAAATTTTTCGGGACTGAATTCACCTGGTGGATAGATCATTAACTAAAATATCGCCACCTGACGGGATTTTTCGGAACTAGAATATCTTCACCAGTAGCGCCACCTAGCGGATTTTTCGAACTTATTGTAGGGGTACTGCCCAAATTCTTGCGTCTTGATTTGACCTTTAGCGCCACCTAGCGGAATTTTTTGAAACGAAAATAGCGCCACCTAGCGGAATTTTCGATCAAAAAATCGTATGGCCGTTACCGCCACCTAGCAGGATTTTTCGTACTAAAATAGTTTGACCGGTAGCGCCACCTGGCGGATTTCCCAGGCTGAATGTAGTGTAATGCCCAAATTCGTGCTTCTTGGTTTGACCATCAGCGCCACCTGGCGGATTTTTTGTGAAACACAATTACACCTAGCGGAAATGTCATGAACTACAAGTGGGACCACCTGACGGATAAGTTGTGAACTAAATGTAGGAGTACTGCCCAAATTCGTGTCGATTGCACGCTTGCGTGCAATAGAGCCCCGTGACGGATACATCATGAACCACAAACACCACTTTATGTGCCGTCATGATGCAGTGACATCGTTAAAACTCTGCAGGCTGTGCTTTTGAATTTTCTACTCTACAATCTGTGATCTTTCGGCACGCCCACGCGACCTTTATGTTCTGTTGAACTGTTATAATAGGCCTGCGTCTGTTTTTTTGTGATCGTTATATCTTACATTTTGGAAGATGAACAACATGACTAGTGATAACGGCCGACAAGGGATTTTGCTACCGAAGGCGCAGCCTTCTCCGGCTATGGGACCACTCGACCTCTCGACCCAGACAATCAACCCGGACCAACACCCAGCGACCAGTTCAACGACTAGTCCGATGACCAGTTTGACGATCAAAACAATTTCGTCTCTGTCATCAGCTCTGGCAACCAACCCAACCATCAACCTGACACCATCACCTCCGACGAAGTGTCAGAAGCTTCACGAGACTTCGGATGACACATTACACGAGAGTACAGACGAGACAAGAGATATGCCACGAGACTACGGATGACACATCACACGAGACTATGACCGGGATATGTCACGAGACTTCGGATGACATATCACACGAGAGTACGGTTCGACGTGTTATCGCGTCAAATCCCTCCGTTTTCAGGAAAATAGACGTGTTATCGCGTCAAATCCCTCCGTTTTCAGGAAAACAGACGATTTATCGCGTCAAACCCCTCCGTTTTCAGGAAAATAGACGTGTTATCGCATCCCACCTCCTCCGTTTTCAGGAAAATAGACGTGTTATCACGTCAAACCCCTCCGTTTTCAGGAAAATAGACGTGTTATCGCATCCCACCTCCTCCGTTTTCAGGAAAACAGACGTGTTATCGCACCCCGCCTCCTCCGTTTTCAGGAAAACAGACGTTATCGCACCCCACCTCCTCCGTTTTCAGGAAAATAGACGTGTTATCGCATCCCACCTCCTCCGTTTTCAGGAAAATAGACGTGTTATTGCATCCCACCTCCTCCGTTTTCAGGAAAATTGACGTGTTATCATGTCAAACCCCTCCGTTTTCAGGAAAACAGAAGTGTTAACGCACCCCACATCCTCCGTTTTCAGGAAAATAGACGTGTTATCGCGTCAAATCCCTCCGTTTTCAGGAAAATAGACGTGTTATCGCATCTCGAGACGACAGTGTCTCGCTTGCGAGATAGACGATCCTAGTCAATTTCATCACGATTGTATGTTACCTGATGACATTCTAATTTATATGCACTTTGACGAAGCTGTGGAGGCCATTAATTCGACTGCAGTGATGAAAGACTGGTTGTGTGTTTTGTTAGACGCAGGTTTGAAGCTATCCGACCTGACGTCCGATCACTTGTGTACTATCGGAAGTTGGTTGCAAGAACCGTTTTCAGAGGAGTGGCGAAACAAATTAAAGCAAATTGTTCTGGCAATAATGGAGGGTGACCTGTAGAGAACTTTCTTTTGTCTTGTACACGATTAAACTTTGCAAGACCCTGTATCAATGTCTAGTCTCCGGTTCTTGTAGTTATGGAGCGTGACATGTAAATACGTTTGTATTGTTCACGAATAAACTGTGCAAACCTTATCTTGCGTCTTTTTTCGTGTCTTACACTTCACAAGTAAAGAGACAAGAGACATAAGATTACGGATGACACATCACACGTTATGTCACGAGACTATGACCGAGATGTGTCACGAGACTTCGGATGACACACCACACGAGAGTACCGACGAGACAAGAGATGCCGCGAGACTACGGATGTCACATCACACGAGAGTACGGACGACAAGAGACGAGACTATGTCCGAGATGTGCCACTAGACTTCGGATGACACATCACACGAGACAAGAGACGAGACGAGACTATGACCGAGATGTGCCACGAGACTTCGGATGACACATCACACGACACAAGAGACGAGACTATGACCGAGATGTGTCACGAGACTTCGGATGACACATCACAACAGACGAGACTATGACCGAGATGTGTCACGAGACTTCGGATGACACATCACACGAGACAAGAGACGAGACAAGAGATGCCGCGAGACTACGGATGTCACATCACACGAGAGTACGGACGACAAGAGACGAGACTATGTCCGAGATGTGCCACGTGACTTCGGATGACACATCACACGAGACAAGACTATGACCGAGATGTGCCACGAGACTTCGGATGACACATCACACGAGACAAGAGACGAGACTATGACCGAGATGTGTCACGAGACTTCGGATGATACATCACACGAGACAAGAGACGAGACAAGAGATGCCGCGAGACTACGGATGTCACATCACACGAGAGTACGGACGACAAAAGACGAGACTATGACCGAGATGTGTCACGAGACTTCGGATGACACATCACACGAGAGTACCGACGAGACAAGAGATGCCGCGAGATTACGGATGTCACATCACACGAGAGTACGGACGACAAGAGACGAGACTATGTCCGAGATGTGCCACGAGACTTAGGATGACACATCACAAGAGACGAGACTATGACCGAGATGTGTCACGAGACTTCGGATGACACATCACACGAGAGGACCGACGAGACAAGAGATGCCGCGAGACTACGGATGTCACATCACACGAGAGTACGGACGACAAGAGACGAGACTACGTCCGTGATATGCCACGAGACTATGGATGGTACACTCACTCACTCACTCACTCACTCACTCACTCACTCACTCACTCACTCACTCACTCACTCACTCACTCACTCACTCACTCACTCACTCACTCACCCTTCGTGTCTGTTCACTCACTCACGCACTCACTCACGCCGTCCCTTCGTCGTTTTCTAACATTTTATCTTTTCAACATGTTACCATGGTAACATTTTCGTAACTTTCTGACAATTCGACGGGTTATCGCGTGACAGCTTACCTCTTTCTGACAACACGACGGGTTATCGCGTACAGTTCACCTCTTTTTGACAATTCGACGTGTTATTGAAACATTAAACTTAGCCGAACACGTGACACGAATTTAACACAGTAAGGACAACCACCTGACAGGACTTCATTCAAAGAGGTGACCATCAGGGTTCCCAACATGACTCAACGGATACCAATGTAATTAGTCAGAGTATTGCCATCTACCGACCATGACAGATCTCTATTCGTGGACACACTTCCGGAAACGGTGAAAACGTAGAGGCCGCCATGACAGTCAAGTAACTTCCGGTGTGACACCACTTCCGACTATTTTCGTTTCCCAAAATCCCGCTAGGTGGCGCTATTCTCGTCGCGGAAAATTTCGCTAGGTGGCGCTAATGGTCAAACCAAGACGCACGAATTTGGGCAGTACCCCTACATTCAGTTCGGGGGGGGAATCCGCTAGGTGGCGCTACTGGTGAAGCTATTCTAGTTTCGAAAAAATCACACCAGGTGGCGCTATTTTAGTTCATGACCTATCCGTCATGTGAATTTAGTTAAGAAAAATTCCGCTTGGTGGCGCTATTTTAGTTCGTGACCTATCTTACACTTGACCTACATCCGGGCACTTGACATTGACCTACATCCGGTACTTGACCTACATCCGGGCACTTGACCTACATCCGGGTACTTCTCTCTTCCTCCGCGCAGCGCATACCATACGGCGTACTTCACCTCTATTACTAATGACAGTGTATCTAAGAAAAAAGAATGATAATTATGTAAAGGTATTTACTTAAATGTTGTTACTATGCTATCTTTTTCTAGAGAGCCTTTCTCATATCTGACAGGATATAGTGGTGATCAAAGACCGTATATCAATACAAATAGAGGCTCCTTAGTGGTGATCCGCAAATGGCCATAATGGCGTCAACAAAATATTATATATCACGCTAGATATTGGCTTATATTAAAGGTAATAGCTTAGACCAAAAGTTTTATGATTTTAACACGGCAAAAGAGGTAATTTTGTGTAATATGTATAACAATCAAAATAGACACATTGTTTAATTTTTCTGTCCATAAACATGTGATTAAATTGTCATAAGTTTATTTATTTGTGAATATATTTAAATAATATTTTCAGGGTTTACAAATCCATTGATTACGGTAATAAATGTATTATATCAAATGATTTATCATACTAATTATTACCTAATTAATGCAATTAATTAGCTAACAATTACTAGTTAGCGCACAAACTCGACATACCAACACATTTCAATAAAAGGCCATAATGTCCATGATTATGAAGATATTAGATATAGCTTATGCAAGGTATATAACCACATTAATTATGTTAATAAAATACATTAACCAGTCAATTAACATTAAGAATAACTTAATTAATAAATCAGAATTGAATAATTAGCATGCAAGCTTAATCAACAGACACATTTCAATAAAAGGCCAGAATATCCATAATTATGGAGACATTTTTATAATTTAAATAATTTAATATGATAATAAATATACTTTCACCAGTCATTTAAAAATAGCAATAACGTTATTAATACCGTTTTGACCGTATGTATTGGAACACCGTATGTTTTGGGGACACCTTAAAAATATCGAAAAATATTATTTTTAAGTAGTGTATATTTTCGACACCTTAATAAATATAATTATTGTTGTACCTATGTATTCGGCCACAAGTGTTATAAGGCCGTTAAGACACTCACAAAATAGTTAGTAGCAGGGTAATAGACAAGGACAATATGGCATATCACGGACATAGTCTCGTCTCTTGTCGTCCGAACTCTCGTGTGATGTGACATCCGTAGTCTCGCGGCATCTCTTGTCTCGTCGGTCCTCTCGTGTGATGTGTCATCCGAAGTCTCATGACACATCTCGGTCATAGTCTCGTCTCTTGTGATGTGTCATCCGAAGTCTCGTGGCACATCTCGGACATAGTCCCGTCTCTTGTCGTCCGTACTCTCGTGTGATGTGACATCCGTAGTCTCGCGGCATCTCTTGTCTCGTCGGTACTCTCGTGTGATGTGTCATCCGAAGCCTCGTGACACATCTCGGTCATAGTCTCGTCTCTTGTCTTCCGTACTCTCGTGTGATGTGACATCCGTAGTCTCGCGGCATCTCTTGTCTCGTCTCTTGTCTCGTGTGGTGTATCATCCGAAGTCTCGTGACACATCTCGGTCATAGTCTCGTCTCTTGTCTCGTGTGATGTGTCATCCGAAGTCTCGTGGCACATCTCGGTCATAGTCTCGTCTCTTGTCTCGTGTGATGTGTCATCCGAAGTCTCGTGGCACATCTCGGACATAGTCTCGTCTCTTGTCGTCCGTACTCTCGTGTGATGTGACATCCGTAGTCTCGCGGCATCTCTTGTCTCGTCGGTACTCTCGTGTGATGTGTCATCCGAAGTCTCGTGACACATCTCAGTCATAGTCTCGTCTCTTGTCGTCCGTACTCTCGTGTGATGGGACATCCGTAGTCTCGCGGCATCTCTTGTCTCGTCTCTTGTCTCGTGTGATGTGTCATCCCGAGTCTCGTGACACATCTCGGTCATAGTCTCGTCTCGTGTGATGTGTCATCCGAAGTCTCGTGACACATCTCGGTCATAGTCTCGTCTCTTGTCTCGTGTGATGTGTCATCCGAAGTCTCGTGGCACATCTCGGACATAGTCTCGTCTCTTGTCGTCCGTACTCTCGTGTGATGTGACATCCGTAGTCTCGCGGCATCTCTTACCTCGTCGGTACTCTCGTGTGGTGTGTCATCCGAAGTCTCGTGACACATCTCGGTCATAGTCTCGTGACATAACGTGTGATGTGACACCGTAATCTTATGTCTCTTGTCTCTTTACTTGTGAAGTGTAAGACACGAAAAAAGACGCAAGATAAGGTTTGCACAGTTTATTCGTGATCAATACAAACGTATTTACATGTCACGCTCCATAACTACAAGAACCGGAGACTAGACATTGATACAGGGTCTTGCAAAGTTTAATCTTGTACAAGACAAAAGAAAGTTCTTTACAGGTCACCCTCCATTACTGCCAGAACAATTTGCTTTAATTTGTTTCGCCACTCCTCTGAAAACGGTTCTTGCAACCAACTTCCGATAGTACAAAAGTGATCGGACGTCAGGTCGGATAGCTTCAAACCTGCGTCTAACAAAACACACAACCAGTCTTTCATCATTGCAGTCGAATTAATGGCCTCCACAGCTTCGTCAAAGTGCATATAAATTAGAATGTCATCAGGTAACATACAATCGTGATGAAATTGACTAGGATCGTCTATCTCGCAAGCGAGACACTGTCGTCTCGAGATGCGATAACACGTCTATTTTCCTGAAAACGGAGGGATTTGACGCGATAACACGTCTATTTTCCTGAAAACGGAGGAGGTGGGGTGCGATAACACATCTGTTTTCCTGAAAACGGAGGGGTTTGACATGATAACACGTCTATTTTCCTGAAAACGGAAGAGGTGGGATGCGATAACACGTCTATTTTCCTGAAAACGGAGGAGGTGGGATGCGATAACACGTCTATTTTCCTGAAAACGGAGGAGGTGGGGTGTGATAACGTCTGTTTTCCTGAAAACGGAGGAGGTGGGGTGCGATAACACGTCTGTTTTCCTGAAAACGGAGGAGGTGGGATGCGATAACACGTCTATTTTTCTGAAAACGGAGGGGTTTGACGTGACAACACGTCTATTTTCCTGAAAACGGAGGAGGTGGGATGCGATAACACGTCTATTTTCCTGAAAACGGAGGGGTTTGACGCGATAACACGTCTGTTTTCCTGAAAACGGAGGGATTTGACGCGATAACACGTATATTTTCCTGAAAACGGATGGATTTGACGCGATAACACGTCGAACCGTACTCTCGTGTGATGTGTCATCCGAAGTCTCGTGACATATCCCGGTCATAGTCTCGTGTGATGTGTCATCCGTAGTCTCGTGGCATATCTCTTGTCTCGTCCGTACTCTCGTGTAATGTGTCATCCGAAGTCTCGTGAAGCTTCTGACACTTCGTCGGAGGTGATGGCGTCAGGTTGATGGTTGGGTTGGTTGCCAGAGCTGATGACAGAGACGAAATTGTTTTGATCGTCAAACTGGTCATCGGACTAGTCGTTGAACTGGTCGCTGGGTGTTGGTCCGGGTTGATTGTCTGGGTCGAGAGGTCGAGTGGTCCCATAGCCGGAGAAGGCTGCGCCTTCGGTAGCAAAATCCCTTGTCGGCCGTTATCACTAGTCATGTTGTTCATCTTCCAAAATGATCATAACGATCACAAAAAAACAGACGCAGGCCTTTTATAACAGTTCAACAGAACATAAAGGTCGCGTGGGCGTGCCGAAAGATCACAGATTGTAGAGTAGAAAATTCAAAAGCACAGACTGCAGAGTTTTAACGATGTCACTGCATCATGACGGCACATAAAGTGGTGTTTGTGGTTCATGATGTATCCGTCACGGGGCCCTATTGCACGCAAGCGTGCAATAGACACGAATTTGGGCAGTACTCCTACATTTAGTTCACAACTTATCCGTCAGGTGGTCCCACTTGTAGTTCATGACATATCCGCTAGGTGTAATTTTGTTAACAAAAAATCCGCCAGGTGGCGTTATTGGTCAAACCAAGACGCACGAATTTGGGCAGTACCCTACATTCAGCCTGAAAAAATCCGCTAGGTAGCGCTACCGGTCAAACTATTTTAGTACGAAAAATCCCGCCAGGTGGCGCTAATGGACATACTATTTATGTATCGAAAAATTCCACTATGTGGCGCTATTTCCGTTTCAAATTTTTTCGCTAGGTGGCGCTAAAGGTAAAACCAAGACGCACGAATTTGGGCAGTACCCCTACATTTAGTTTGAAAAAATCCGCTAGGTGGCGCTACTGGTGAATATGTTCTAATTCTGGAAAATCCCGCCATGTGGCGCTATTTTAGTTAATGACCTATCCGCCATGTGAATTCAGTCCCGAAAATGTTTGCTCGGCGACGCTATTTCAGTTCGTGGCCTATCCGACAGGTGGCGCCACCGGGGCCCCGCTTGACGTTTGACCTACATCCGGGCACTTGACCTTTGGCAGTGACCTACATCCGGGCACTTGACCTACATCCGGGCATTTGACCTACATCCGGGTACTTCCCTCTTCCTCCGCGCAGCGCATACCATACGGCGTACACTCCTCTATTACTACTACTGTCAGTTGATAGAATACAGGCCAATGATCCAAGGAAGTGAATAAACATAGAAAGGGCGAGTGAAAGTCTGCACCTCAAGAGAGATGCACTTACAATACTCCAAAATTAGCACACTAATATAATATATGGATCATTAGTATAATTGGTCACAGTTCCACATTCAGAAAATCAAGTTCTTCTGTATTCCTTCGGCAGATGCAGTAACACCGAGGTGATAAATAATATAAATAATAAAATAAACTCTTGCCTGAGGACGCGATGCAATATTTCCAATATATAAGCTCACACGTCACAGTGGTTTGGATATAACCTTTCTTAGGCCGAACAATATTTGTAGTTATTGCAGATGAATGTAGGACATTCCCCCACCCCTCCGATGTCCCCCTAATCATTTTCGCTCCCACATTTCCCCTCGGATGTTTGCCACATTAAAATTGAAAGCAAACATCCCTCTATAGTAGGGTAAATAATTATTAATACATTTATTATTTATAAAACTTATTCCAATTCTGTATCTAGCTATAACAAGAGCCTGCCATATGAACAATGACAACAGTCAACAATTATTGTGTAAATTACACAAACCACATAACATTAAATTAATTATATGAAAGAAAGAAACCACACAATTAATATATCACAATAATTAGTAACAAAATGTATTAACATTTATTCTATGACATTTTTGCATTATAACCACTCTCCTAATAATTTTATAAAGACAGTGAAACAGCAATTGATAATACAGTGTATAAACATAGGACATTGTTTGTATAAAAATAGGAAATAAGTGAAGAAAGATATTTCACTTCATATATATTTATTAATTTTAATTAAATACATTAAGAAATATATTAATTATTTTATACTGATATACTGTCCATGTGTTTGCTGATTTTGATAACATATATCTCGTAATATTGAGAGGGTAGGAAAACAATTATTTTAGTAAATATATATAGATGGACTTTTTAAATTCCTCTCACATTAGGATATATATATATATAGTACAGAACTATAGAGTTAGTGAGGAAGCTAAAGAAGACAAGAGTTGAACAGATAATTCTGTCAGGAATTGTGTCTGTAATGGGAGGAAGGGGGGCAACGTATAGAAACTGCAAGAGGATGGCGATCAGCGCACTAATTGAGCATATGTGTGAAGAAGAGGGTGTGGGATTCACAGATTTATGGGGATATTTTGTTGGGAAGGAAGATATGTACATGAGAGATGGCTTCCATCTTAGTGGAAAGGGGCAGCAGTTTTCTCAGAGAACCTGCTGCGATCTGTTGACAGTGGGACAGGTTGCATGTGAGAGGAATTTAACAAGTCTATATATATATACATTTAATATATATATATATTAAATTTATATAGATAGACTTGTTAAATTCCTCTCACATTTCCCATCCAATGAAATGAAAAGATGGATTTTTTAATTCCTCTCATATTAGGATATATATATATATGTGTATGTATATATATATATACAGTATATGTATATATATATATATATTGTATATATATATATACATATATATATATATATACATATATATCCTAATGTGAGAGGAATTAAAAAAGTCCATCTTTTTTTAAGACACTCACAAAATAGTTAGTAGCAGGGTAATAGACAAGGACAATATGACATCAGGACTCGTTTGTGTCCGTAAGTATTGGGACAGTGAATCTGAGATTTATTTTTATGCCCGTATTTTTTGGGACAGCTGATAATTACATTATTTTTAAGTGTCCCATAACATACGGTCATTACGGTAAATCAATATTGATTAATTAGTATACAAACTCGACAGACCGACACATTTAAAAAGCATAATGTCCATGATTATGAATATATAAATTCATATAATTTATGCAAAGTGTACAACTACACCTATTAGAGTAATATATATTCATTAACCAGTCATGTTACATTGAAACTAACTGAATTAGTAAGTCAATATTGACTAATTAGTATACACAATAGACTGACATATTTCCATAAAAAGGCCATGACTTCCATGATTATGACGATATCCATATTATACAGAATATACCATCTCACCAACGTAACAAATATACATTACCCAGTCAGTAAAACATGAAAAAGTAACTCAATTAATAAATAAATATTTGCGAAATAACCCACAAACTCAACAGACAATCATGTCAGTAGTTATATGGAGTTTTTAATACGTAAACGAAGGGATCATGATGAAATACTAAGATGGCGGCTGACCCAGCTTTCGGTGGTGAGGTAGTAGTAGTCACGGCTATATAATAATAATAAGATACTTCTATTGCGCCTAAATCCTTGGAAACGAAGCTCAGGGGCGCATCAAAACAAAAGGATTGGTCAATCTCAAAATCCATAAGCAGTATTGCAGTTGTCAACACGTGGGTCAAGGCGCTAAGGAGCTACGGTGGATAAGCAAGGTTGTAAAGATACGTTTTTAATGACGACGAACTTTTGTAATATTTTCAACTGATCTAACACTGAGAGGGAGCGTATTCCAAAGAGTTGGTGCAGCAACAAAAAAAGCTCTAGTTCCAATGTTAGTGTTGACTCTAGGAACAAAAAGTAGGTCAGAACTAGATGATCGTAGCTGGATAGGTTTTCTTACAGGAGTAAGCAATGAATACAAATAAGATGGTTGCATACAGGACAGTGCATGGTATGTAATGGTACAGATCTTAAATATTATACGATATCGTAGAGGAAGTCAATGTAAATAATTCAAAAGTGGTACAGTGCGAGAAACATCTTGTAACTACTCTTGCTAGACAATTTTGGACAAGCTGAAGTTTTGTGATATCCTTGCTAGCGATATTATAAAGGAGGGAATTGCAATAGTCAAGTCTACTGGTAACAAGCGCTGTTGCTATAGTTTTAACAACAGCAAATGACCTATACCGGCGAATACGGCGAAGATCACGAATACGATCAAAACAACAGCGACATGTTTGATATATGTGTTGTCGGAAATTGAAGTTACTATGAAAGATCACTCCTAGATTCCGCACCGAGGTTGCTGGCGTGATATACTGATTCAAAATACGCGTAGGGAAAAAACCATCCAGTTTACTACGCTGCATTGGAGTATCACTAATTACCAATTCAAATTTATTTGCATTTAATTTCAACTTGCTGTCAGTCATCCACTGGAAGCTATCTTGAAGGCAATCACTAAGTTGGTTAAGGGAACGATTTGTATCAGGGGTAGCCAACGAAATGTAGATCTGTGTATCATCAGCATAAAGATGATGATCCAAGTTATGTCTTTGTATAGCAGAGCTTAGTGGCGTAGTGTAAAGAGTAAAAAGCAAAGGCCCAAGAACAGAACCGTGGGGAACACCAAATAAAGCCGGCAGTGCAGCTGAAAAGCAGTTCCGTATCTTTATAATTTGGTATCTATCAGATAGATATGAAGAAAACCAGCTTAGAGCTGTGCCAGATATGCCGTACCACTTTACTAGTCGTTCAATGAGAATGGTGTGATCAATCGTGTCAAAAGCGGCAGAGAGATCTAGTAAGGTAAGTGCAGTAATTTTACCATTATTAATGTTTAAGTTAATATCATTATGAACCTTTAAGACGGCAGTCTCTGCTGAATGAAACTGTCTATATGCCGATTGTGACACATTAGTTAAGATATTTGTGCTAATGTAAGACCTTGGACGACTTGCTACAACCTTTTCTAGTATTTTGGAAATAAAGCTGAGGCTAGAAATAGGTCTATAACTGTTTAGGTCTTGTTTAGGCAGAGATGACTTCTTAAGAAGTGGTGTAACATGGGCGTATTTCAAAGCATCAGGAAAACAGCCAGAGCATAATTATGCATTTATAATATTTGTTATAGGTCCAATTACTGTATCGAGACATGCTTTTAGCAGTATTGTTGGAAATGGATCAAGTGCACAAGATTTATTTGGGGAGGACATAATTATTTTCCTAACTTCATCAACTGTTGCAGGTTCAAATAATACAAGAAGAGAATATACTTGTGGAAAATCCACACTGACATTACTTAGATTATGACGTGGGAAAGCAGAACGAATAATACTGATTTTGTCAAAGTCTTGTCGATTGATCATTTGTTGCGATCGGTTTTGAAACTCATCTACCCTCATCACATTCGCCTGTAACTCACTACAGTCAGCGTCTCCTCTGGTGGACCGCGTGCATCTGCTAAAATCAATAATGGCACTTGCCTCGGTGTCGTTACTACACTCGGAATAGGTGAGTCGTCTTTTGGCGCTTTTGGCGGGAGGGGTGATGATGATAGTGTGACGACATGTTCGGGCGAAATCAGAATCATCGAGGAGTCAGACATGTCGCTTAACCAGGTGCTCACTTTCCGATGTTCTGAAGATGCCTACAAACAGGCAAACAGAATCACGACCATATCACTCCACAGAAGGACACCCAAAGCATATCTGTATAGAAGATCCCCTTTTGTCTCCCATGGATTTGACAACTCTGCTGACCTTTCGTGTAGACAGGGAATTTGCGCTTGCAACGTCTGCATGCGAGATAACATACATACTGGGGAGCCGAAACGGCCGTTACGTGGGTCAAAAGACAACATAATGCATAATTGCCAGAACTTACTTCTTGCAGGCATTTGAGCTTCATCAGTCCTGTAATTAATATTTGCGCGCGCTCGCCATCTCGATCGTACAGCAGTGTTCGGCAGGAGAGACGATGCGGCGATTGCGTTGGTCACAAGCGATATGCTCCAAACAAGTTTGGGTACGTTTATATACACAAACCCGCTTGAGACGTCCCTTGTCCATTGATGAATATGAGACAGTGCATTTATCATCCTTAGATAATAGCGTCACGACTTGAACTTTGATAAGCACGTGCTCATTACCGAGTATGGTATGTGATAAGAAACAGTGGACAAAGTAGCGAGACGATACTTATCTCATGCACTCGGTCAACTGTTTTTATCCACACCGTTCTCTACACCTGGAGTTTAAGAACAATAGTTTGTCGCTGTCTAATTCAAGAGATCTCGATGCTTTCTAATAAACTCCCACAACTGCATGAGAATTCTGCCGAGCGTGTTATTTGCTATCTTACCATCTCTCGTTTGGTTTCTAAAAAATCCTTCGACGCTAGCAACAACGGAAATTTCCTGTATCGATCAACCATTTGCATAGGTGAGGGTCATGGAATATGGATCTTTCTCGTTGCGATGACATCATCAAAAAGATAGCTGATATGCCTGACAAGAGAACCACTCAACCCACATGAACATTTTACAAGGAAAGAAATTGATCAATAATGTCCGGTTCCTCTGAACGTAACATCCATTTTAACTATTATGTTATATATACAACTACTCTAACTAGTCACTGGAACACCAACATGTGTTGTTATCTTTCGACGTCTGGGAGACAGATTCAGGTTATTAATTATCGTTAGTGGTGAGGAGCATGTGATCAGTGCGCGCACTCATAACTTCTCGTTACGGAGGATGCTTTCCGATAAGACCATGCATTTTGCACTACCACCTGTCAATCATGGCTAGGCGAGAGTGTTTGGCTTCACCACTAGTTGTAAGGTTCGACTGTTCTGAAAAAAACAATCTCATACTGTATATAAATTGCTCGATTGTAATGTTAAAGAAAATTGAATCGATGTGCAATAATGACCGCTAGCATACTTTGGAACGAACTCCAACTCAGACTCCAGACTGATCGCGACAAGTTAGTAATTCAGTACTGTTATAGCACACTCGGTTAATATCTTACAAAACGTTCTTTGTTGGAGCTATATCGACATAAATTAGTAATTTTTATACCTTACCCATTGCTTGATATCATCAGTTTTCAAACAATAAGTACTTAGTTAAATCTCTGTTTCAGATAGGATATACACATGAAACAAGAAATAGAAACGTTGAACTTGTACGTTGTCACACAATAGTGATGACTACGTATATAATTTTCTTTAACTTTTTTCAGAGCGGAATGCAACAACACCAACAGCTGCAGCAGCTTGCAGTGACACAAATAACGAATGGACGTGAGTTATATATTTCTATTGATTACTTATGTTGTTTGGTAATAGGACATTTATAATACATTTCTTAATTTGAAGTACTAATTCTACTCACAAACACTCGAGGTTGCTTACATACCTTCCAACATGGTTTCATTAGATGCTAAAAAGACCTTTCCATCAACACGACACGTTAGACATAGCAATGAATGCAGCCTGTACTTTGGACTGACTCGGCCAAACCTTTTATCAGTCATCGCCTGGCAACGTTGTGTTCACTACAGCACCTGTGACTCGCAATGAACCGTTGTCCTGACTAACGAAACATAGATGTGTGAATGACGCTGTATTATAAGATTTAACTCACCCTCATATGTGCATAGCTTAGAGGGACATACACCAACAAAACGTCATCTTAAAATATAATAATAATAGTGCGTTAATCAATATCGTCAGTTTTAATAGGTTTCTCTGTTTCAGAGAAGAATTACGAGACGACCATGCAGACGGGTTCTGTCGGGTACTGCATGAACTTCAGGCAACGTCCGGGTGTTCGATCTGTCCCCGTATGACGATGAACCTACACCAGACAATGGCGATCAGGAAGTCTGGGACTGAAAATACGATTCGGATGAGAGCAGTTATAATGATGATAATTGGAAAATTAAACATTTGAAAACTTTAAAATATGGTATTTGTTCATTCTTTCTTATTTCCCATTAGACACGGGGAATACCCGTGCACCACTCTTACATACGCACATGCACGCACCCGCTAGGAGGCTCCATTAAGTGGGCCCATGATCCAGCATAACCCACTCGTACCGCCAGGAGGCGCTACCTCCTTCCCGTCACGCGACTACTACGACGTCAACAACAAAAGCTGAATCAGCCGCCATCTTAGAAATTCATCATGACTCCTACGTTTACGTATTAAAAAAGTCCCTATAACTACTCACGTCATTCAAATTCAATATTCATACTCATAGTTCACTGTGTAACAGTGCACCATGACAGGTTGAATGAATGCTCAGTACAGTTCAAAAATGTTATGTCACTGCTTCATAATGTTATGCATTTCAACATGAACTTGATGAATTAATGTTTATAAATTGTTCACAGTATTATGTCGGTTGGACCTAACATCTTTTGTGGCGAATACAAGACTGCTGTCTGCGTTACTCACCATGGCAGTCAAATGCATGATGAAGAAGCCTGCTCACAATAGTCTTTCTTACAATATTCACAGTTGATTCTCTCATCAAACAATTGTCTTAAGAATCAACTTCAAGTTGCTAGATCTACGCAGATTTTTCATATTTCAGTGTCTTATAAAATAATGTGTTCTTTAATACGATGTCTATGAGTAATGTACATGTCAAATTCATATGTCACTATATGACATGTTCAGTGTAGATATGTTCACTGTGTCATATTCTCTGACAGATGAAATTTGTAATTATGCAGGCAGATGACGTGTAATTTTCAGACGAATTTGTAGGCTCCGTACCTTCACTGGGTATAAATGTAAAGTATATGAAATACAAAGCCATCTTGTTATAATAAAGAATAACAATCTTGATTCTACATGCACATCTTGTGAATTATTTGTTATAATCCCTCCCCTTACTTAAGATAACAGTGTAAAATTAGATGTGTATTATGTCACAAATATAGATGTAACACTCGATAACTGAGTATATATATATATATACCATCGTCATCATCATCATCATTACTGTGCAGTCGTAGTGTCCCGTGATTGGTCGAAGGCCTCAGCATGTCTTTTTGTGCAGCACTCGACTGTTTGCGATAAACAACTTTTAAAAGTCAATTAAAGTAAGCATTTAACCTAGTAGAACGTTTTAAACAAATATAAACATTCGTCCTTCATTCCAATCAGTCAATTAAATAATTTATTTAATAATAACAATTGATTGTTACTGATTTTTAATATACTTTATATTTCTAAACTGTAGTAAGACTAACATAAACCAACCTCAAGACAAGCTAAGTCTAAGCCTAACATCACTAACACTGACTAGGTAGGAATACAGATATGATGATACAGCATACAGGTTATATTATTGTGGAATTGGCTTCGCGTATATAATAATAAAAAATTAAATAGTAATATTATATATAAAAGCTAAAACGGATGATGTTGTTTTTCTAGTGATTTAAATGCAGATAAATAATTGATTAAGGCACGATCTGGCCTCATGATCTGGCTCCGGTGACGTTCTGCCGGTCTCATCAACGCAAATCGGTCAAATATCACATCTTTTAAACGGTGCAAAAAAGAAATTTCACCGGCGTTCACTCCGGCGACATTTTCAACACATACTAACTTAAACCTATAGATTTTATTAGAAACATAATCATTCGAATATATTGCCTTTCAAAATTCGAAACTTGCAAATGAAACACAGGTATGTCGTAAAATCGATGAAATCTAACTTAATTTTGGTCAAATTTGAAAAACAAAAAAAACGTACATAAACTTAGAATTCGACTTACCAGCAAAATGAATCCAGCAGCCGATGACGTCAATTACCGGAAAAGGCGTGCCAATCCGACAGTTAAAACAAAACGATATCCAGGTGTTGCGTATACGAGACGGCTGCGCTGAACCGCAGCGCAGAGAAACACCGCAGTGAGCAGATTCGTTAGAAGTGCTACCGTACTGTTGTGACCACAAATATAAGGCCATTTGACAAAAAATCAGTACTATTTATTGCTGCAGATACGAAGCCTGGGCAGAGTTACCATGGAAACCTCGCATATGAGCCTGACTCGGTCGCGGAAATAGATGCAATAACCACGGAGGTCAGAGAAGAAAACAGCGAGGATGAAAAAAGAAAGAAAGATGAGAAGCCGCCGATGGTCAGCGTTAAGGACATGGTGAGTTAGATGGATGACAGATTCTGTCTTTCTGGGGGGAGGTGTGTGTGTGTAGCGGCATGTTATGACACCACGAGCAACACTTTCTATCTGTACACATGCAAACTGATACCCTTGTTAGGCAGTCAACAAACATTGTAGACATACTGACGATTTAAACAAGAAAATGTTATTAAATTACTTATTATGTAATAAATGTTTAGCACCATACATCTGGGATCAGCCTGTTAACAGTTGTGTTAACGATATTACACTTATAAAACATACATGCAATCATAAGAAAATCGTAAGGTTGGACTCGGGGAGCATTTACGAGATGCAGGTCGAGATCTTAAACCAGACGTCCCCCCTCCCCCACTCATATGTAGTTCTTTCTATTAGCATGATGAGCGATTCCTGACATACGTAACCTTTTTTCAATAACTTATTAGTATTTATTTAACTAATCTACATGTGTGTGTGTGTGTGTGTGTGTGTGTGTGTGTGTGTGTGTGTGTGTGTGTGTGTGTGTGTGTGTGTGTGTGTGTGTGTGTGTGTGTGTGTGTGTGTGTGTGTGTGTGTGTGTGTGTGTGTGTGCACGGATTCCCTTGGAGTGCGTAAACGCTGTACGCTGGAATGCCGCATACTGTTTTGCCGCACGTGCCTTAAAGACGGCATACAAAACGTGTCTGAGAAAATTGAGGGGCACCTGTGTAGAATCCGAGCCCACTTCGATTTTGCCGGTATTAACTATAGTTTTGTATAAATTTGACAAATCATTCCACATCATCCCATGCATATTTACGCTAAAAAAATATTGCGTCTTAGGCTTTAGCACATTTTCAGGCCCATATAGCTCTCCGGTTTGCTCCAGTCTACGTCCGAACACAGACAACGGCTGTGCGGACTACAAACAGAACAATGGTCTGAATGGAGTTATTTGAATCACATCTTACATTGAACACTGGACACAGAGGACAGTGTAATCAATAACCTTGTGCCTCGCCTACCGTTTGCCTGTCGTTCACATTGTTTATAAACTTTAGTCGACCACTGTGAACAGCGTTTGTTGCCGCCGACACCATATTACATCGTTAACTTTCAACTCTTGCCGAATAAAATGTAATCTGTTCATATCTATACAAAATAATATCCAACCATACATGTACACTATACATTAAATTCATGTTTTCTAAATATTAAAATTGGAGTGCATTATAAGCAAAAAATAAATTCTTCTGTTTTCCATAATTGCTGTTTCATAACGTGTGTTGTTGTCTGGCGTGTTTGCTGTCGTGGGTCTGCCGCTTCTCTCACAATCATTTGTCGTGACTCGTCCGGTTCTAAAGTCTGTACACCACATTGCCACACTCTGACGACTCATCACTTCGTTCCCGTACACTTCGACCAGCTGACGATGAATTTCCGCTGCAGACACATTCTTAGCATTCAAATAATGAATTACTGCACGGACCTCCTCTTAGACCACTGCTCCAGTCGAGTCGCCATCTTTAACTGATGGCCGTCACCATACAAGCGCTGCACAGTGCTGCCACGTGACGCTAAATTTCCAACTAAAAGTAATAATTTCTCTGCATCAAATCCGACCAGTCTAGCCTCCGTTTTAATGACGTTATGTGCCTTGTAAACTTATTTTTTTACTGCGCCTCGTATATGTATACATATATATATTATACATATATACAGTTTATACATATATACACACACACACATATATTATTATGCATATATATATATATAATTTATGAATTACTATGTATATATATATATGTATATTACTATGCACATAATATATATATATGTTTGTGTGTATATATATATATATATATATATATGTGTGTGTGTCTATACATATATATAATTATGTACAAACATACATATAAAACTAAATTTAGTATTTTAATTAATTAACTTTTTTTCCAGATTTACGGCGCTGTGTAAATGTACGTGTTGATTATCATGGTAAGTCAGTCATTGGCTTCTATACATATGTGGACGTGTGATGTTACAGTTCCGGTTTGCGACGAGGGGTGACGTAGTCCTCATGGTCTCCGGCATACTGTGTGCCATCGTCCACGGTTGCGCCATGCAGCTTCTGATTATCTTATTTGGTGACATGATCGACATATTTGTTACCAACGAGCAGGAGTTTCCTCTAACAAACATGACCCAGGACTACGCGAACGCACATCCTGATGAATATAGGTAAGTGTAATACCTCCTTGGTAATTCAAGTAATATATGTAGTAGTATTTTTCTTTATCGACACGCATCAGTTATATGCTAATGACAGTCATAGTTCAGGAAAGGGCCCATTGTGAATGCTAAATCCGATGAAAGAGTGACTTTACCATTTTACTAAATACTTCTTCTATTTCTAATAGAGGTAACTCATGTCTTCATGTTTTGTCACGATTTTTTTTATTACTGATGACTTTATTTTACGTCTGTATGGAGGCAGTTGCTGATGCCCTGTATCTATGTCTGTAGGGAAGCCCTTGTTGATGCCTTGGTTCTACGTCTGTAGGGAGGTCCTTGTTGATGTTTTGACTTTGCCTGTAGGGAGGCCCTTGTTGATGTCTTGTCTCTATGTCTGTAGGGAGACCATTGTTGGTGCCTTGTCTGTATGCCTGTAGGGAGGCCTTTGTTGATGTATGGTCTCTATGTTGGTAGGGAGGCCCTTGTTGATGCCTTGTTTCTATGTCTGTAGACAGGCCCTCGTTGATGCCTTGTTTCTATGTCTGTAGACAAGCCCGTTGTGATGTCTTGTCTCTATGTCTGTAGACAGGCCCTCGAAGATGCTGGCATGGGTGACATTGCTGAAGAAGCCACCAAGAAAATCCAGGAAGTGTTTATGAGCAAGATGTCAACATTTGCCATATATTATATCAGTAAGTGTATTCACATCACTGGCATGTAGTGACGCAATTCATTACTGTACATGTAATAATAATGTGTTTGGGAGGTATCACTAGAACTATATAGGTACTACCAAAAATATATAAGCGAGCGAAAAATGAACAACTCAGAACACGTCCAAAACATGAAATTCTACGGTCGCTAGCACCCTCACGGCTCGTCATGTCCCGACGATCTTGGTATCATTTGAAAGGATGAACATTTGTTATTCTAGCGTCATATAGATTTCCCGGTAACCGTTTAAAGAACACCGATAAACGGACCTACAATCACGCCGTTTTTGGGTGTCCTGTACGGTTCCGAACGATGTTGGCAGCGGGTACTAAGTACACCAATCTTCCGAATGCGGCGCTGTTTTTCTCATTTGCATAGGTTCAGACATGCGCACTTCACCATTTCTTGATTTTATGTTATAAGCTCCATCCACTTTTAAACCGCGGCGAAACTGATGTGCTTTGATCGCAGCGAAACCGATAAATATCTACGTCGGCGTGACGTCACAATAAAGTACGCCACCCAACGGGTCTAATTCGTTGCGTTGGTTGGTTGATATATTTGATTGTGACGTCACGCCTACTTCACGTATGTCATTTTAGCAGCCGATTGAAAGTGGGAGGAGCTTATACCATGAAATCAGATGGTGGTGCCTCAATCGGTAGATTGGTGAACTGTGTCGACGAAACAACATGGTTCGCAGTGTCTACGACACCGGAACGGGCCCGGTTGTAGGTCCTTTTTCAGTTAATTTTAGAAATGATTATCAGGAAACCATTTATATGTTTGAATAGAAGAACGCTTAAACTTTCAAACGACATCAATATTGTTGGGATCCGACAAACCGTAATGGTACTAGCAATCATTGAAAAGGCGGTTTTGGAACGTGTTTGACAGTTGTTCATTTTTCGCTCGCTTATCTATTTTTGGTACTACGTGATATATTTCTATCAGTATTAAGTATTTTGCAAGCACCAAACTTTGTCATTAAATCCAATTTAAGGTTTACAGTATCGTACTGTTCCATGTGGTCCAACTTTGGTGATATCTCTAACATGGCCTTGTAATATCTGCAAAATCTGCATTTATAAACTATATGAGTGGTTGAAATATATGTATATCGAAATGGAATGGGAGACTGTGGAAAATGAAGGTCTCATTTATATTGATGAACTTTAGAAACAGAGGTTCAGCTGGAAGAAGGGAAACAAGAAACCAAAATGTTTGTTCAGCCCAACAGCTTAAATTGATGAAAACTGCTGATATAAAGAAAATTGAAAACTGTGTAATCCATTGAAGATTTGTAACTTCTCAAAGGCTGCTGTCACCAATGCTTGGTAGTGGATGGATCCAAGATACATGTTTGGTTGTAATTGGTGGATGATTGGCCCCATTCCTAGCACAATCCCTGGTATGCTTGTCAAGATTGAATGAACAAGATCGGTGCCCCAACGACAACCTTTGTCAAGGGACAGGTGAAGGTGAACAAACAAAGAAGCAAAAAGCATCGTGCATCATAAGGAAAGGAAGAGATGACTGGAACAACATCCCAGCTACATCAGCGAGGTCAATTGTGCCAGCTGTCCTGAGAAGACCAGGTGATAATGGTGATTCTGAGTACTGGACACTGCATACTCAGCAACCATTTGCAGACACACTATACATTGGAGAAACCAACATATGTCCTTTTGACATGGCTCCAATGACAGAGAAACATCTCTTGCAAGATTGTCCACCACACCAAAAGAGAGAATGAAACCCCAATAAAGGAAAATATATTTGACCTTCCGGAAGACCTGTTGCGATGATGGGTGTAATAACTGGGCCATCAGGTGGGCAGCAAATGGGCCATAATGGGTGTAACAAATGAGCCATCACACGTGTTATCACCTTGGTCATAATGAGTGTAACATATGGGTTATACTGTCATGGGTATGACACACGGGTCATGATATGGGAACTGGTAGCACGGTGGTTAGAGCATCAGATTCTCAATCAAGATATTCCGAGTTTGAATCCTCCTGCTGCTGCTTCGAACCTTGGGCATGTTCACTCAAATTTTGCTTCAGTTCACTCACCTGAGTACCTTGCTATAGACAGTGGTGGATATGTGTGTACGAATACTCATCACACATTAATTGCAACATGGCGGAATGCTTCCCATAGAAACTATATATACATTTATATATAAATATACTGTATTCGTTCGTTTAGTGTGCATGCCCTAATTGGCGTACACCCCCCCCCCTTTTCCAGCACGGTTTGGGGGTCGGTCTGTGACTAAAACTGATAACAGGATCCATCATTTATTGTAATTCCTGTCAACCATTGACAATATCAGAAAGAAAGTTGCAAAGTTCCACTATCCCTTTGGCCACAAAATCACCAAACTTGAAGGTATTCTATGCAAAGCCAAAGGGTTGCATGGCCTGCTCTATAACTTTGTCCGTGCCTTAGCATGACTGTCAAGCAGATCGTTTGTCTTCTGCAGTCCACTGCTAACGTATCTCTCCAATGAGAAGTAGTTTTAAATACGTGATAACCATAAATAATTGACAAAAATGTGTTTTCTAATTCAGAGTGACACGCGTGTCAATGGCGCCATGCCATGTTTATTTTTTTAAACGGATATGAATGATCTAGTGGTGCCACATAGCGGAGTACAGTAGAGACAGTTAAAATACACAAAATGTCCACCATATGGTGCCACCATTTTGTCATTTTCACACTGATTTGAGAAACAGAATTTTGTAACCTTAAGAATATTTCACTAAAAAGAATGAATACGGTATATTGATATGCATATAAACACACACACACACACACACACACACACACACACACACACACACACACACACACATATAAGTCAATGACTTCTTGTTTACCTCCTTCAAACATTGTACATTCTCACTTATATTATAGTTAAATATTGTTGTTGACAAAGTGTTGTTGCAGAGATTAGAGTATTTAAACTCGGTCACCTATTTCAATGAATCGATGCATTAATTTATAGTAATAAAAAGCAAATGAAAGGCGTGTTTGTTTGCGTGTGTGTGTGTATATGCGTGCATGCATGCATACATTGGTCAGTCAGTGGGTGCCTTTTTATGTTATCTGATATCTTAGTGTACCGATGTATCTACAGGTTTCGTTTTTATTTGGAATAAAATTAAATTTACAAAAATACACATGACTGCACTCATGTTCGAAATATATTCTCACAGGATTTGAGGTAAATTCAAGAACACTTATTTTAACACAGAATTATAGATGGTCCATCTGACAATCTTGACTTGGTGTGATAAATTCAGTAGGAAGGCATGTTTAAATGTTCATATGGAATGTTTAAATAGAAAAACATGGTGAATAGCTATCAGCTATACTAAATGCATAGTTGCATTGGGCATTATTTTTGTTAATATAATTAGGTATAATTTTAAAACTTACAATCAGTAGAATCCAAAACTGTATAAAACTCTATTTCATAATTGTGATACTTAATACCCACTTTGCTCTCGCAGGTCCCACAGTTAGAATTGTGTGAAACGTGTGTGAAACCTGTATGTTTCTTGTCTGCCCACAGTTGTCGCGGCCGGAGTGTTGCTGTTTGCTTACGGTCAAGTTGCCTTCTGGATCCTGTCAGCGTCGCGTCAGGCAGAGAAGGTTCGGATCAGTCTTCTCACCGCCATACTCAAGCAGGACATTGGCTGGTTCGACACACGAGCCATCGGGGAGCTCAACACTAGACTCACTGAGTAAGTCCACATTAAGACCACTTTAGGTCTATTTGAAGACCATCTCAAGTCCACATTAAGAACACATCAAATTCAGTTTAAGACCATCTCGAGTCCACTTTAAAACCACCAAGTCCAGTTTAAAAGCACCTCAAGTCTACTTTACGAACATACCAAGTCCACTTTAAGACCACCTCACGTCCACTTTAAGACCACCCTAAGTCCACTTAGAGACCATCTTAAAGTCCAGGTTAAGGCCATCCTGGAATTAATTTAGGACCACCCTAGTTCAAGAACATGTCTCTTTTCCACTAATACTACCGTACAATCAATATTTAATGACATATTAAATGTATGTAGGCCTCGGTTGAGTGATTACCAACACTATTGTTTTGTTTCTCTACAGCGGCGTGAACAAGTTCCAGGAAGGCATCTCTAATAAGATCAGCAACTTCTTCCAATTCTTCACGACATTCGTTGTTGGGTTCATCATTGGCTTTGTGTACGGCTGGAAGCTGTGCCTTGTTATCCTTGCTTCCAGTCCTCTACTCGTCATCGCAGGAGTCTTTATGACATATGTGAGTATCCTACAATCAATTTAACTCTATTTGTGTTCTCCGTCTTCGTTCCCTGTATAGGGGTGAGGTCAGGTGTAGTTATTGTTGAACCACTCGTCCTGTTCGTTCTCTCCATGGCTTTCTGTCAGCTGATCCGTCTCTCCATCTTTCATCCTCACGCGATCGTTTCGTGTCCCTCCGCACACAGTCCTCCCATCTCAGTTGTGGCCTTTCCCCTTTTGCCTGCATCCATCCTTGCCAAATGGCCTGACCATCTCATCTGGCTTCTCACCAGTCTTCATGTCAGGCTCATTCCATCCGTAACTTCATCCTCCTTCTGTCTGCCCTCTTTTGTTCTTGGGATCTACCGATTGTGTAAATACTACCAGCACAAATATTTAAATTATTTGGCTATTGCTACTTTTTTATTTCTTCTTTATAGCGGCACTGACACAACTTTCTTACAAACAATAAATTATATTTTCCAACTACACAAAAACAAAATGATCATACAACAAAATTGTAAATAATGTTTTGTCTCTGAGCTAAGCTTCCGGAAGATGCAGTGGTGCCATAGACAACACCTCAGCTCTTCGCGTTGTGTGGTCCATAAGGCTTCTGTACAACTCATCTATTTCGCTCTGTCTGTCACTATGTGTCTTGCATCGCTCCAAGTTTTCTAATCCGGTTGGTCTCGTTCTTTTTTAATAGTGGTTCAGAGTGTTGTTTTCGGGCAAACCACTTTTTTTCTTTTACCTTCGGACATCCATGTCAGTGCTGTCAGGCAGGGGTTGTTATCATTCCTTCGCAGCACGTGCCCGATCTATTACCATCTTCTTCTTTGTACTATGCTGGTTTTTTCTTTTGTTGTTGTCTAAAAAGGTGACAGAAATATTACTAAGTATGTACTATTATTATTATTAAAGACTGGATACAGCGCTATATGAGAACCTTTAAGAGAACAGTTTGGTTTTCATAGTTGATCACGGGCGCGTCATCGAAGGAGTTGACGGCATATGCAAAGGCTGGAGCAGTGGCGGAGGAGGTGATCAGCTCCATCAGGACCGTCGTCGCATTCGGGGGCGAGAAGAAGGAGGTTGAAAGGTAATTAAAGAGCACTTTATATCGACAATGGTAATTTTATTTCCTTATATTTTTAATTTAATTATTAAGTTTTGTATTACTTATTTATATTTTGGTCTCTGTCATTGTTTTATATGGTTGGAATTTTAAACTAATTACTTTTTAACCCATTACAATTAATGCATTTTTGTATTGATCTGTATGACTTTTTACCCGAAGTTAAAGTAAAAGTAAAGAGTATGGTTGGGCAAGTAGAATGGCATGGTCACTTTCCCACTGGCCAAGTGGCCGAAAACCTTAATATCTAGCCCTGCTGCTGTCTTGCAAACAGACAGAATTTATAAACAATTGCATTTGAATGAAGCTGTGCCTTGAAGAATACCTGCACTGGTGGCAATCATTCCTTCAAGAATATATGCAAAACTATTATAACATTCAGTAATTAAGCTGCCACGATAAAACTATATTTGATTGTAACATGTTACATTTTATGCTGTAATCATTACATTCCAAAGTAATGTAAATAAATGGCTTGTTCACACATCCTGTTGATTATCCTGCGAGTTTGCATGGTACGGTTAAAAAAAACGTTTAGAGATATTTTCATTAGCTTGCTGATTATTTATTTATTTTACCACAGGTATGGGGTTAACTTGGCCAAAGCAAAAACGTCTGGGATACGAATTGGCATCATGAGTGGTGTTGGCATTGGTTTCGTGTTCTTTATCATATTCGCCGTGCATGGCCTGGCGTTCTGGTACGGGTCAAAGTTGGTACGGGAAGATGAGATGTCAGCAGGCAACTTGATTATTGTAAGTCACCGTCAGTTCTACAACAGTTGCACTTACATGGTCTGTTACTTTGGTATAAATATATGAGTAGTAAGGTATGAGCGTTTCATCCCTGATACCATCAAAATAGAATTATTGATTTCATAGCAGATTTCGATATGTCACACCTACAAATTATGTAATGTCTCACAAGTTTCCAAACGTCTCTACGTTTCACCATGACCGGCGCTTCCTTACGCCCCTCATCCGAAGACGCCACGACCTGCACGAATCACTTTTTTCTAGTTTAAGAAAAATACAAGATTTCTTCTCGTTAAATTCGCTTATAATTTTCGGTTCTTTCCCAATAACAATTACACCATAGTGTCAGTCACAGCGAGATGAAGATGCACGTACTTCAAATGACTGATCTAATAGCCGTTTTCCATATTTCACGCCTGCAGTATTTCAATATCTCAACCCTCCACTCCCATTCGCACACGTCTCCCATTAAAAAAGCGCTTGTTTACGGCGTCGCGTCGTCGGAAACAAATAAGTCCAGACACGTCTCCAGTAGCTTCGCTTGTTTTTTTCGACGGAAGCTGTTTTTGAAAACTATGGCATTTCTTGTTTCGTTAAATTCACTTATAATTGTGGGTCTTCTCCCAATAAAAATCACACTACAGTGTTAATCACAGCGAGACGAACACGGACGTACTTCGAATGACTGACTTAATAGCCATTTTCAATATTCTACACCAAAAGCCGGGTGCTTTCAATTCTACATTAGCGGGGGCTTTGTCCACGCGCACTCTCGCGCACAGTCGAATAGCAAAAAATAAGGCGTTTCTTGTTTCGTTTAATGCGCTTATCATTATCCGGTTTTTTTCTCACCGTAAAACCGACACCCTACAGTCGTTTAAAAAACATACCGAAAATACATACTAGAAAAACAACCGCATATTCTATCATTACACACATCTATATACACACACTTCAATGACAGTTAAAGGCACCGTCCGCCGTTAGAAGTGTCACAATCATCAAAAATGGGCCCATGTTAAGAGATAGGAAAATTGACGTCATTTTGCCCTATTTTTATTATATCAGGGATGAAACCTTACTAGTTATATGATTTTTATAAGTCAATATTTGACTAGTTTTTCTTAATTATTATTACGATTATTATTTCATAGCAATATATGCATAATTTTAGCTATGGCATAACAAGTACAGTTTTTATTACATGATTTTTTACTTTTTAATTTTCTATTTATATTTGTAAAGCGTTGTGAACTACATTGGATGAGGCACTGTATACAATAAATATAGTACTATTTTGTATTTTCTATATAGTTGTAATGTTGTTCTCCTCTTGTGTCACTGTCTATGAGGGGTGAGGTTGTTTCACTGTCTATGAGGGGTGAGGTTGTTTCACTGTCTATGAGGGGTGAGGTTGTTTCACTGTCTCTGAGGGGTGAGGTTGTTTCACTGTCTCTGAGGAGTGAGGTTGTTTCACTGTCTCTGAGGGGTGAGGTTGTTTCACTGTCTCTGAGGGGTGAGGTTGTTTCACTGTCTATGAGGGGTGAGGTTGTTTCACTGTCTATGAAGGGTGAGGTTGTTTCACTGTCTCTGAGGGGTGAGGTTGTTTCACTGTCTCTGAGGGGTGAGGTTGTTTCACTGTCTATGAGGGGTGAGGTTGTTTCACTGTCTCTGAGGGGTGAGGTTGTTTCACTGTCTCTGAGGGATGAGGTTGTTTCACTGTCTATGAGGGGTGAGGTTGTTTCACTGTCTATGAGGGGTGAGGCTGGCCTCGATACTGATCGTCCATTTCTGTTTTCTTTCCTTTTTTCTTCCCCATCACAGATCTTGTATTGCTCTCTCCACTAACCTTCTCCACGTTCACTCTCATTCTCCAATCCGCTTATATCTGTCAAATAAACATTTCTGATTTCAATAATACTAACTTACCAAGGAGTGATCACCTGCATATATTCTGTTCAAGCAACCTGTTCAATATTGTTGCATTTAAATGTACAATCTGTGTTATTTGTAGCACTGTATATAATATGGCATGCTTTTGGCTGAACGTTGCATATGACTTTATTCGATGTTTATTATTAAAAGGATATTCCCATGTTAGCGACATACTAATGGTAGTCTCCCTCACCTAAGTAAATTTATGTTAATTATTCCATTTTATACATTTATTGTCAGAAATAAATCTTTGTCTTGTCTTGACTTGTCTGTCTACTGTGTATTGGTAATATGTGTATCAATATAATTTATATTTTTTTCTTTGAAGGTGTTCTTCGGTATATTATTGGGAGCATTCTCGCTTGGAAGTGCCACCCCAAACATACAGGCGTTTGGATCAGGGCGTGCAGCAGCCTACGAACTCTGGCAGATCATAGATAGAGTAGGTCGGAGATTATCTAGGATTATCAATTATTCATAACAGGGTTACTTTGGAAATTAAACTACAGACCTTTTGTTTGAAAACTTTGCATTACTGTAGACATAATGGCAGGGCGTATTTAACATTTGAGCTGATCTGAATTCTCTATATTTAGGTTGTGGTTTTGTGTAGTTATGTTGGCTATAGTGATTTGCAATATTGTAGTCTCGGTGACCATTTATTTTGTTATTTGTATTTTCTATGCATTGCGGCCCTTTGTTGACACTGAATGAGACTGATGTAGAAATATGAGTGGCGGGAACTGGGGACCGTCTCTCTAAGACAATGGGCTCATCAGGAAAAAAATCAACAGAATCCGTTACAAAGGATCACAGCGGACACTATTTATGTGACACACCGGCAAAGGTGTCACATAGGACACTATTTAAGTGGCTCACCGACAAAGGTGTCACAGAGGACACTGTTTCTGTGTCACACCGGCAAAGGTGTCACAGGGGACACTATTTCTGTGGCAAAGGTGTCACAGAGGACACTATTTATGTGGCACACTGGCAAAGGTGTCACAAAGGACACTATTTCTATGGCTCACCGGCAAAGGTGTCACAGAGGACACTATTTATGTCGCACACTGGCAAAGATGTCACAGAGGACACTATTTCTGTGGCACACCGGCAAAGGTGTCGCAGAGGACACTATTTATGTGGAACACCGGCAAAGGTGTCACAGAGGACACTATTTTTGTGGCACACCGGCAAATGTGTCGCAGAGGACACTATTTATGTGGCACACCGGCAAAGGTGTCACAGAGGACACTATTTATGTGGTACACCGGCAAAAGTGTCATAGAGGACACTATGTATGTGGCAAAGGTGTCACAGAGGACCTTCTTTTTGTGACACACCGGCAAAGGTGTCAGAGAGGACACTTTTCTGTGGCACATCGGCAAAGGTGTCACAGAGGACACTATTTCTGTGACACACCTGCAAAGGTGTCCCAGTGGCATGTCTAATGGTTGACAATTATCAGTATATGACATAACTGTTATGGAGCGAAACAGATTTTAAAGAGCAAAATTGGGCGGATGAGCTGATAAGAATGTTGGTGAAACGGTCCTCAGATGTGTGAGTTTGTGTTGACAGACACCACTAATTGACAGCAGTTCTGAGGAGGGTGTGAAGCCGGCTGGCTTGGAGGGTAACATCCACCTCAAAGATGTCGTCTTCTCTTACCCCTCCCGGTCGGGGGTACAGGTCAGTTACCATCGCTCCAACATACGCTGTCTCGGTAAATCAGTGTAAAAGTAAAGGTAAGTTCTTATATAGCACAGTATCCAGTCCTCAGAACTGCTCAAAGCGCTTACACTTTACTCCTTGGCAGACCTGTTCAATCGAAGACAATCTCAACTTCTCTGGTTAATGATGGGCCATGCAGTCATCACTTGATAGTTGGCAGCACTTAACGTGTGTTCTTTGCTATTTTGTGAACTACATATCTGTTCATCACCGCATGTTCTGACACTGGATTTTGTCCGATTATGAAATCATAGGGATACTGTTTGCCTGGTGTTTTTTTCTATTTTCAGATACATAGAGGTGCTAATGTTGACCACTTACCACTTACAGGTGTTGAATGGCCTCAATCTGGACGTGGCCGTGGGCCAGACTGTGGCCCTGGTCGGGGCCAGCGGCTGCGGCAAGAGCACGGTCATCCAACTCATCCAGCGCTTCTACGACCCGCTTGGTGGTGCCATCTACATCGACAACCAGCCAATCAGTGAGCTGAACGTGCGCTGGCTGCGACACCACATTGGCGTCGTTAGTCAGGAGCCAGTGCTGTTTGCGACAACAATTGCGGAGAATATTCGCTACGGCCACGAGGGTGTGGGACAGGCTGACATCGAGAAGGCAGCGAAGGAGGCCAATGCACACAACTTCATCATGAAACTGCCCATGGTTTGTGTTGATATTACTTCTTTCAACTGCACTAGACTTGTCTGTGGTTGCAGGATGATTACGTTGTATGGACTGCTTTCACGTATGTATTATTTTTATTAATATATTTCATTTATACCATACATTTATTAATCGTGTTTAATTAACATTTTATCCTCTTTATCTCCGATGCTCAGCAAGTAGAAGACAATTGTCCAATGTTTTGTTCGACAATTGCAATGTACAAGTAATTTTGATCTCAATATTGTAATAAAGATTTAATTATTACAGATGATTGTTTTAATAGCCTGTGCATATCACATTCCATCTAGTAAGTGTTTGGTGTTCTTTTTGTTTTCAATCAGATTAAACGTGCATAATGTACCATATATAATGAGTATTAAACGTGCCCTCTATATTCATTGTATATGTTGACTTTGTCAAAGATTGGCGAAGTCTCCGTAACTAGATGGCTCAAGTCTAGTAAGGTTCAGTATTAATTAGGCCAACGATTGTGGATGAGGGCAGCAACCGTGAATAACGCAACACGGAACAATGAAAATTTAATACATTTTATTACACATATAAATAACAAAGAACTCTTTTATAGTAACGATAAAAACAACATCTACCCTCTTACTCTACCCTATCTAGGCTCTTATCGATTGCTATCAAAACCGTAGCTATCCCCAGCTAAACATTGATACTCGAGAAAAATATTAGAATGGCTCGTTCAAAAAAAGTTCTATTAGCACTCTGAAGGGAACTTCAAATGTCAATGCATTACAAGTTCAGGTCCGCTCGAACTCAGGTAAGTAACATCGAAGAATCTTCAACAGCAACGGTGATATAGGAAACGTCTTCTTTCACGGGAGAACATTCTATGTTACTAGGACAAGGCAAATGAAGCTCCTCTACATTACCAATGACTAAGTCATGTAATGGAGTGTCTAGACACAGTGCTTCTATTTATCCAGAGAAAAGAGCGGTTTTCACATAACATCGCGCCGTTGAGACCTCGATGACGGATTGTGTTACATTTGCTTGTTTCCTTGTTCATATTCTTACAATAAACAACGGTTCTGCTTGTTCTGCTTGTTATACAATACCGGTTCATATTTCACTCGACCTTGCTGGCAGACCAACTCGACACATCGTTAACATAATCTATGGTACACAAAATAGCCGTTCGTATACACAGGGTCTCCGACTCCACACTGCATATTACGCTACATCCCTTTCCTTTTACAAAAGCGAGTGTCAATCACAACTCTAGTTAGTTCTTATAGACAAGCTATCTAATCAAGTCTCTACTGATAACCTGCCAAGTATGCAGGCAGCTTTTGGGCACGTGTGCTTCTGCGCACATTCGTCAAGTCCACACCTGGCGATGGTTTGTTTTGCATCAACACAGGTTTTTTCTCGGCGGAAGGTCTTGCATCAACACAGGATCTTCAAACGGTATCGTCCTGTTTGCACGAGACGGTGCTATAGACGATATATTGTTCGCTTCTCGTGGCAGAGGAGTCGAACTGTCTTCCTCGGGCTCACTCTCTGGAAGCGGTGGGCACTTGTCTACCACACGTGGAGCTCGTCGGTTGCGTTTGTACGTACGACCTTCAACAAGAACGACGTACGACCGGTGTGAGAGCTTCTTCGTGCATTCGCCAAGAGCCGTATATCTTGACCTGGCAACTTCGTACGTATAGAATCACCCGGTGCTATCGGTTTCAAGTTATGTGCTGACCTGTTGTAATGTGCTATTTGAGTAACCTTGCTAGCTTTCCTGTCGCAAGACACGTTAGCAGCAATCTCTGATATCAGCATGCTGCGCTGAATCGGGAACAGTGTTCGGCATCGACGACCAAACAGCTGTACGGGGGACGCATTGTAACCCTCACGCAGTGTTTCTAAAGTTCAGCAACGCCATTTGGACGTCACACCCATCTCTGCACGAACTCTCTGAAGTCGACACAAGAAGACTGTGGCCCGTTGTCTGACATCACGACTTCCGGTACTCCATGACGTGCAAACTGTGATCTCATTGCATCGATCACACATTTCGTGCGCATACTGAGGTTCATCAACTCGAAGACGTTGAAGTAATAATCAACCAACCGTAGGAAGTACTGTCCCTACAGTTCGAACAAGTCAGCACCAACTTTCGCCCAAGGCTTGCCTGGAACGTCGTGAGGCATCATTGTCTCTTTTAAGTGTTCTGGTCTGTGTGTGTTGCACATATTACATTGACTGACCTAGTTCATCAACGGCCAGTACACAGCACTGTTGGCGAGGCGTATATAACCCTGTATACCCTGATGCAATCGGTGTACCGTGGCGATGATGTTCTTGCGTAAACTGGTCAGCACTAAGATACTGCAGTTCTTGAACATCAGTCTATTCTGCACAGACAGTTCATGTCGTACATTGTAATATGCAGTGACTGCTCGCAGCTTCAACAGCCGTTTGGGGGACACTGACAGTCTTTCTGCCATGTATATATTCTCTATTGTAACAGCGTGAATTCTTGGTTCACTCTGAATGTACGCACGGCTCAGCGTGTCCACGATGTACATCTCTGACCCACGCGTGTATGTCACATCTATAGCGTTGGAGTCGCAGCAGTATGCGTTGCAATCGCTTGGGTGCAGTCACGAGAAGTAACTGAAGATAACTTATAATGGCTTGTCCAACTAATATGTACACATATTAGTTGGACGTTGAAGACCAGCCTATGCTTTACACCTTTCCGGACTGTTAGCTTAGACTGACCCAACGATTTTTCGCGTGTTCCGTTGTACATCACAATGACGGTTTTCACTGGCCTCAGCTTGGTCAGCGATCTGTCTCCAGTTACTCTAACGTACTCCTGTCGTGGCATCGCAGAACTGAGCAACTGTCTATCTGGAATAGTACTAGCACGCCATTGTCACCAACTTTCACAGTTGTTACTGCTCGATGTTTCTTCCCTACACTATTAACTGACAATGTTCCAACACTGTAGTCATGGTTCGACTCTGATTCCTAAACTTGCTTCACATGTCTCAGCTTACATTTGCTTTAAACGTGGTTGAGCTTGCCGCACTTCAGACACTGTTTTCCATATACTGGACATTTGTTTCCTTCGTGTTTGTATGAGCAATACTTGCAATCTCTCCTTTTCGAATCTTTGACAAGAGTATTCTCTGGTTGAAGCCCCTGTTTGTAGCCACCACGTGCCTTGTTCCATTGGCCTCGGACACTTTTTGCTCAGCACAGACTGACTGTTCTCCCGACACCACTTTTGTCTGTTCTATGGTTGCTTCGGCCGCTTGAACAATATCTTGAGCTTTCTCAAGTGTCAGGTCTTTCTCCCGTAACATCTTTTCTCGTACCATTGCATCGCGTAGACCGTGCATAAATCGTTCTCTGATTATTTGATTTGTTGTAATGCGCTCAAACTCACAAGTTTACGCAGCATGTTGTAGTTCTGTCGCGCATTGTAACTCCTCACCTGCCTCCTGATTTCTACACTGACATTTATATCGTTGATAAATAGCGTTTTGTCTAGGATGCAGTCTTCCTCGAAACTTCTCAGCACGTCTTATATGTTGTGTTCGCTTTCCTCCTGGGCAAACTGGAATGTATCGAAGACTTTCACAGCTTCGTCACCTACCACGGACAGCAGGGTGCATACTAGTTTTCGTTGAGTACCGTCATTTATTCCCGTTGCCACTTCGTATCTAGTCCATGATTTTCTTCATGATTTCCATTTAGTACAGGCAGTTTATATTCAGGGGTCTGGGCGGCGGAATGCTCGACGTAGCCATTTGCAATGCCAATTCGTATCGTTAGCGAATAGCGGCAACAATCGCAGTGTCAATTACAGCCGTAATGCACAAAGTCACGAACTCGCTACCACTTCTGACAGCATGTTATGTTTGTTTGTTTCATTGTTCATATTATTTCGATTAACAACGGTATGGAACGCTTTATTGTTGTTCTGTTTGTCATGCAATACCGGTTCATATTTCACTCGACAATGCTGTCAGACGAACTCGACACATCATTAACATAATCTACGGTACACAAAATAGCTGTTCGTTTACACTGGGATTTTCCCAGTTAGCTGCTCCGCAGGAACGGGAACGACTGTCCCTCTTACTGAAGGAAGAATGGGCATCATTGAACGTTTTCACCAATTCTATCAACTCCTCCTTTCCCTCCGGCTTGTGTTCCCTCAGGAATACTGACAATTCCCTAGGACACATGAACAAGAACTGTTCTCTCAGAATGAATTCTTTTAAGCCATCGAAAGAATAATCAGCTTTTGACAAGGAAATCCACTGAGTCAAATAGTGCTCCATTCGAGCAAAATACTGCGACACTGTTTCGGTCGAATTTTGCGTGCAGAAGTAAAACTTCTTTCGAAAATCGCCTATAGTTAATCGGTATCGTTATAACAACGCTTGTTTTAACTTGTCGTAATCAATGGCAACAGAAGTCGGGGAAAGGGAATAGACTTCCAGCGCATGTCCGGTGAACAATGCGCTAAGAAAAATGGCATAATTCTCACGCTCCCATCCCTGATTCTCGGCATATTGTTCAAAACGCTGAAGACAAGGATCAATCAAACCATTGGTTTCGTTAAAGCAGGGCAATGGAGGACCATGGACACCTTAGGAATGGCAGAAGTGTTACTCACCTATTCCCGGTTGTCTAGAGCCGCAGCCTCGTTGTGGAGCCTTGCCATCTCGCGCATGCGAATTTCGGCATGGAGCCTCTCTTTCTCCATCTCAGCCTGAAGCCTCTCTTTCTCCATCTCGGCCTGAAGCCTCTCTTTCTCCATATCGGCCTGTCTCGCCACCTCCTTCTCTCGAAGCTCAGCCTGGAGTCTCTCCTTCTCCTTCTCGGCCTCGAGTCTCTCTTTCTCCGTCTCGGTCTCGAGTCTCTCTTTCTCCGTCTCGGTCTCGAGTCTCTCTTTCTCCGTCTCGGCCTGGAGTCTCTCCTTTTCCATATCCCAGGCATGTGAGAGGAGGCAAGTCCCTTCCGAGGAACATTTGCACGCGGCGCGGCAAACTGGGGAAGAAAGGGGATTCTGGAATGGAACTCAGAATTTGTTTAAAGACATCATTGTTTGTGATGCATTCTAGTGAACTTTCACACTGTTTTTGTCTAATCCTGTAACTTCCATTTATATAAAATCACAAATATAGTGCATAGAAACACTACATTTGGGATTTATTTTATTAATCAAAAGTGTAAGGATACAGTTCCCTGCACATAACTGTAAAAGCACATCATTTTCATATAACACAAAAAACTAGAAGCAGTGTATACTACATTGTCAAAACTACAACATTACACAAGTAGTCAATGAGAAAAAATACACAAAAATGCTTTAAATAACAAAGGTTTATTAAAATGATAACTCTAATGTACATTACACTGAAATTCACACACAAATGTCCACCTCTAATAGTGTTCATTGAAACCATAAACTTGTAAACTTTACAAGTGTTCATTGTGGACATGTGACTTCACTTCTTTTCTTGCCTATGCTTGATCCTGGCACTCACAGCTTTCTTTCTCTTCTCTGCCTGAACAAGGACTGGGGAGTGGAGGTGGACAGATTTCAATCTCTTTGGCATTTTGCCTCGTGGGAAATCTGTTCAGCTGCTTTTCTCTTGCATCTTCAAATTCAACTCGTCCCCTCTATGTACAACATAATTCTTGGTGCACGCCATAACCCCTAAAAGTGTTCATATTAACAACATCAGATAAATGTTATTCAAAGTGTTATTTATTTAATAATTTAAACCATACGTTAAAGTGAACAGGCGTACTTCGTGTTGACATATTATCGTCCAACCAAGAAAACTTTGGCATACACTTATTTTTATCCCAAATAATCTATAAATCCATCTAGGATACCTTAAAGTTATCGCCAAAACTTATACTTCGCTTACTGTTCGCGTTTACATATCGTTAACGGTGCTGTATTATGCCATGACCCGTAACGCCAGCGACGAGAGCGTACGCCGGCGCCGTAATGTAAGTCCTATAGCTGGCATAACTTCCCATAAGCCATTACAACGCCTCGCGTCCCAGGCTAAACGATCTAATATTTATTGAAATTACGATCTTAAACCACTCGACTGCTACGTTAATTCAAATAAATTGACTCCTACAAGAATGTTTGAAATAATAGCGGACAACTTACTATTGACCGTAGCTCATGCTTAGTTCGACTGAACGCGACTGTGAACTTCGAAAACAACACTGCAACTGATTCGCCGCCAAAACTCATGCACATATTGTAAGCTGGGCCGTGATTCGCAGTTTCTGGCCAATCAGAATACTTTGAAAAAGGACGACGATCATGAAATTTATAATTGTTATTGTCGATGTTTGCCAAGTCACACACATATTTAAAAAAATTCGGTTTTGGACGAATTACAGAAACGGCCAAATCGAGTTCATGAACCGCGGAAATCCGCGTTTCCGTGGAAGAATCTCATGCCTGAATATGCCTAGCAGCCTGTCGCTCAGCGCGAGCTCTCTCTTATTCCTCACGAACAAACGTTTGAAGTTTGGGACTTGTTAAATCTAACTTCCCGCCTAACTCGATTTGTTGAGCTAAATCCATGTTTACAAAAAAGTACAAAACAGGAAAAATACTAATCGGACATCCGATCAAATTAATGTAAAAGGTAAATCACCTTTTAACCACAACTATATGCGAGCTACGCTCCAGCACTCCTCATAATCTTCTCACAAGACTAAAACAGGAAATCTCTCTTAGATTTCTACCTCACCGTGTTAACGAGCAACACACGGTGATCACCTGGGACTTAAATATGCCCCATGCCATCTTGGCAAATACAACATGTGAAGTAATTCTACTTCCTGGCACCATTGAAATAATAAGGTTTCCACTTACCTCAAATTCAACGATTATTTAATGGTCCTTTACTGCCGCAATAAACAAGTCGACCGACTCAAAATGAAAACGATTATACCACGGGTATAGAGACAAAATTATGGGACTGGGAATAATATCTGGGCAGAAACGACAAGGAGCATGTGAATTACCCTACACTATAGCTATAGTAATAGATGCAGGTCTCGTTTTTATCCACGGACAAACGCCGATACTCTAGCGCAGCTGATTCCCAAGGCATGTTTCTCGTTGCTGTCACACGTGCTAAGTTCACAGCTTTGAACAAAAGGTATTAAATATTTCCCCCCTCGCCGTAATCACGCGGACAAGCCCCCACATATGTCACAGATTGGCGAGGTTTCCGTAACTAGATGGCTGAAGTCTAGTAGGGTTCATTATTAATTATGTCAATGCTTGTGAATGAGGGCAACAACCGTGAACAACGCAGCAAAGAACAGTGGAAATATTTAATGAATGTTATTACATATATAAATAACAAAGAATTATTTTATAGTAACTATAAAAAAACATGTACCCTCTTACTTTTCCCTACCTAGGCCCTCATCGATTGCTATCAAAATCGTAGCTAACCCCAGCAAAACCTTGACACTCGAGAAAAATAATAGAATGGCTGATTAAAAAAAACTAAGTACTATTAGCATTCTCAAGGGAACCTCAAATGTCAATCAGTGCATTATAATTTCGAACTCAGGTAGGTAACATCGAGGAATCTATACCATCCCAAGTATAGGGAAAAATAGTCTCTTAATTACATACATCGGGAATCTATACCATCCCCAGTATAGAGAACAACTGTCCCTTAATTACATACAATACACTGAGACAGTTCAAAAAAGTATAGCCGGCAATTTATTATCTAAATATAACATTGAATTGTCACTTCCCTATGTACCGTCTCGCCGCGTAGTCAAGCAAAAATTCCTCGCGCTCGCTCCCACTCGTCTCGTTAGCCCGACTTGGCTAGCTCGCGACGAGATCGCACCACGGCTCGACGACCGTCTGCCGGAAGTGTCCTTTTCTGTTGCCCGCACACTCTGAATGTCGTCACACGCGTTGGTCCGGTTCCGTGGACCCGTTTCGGCCGATCCGCTACGTGGAGTTGCTCCCGTCTCGTCTCCGCCACGTGCTCGCTCTGGCCGTCGCAGCACTACTCAGTCCGCTGTCACACCCTTTCCCTCCAACTTTGTAAAAAGAACGTATGATTATGAATTACCGTAGTTTTTTCATCGTAGAAATACGACACATTGGTTGGGGAACGAGGAGCCCAGTTGAGCGGCGGACAGAAGCAGCGAATCGCCATCGCCCGCGCTCTCATCCGCGATCCCAGAATCCTCCTGCTCGATGAAGCGACATCGGCGTTGGACACGGAGAGTGAAGCAACAGTCCAAGCTGCACTAGATCAGGTGCAGTGCCAAAATAAGCATTTCTCTTTCAGATTTAATATGAGGTGTTCTGTATTGGTGATATAAATCTACTTTGATGCATGCAAAGACCTTGGCAATCGTAGCTCACCACATTACAGATCTACAATGGTTTTGCAACTCTACTGGATCTCTGTCCCTTCCATTAATAAAGGCAATAAATTAATTTTCCCTCACTTGCTCTTCTATGCCTAAGATGCCATTTCTTCATTGTTTCTAAATGTCGGATCTCAGCCATCGTTCTGTATCTTCTCAGTAATTTTTTGTTCATACCCTAAGAATAGTTGACAATGATGGCATAGCATGGTAAAATAATAAACAAATTGTAGCATTGCGAAGAATTGTAGGTAACTATTCGATCATACTGTCTTGATATAATTTCTTGTTTCACTTCACGCAAAAATAAAAATAGACTAGGCATTTTCCTTTCAGATTTATCATAATGAGAGTTTCCAGTAATTGGTGATGTAAATCTACTTTGGTGCGCTCAAAAACATTGGTAATCATATTTCACCACGTTACGGATCTTTATTGGTTTTGCAACTCTACCGGTTCCACATGCCTTCCATCAATAAAGGCAATAAATTAAGTTGGTCTGGTCTTCCCTTACTTACTACTCCAGGCCTAACATGCCATTTCTTCATTGTTTCTAAATGTCAAATCTCAGCCTTCTTTCTGTACCTTCTCTATTAGTTTGTTCATTCCATAAGAACGTTTCACAATGATTATATTGCTTGGCATAATAGCAAAAAACTGGTAGCATTGCGAACTATTGTACGTAACTTCCAGAACATACTGTCCCCACTGACACCGTTTCTAGTTTCACTTCACGCAAAAAGAAAACCCGTTCCTGGCAGTAATTGCAAACGTTTCCAAAAAGGTAACTATTTTACATATATAATTCTCAAACAATATAATTATAAGCACATAAATTAGTTTTATATTCTATACTTGGAATACGAGCACATAAAGCAAAAACCATGTCATGTGCACTTTAATACCATTTTCACAGGTAATAAAACTTCCCGTGCATCTGTAGAAATGCTACAGGTAAGGTGCCACTGCATTTGTGTATAGTGATCTTTTAAGTTACCAGAAATTTCACTGAAGTACCGCTGGTGACTTAGAGAGAGGTAGTCTGTTCCTGTACCCATGGTAGTAGTTGGTATCAGGACGTCTGCTGTGTTGAACGAGGGAAAATGGAAACTCATTGGACACCTAACGGTATTGTGGTCAACTTGGCCCCCTAGGCAATATTGCCAATAAAGCTTATATAGAAATGGGATGTTTTGTTTACCATTTGAACATGCTCCGGGGTCGTTACTTTCAAATTAATAATAATAATAATATCCTTTTTACACACCGTCAAATCCGACGCTAATGCCCCATTCAAGGGTGTTTACAATATCGGCAAAACTTGCGAACATTGTTACAAGTATACCTTCAACACATCTATTACAATCTTAAGAACATTAGTTTAATTAATTATTGAAAACTAAGAATGGGCTGCCGCCTTTTAAGATGCAAGTAATTTCAAATAATATCCGTGTGAATACTGCCAGATCAGCAGTAATTTTGAACAGCATATGCACGTGTGGTTGTTATTATTGTAGGCACGTATGGGACGCACGACCATTGTGGTGGCGCATCGACTGTCGACCATCAAGACAGCCGACTTGATCATTGGCATGAAGGACGGCATGGCAGTGGAGCAGGGAACACATGACGAGTTGATGGACCGTCAAGGCATCTACCATGACCTCATCACACAACAGGTAAGCAGGGCTCACATGACGAGTTGATGGACCGCAAAGGCATCTAGCTACTACGACCTCGTCACACGACAGGTGAGCAGGGTTCGCATGACGAGTTGATGGACCACCAAGGCATCTACTATAAACTCGTCACATGACAGGTGATTAGGGCTCACATGACGGGTTGATGGACCATATGAGAGTGTTTAACCCTTTATACACCACGTTATTTTAACGAAATGTGGTCCAAGTCCCAGCAACACATACCCAAAATCATCATGATACGGGGGCACATAGTCTTTGCATTGCATGTAACGTTTTGTACTTAATTTCCTAACGTTGTTAGTTGTGTTTATTTTAAATGTAATTGAATTCCGCATAAGTTGGTTCTAAATATACTAATCAACTTTGGATAAAGTGTACAAAACATGATATGCTTTGTTGGAATTGGCTTGCTTAGAATGTCCTGCATGTAAGTTGATATTTCCAAACTCATTCAAAGACTTCCAGTATTAATAAAACTTTCTTTTAACAAAAACAACAGGCATAGTATATACAAGGCCAAATAAAAATTCCCCCTTGAGCATAGCAGATACGCTAAAGAATCCAATAACATGTTACATAATTGTCCAGAAGATGGCACCACCTCCATGTGGCGCCAACGTTATCGGATGGATTTGGACAGTTGCGGAAGCGGGCAGTTCGAGCGTTTGTGGAATTTTGGTTCTAAAGGGCTTAGACTAGAGTAGTGTGAGATTCAATGGTATTTTAGTCATCTTTTATTTGTTTATTTCAGATGAAGAAGAGCAGTGAAGAAACAGACGAGGATGGTGGAGAGATTGGTAAGATGTCACATTTATGCAATGTTACGTTTTATGAGATCACTAGCCTGATATCTATCTTCCATTTTATCTCTGTATTCACCCATTTTGTATTAAGTTGCAAAACTGTGAAATGGAGTTGTGTACCTTTTCGATTCCACGTACTATTTAACAGTGTTTCCCCTGGATTGGTGTGTGACAAGCGAGGCGGGCTGCCTCGCCATTTTTATGCCGCCTTGCCCAAAATATGCCGAAATTACCGCCTCTTAGCTATTTCGTGCGCACATTTTTTTCGTTCTTTCGCGATACATTCAGCGTCGGCAAGCGGCGCGAAATGATACCACAAAGTCACTATTCCTTGAAAATCGCCCATTTGGTAGCAACGTCGGTTAGTCGCTCAGGGCCGGTTAGGATTTACCTCTTAGAATTAATTCCATTGCCATTGGACACATCATCGCAAGCCAGGGCTGTTTGCCGCGCAAAACTAGCCCTAGCTGATCCCCTACGCGAAGTGCGGAAGTTAGCCGAGTCAAACTAGTAACTGACTTCGCCAGTCGCGACTGCATCACCCGTGAGAACAGCGCAAATACCCGCCCCAATTTGAAGACGGGTAGACACTTCTGGGAATCCCAATATATAATGACCCGTTCGCCCATTAGCACGACTTCCACGAGCAGCTGAGCGGTATTGTGTATTCGAATATTTGTGTCTACTTCCTAAACATTGCATGTAACACGAGCCATGATTGGTTGAAATTGGTTTTATTATGACCACCTGATCTGCCGAGATCCACTGATCTAGTGAGCGATTTCATAGGCTGAGCGTAAATTCAGAGTTTCGCAAAGCGATCAGCCAGGGGGTACTGCTGGCTGGCACTGACGTAATCAGCAGCAGCGACTCCTGGAGCGCGAGGATGATTGAACAACGTGAATGACATGTCAGTTGACCAATCACGGAATAGTCCCGCGGGATCCCCGGTATCTCCAATGGTGACACCTTGCGGAGTTTCGACATACTAGAAATGTAGACATTCGTGTAACATGGCGCCCAAACGGTAACTGCGTTTGGGAGACGTGGAACTCGGAGGTGAAAAAACAAAGAAAACGGTAGCTGAATTACGATATATTTTGCGCTCAATTTTGCCATTATATTTACAATATGTGCTCACATTAAATCAGAATTAATGTTGGTGTAGCTGATGTTGAATTTTCTGGTTTATGACGGACCCTTTTGAAGCCCAAATAGCGACCCGGTTTGGGCTACTCTGCGGCCGTGCGTTACCGCACAGCTCGCGTAAAATGAGCGATATAGCTGCGTATGTTGATACAAATCGGGGGGCTATTTACAAATGAAATCCGTAACACGCAATATTCTCGACTTAAAGGTAAATATGCCTAGGATAATGTTGAATGATGGAACTATCTCACTGAAGTATCAAAGTTATAACGGCGAAATCGAGGCTGATCCGGATTTGACACAACTTCACAAGTGGCAAAAAATTACCCACAACTCTATTCAACTAATGTTCTAATACTTCTATGCCGTTTTTTTAACAAGATAAGGAATGTGATTCATAAGATATGTTTGTGCTAAATATATAATACATATTCCCACAACGTTGTGCAAACAAACTTTTGGTCAAGTTGATTTAAGTGAAGTACTTACGAATATAAACCACCAAAGACAAAGTTCACATCTCATAAAAGATGCCTATTGCCCAAAACCATGTATACTAACGGGTTATCAATAACTTGGACTAGACAATGATATGTTTGCACAGAAATTGGATATACTAAACAACTTATACTGTTTTATAACAGGAAAACAAAAAAACATACTTTTGTGGCATTCCAGAAATGACTGTTTAATTGATTGCATAGCATGCTAGCAACAAATAAAATATAATCTTTGAAGCATAAACCATTAATTTACCATAATATTATGATATTATCATAATTTAAAGGCGATGAAAGAGTCTTCAGATGATACCACTGGATGCTTCCCAGAGAAGTTGAGATGGTGTTCGACTGAACAGGTCTGCCAGGGAATGAAATGTAAAGTGCTTTGAGCAGTCCTTAAGACTGGATACTGTGCTATATAAGAACTTACCTTTTACTTTTTTGCTGACTCTGTCAGCGTGGTAACAAGGCCTGTGGTTAGGGCAAGAAAAGCATCACTACACAGCGATAGAAATAAGCCAGAATATTCACTTGTCTGCAGGACAAGTAAGTTTTGAAATCTACTTGTCCGCCAAAATGTTCACTTGTCCGAGTGGTTGTCAGGGGGATTTGAAGTTTCGAAGCTTCGAGAAAAAAGTCTGTCTTATTTTATGACAACAAGCACAATGTTCCTGCTGTTTCGTTGCATGTACATCTGAGTGACTTGTGATTAAAGACACAATTTGATTTAATCTGCAAATTTTGAAATTGGAAAATTATATTTGCAACTATTTGTTTCGGTCAATTATTGTTACTATATATACATATTCATCACGAATATTAAATATAGACATGTTACATGATGTATACCAATATTTTAGTGATGCTGATATGAACGCTTTTATTAATAACAAATAATTATTACGATGATAGGAATGAGACAATTGTTTTCCTTGCTATTTGTTATAATGTTGCAAAAACTTTTTTTGTTTAATATGGTTTTATATATATATATTTTATATATATATATATAAAACATATAACACTGCTGTAAAATTTCAGTTTGTCATTGAAGATGCCACTCAACCATCATGAACCCGACCAATTCAAAGCCAGGAAATGTCACAAAAATCATAATAAACTATAATATAATCTGATATTATATTGTTCAATCTCTATGAACTTAACAAAGTTCTGTATTTTACAAACGAAGATATATTCAATTGATCACGAACAAACAAATGCATGTTTTTACTAAATTTTATATTACCATTTCAATGATGTATAAACAGTTTTAACGGTGCCAGAATTACATCTACCAGGCGGAATATAATTTATAGATTTAGTTACGACGTAACGTCGCTGCCGCGCGCAGACCGCCGTAGTTGGCGGAAGCCAACATGTCAAAGGCGGTTGGCACCCCGGCCGCGCGTCTTGCATAAAATTTGGCTTCGAAAACTCGCAATTTATGGTTAGAATAAATGTTACATAGACACAACACTTCTTAAATTTAATTAATATTCCGTTTATCAACCATCACCATAGATTTACCGGAGAGCCAGTTACAAGTTTTGAACATTTTTACCGATTTGGGACTGGATCGGCTAACGTCGACGTTCGATGACTTGGAAGACTGCCGAGTCCGCGTGGGTTAGGTGTAATAATGGTTAAAACTATATAATTATTCAAATAACAGGTAGCGATACAAAGTCTATTATTTCCAAAGTTCGTCAAATGTGATCCGTGGGTGAAAGCAAGTTGTACGTCGGCCAAACTGAACGATTTTATGAAATACAGCCTCGATCAACGATGGCTGATGCGGAGTCTGTTCTATGCATGTGACAGAGCTAGGTCGGTGCGCTCAGCGGATGACCCTGTTAACGCAGGCACTAAACTTGGTCGAACGCTGAAGTACAACACACTGGCGGCGCCACGCTAACAAGATTGCAACGTGCACGATTGCTAGCGAACTTCATTTACGTTTGAATTTCCTCAACTAAAAAGTTTGCAATGTTGCATGCATCACTATTTACTGTAAATTTTCACTTGTCCACCGGATAACCATGTAGAGTAATTTTACTTGTCCGGGCCAAAAATCACTTGTCCCGGACAAACGGACAAGTGCTGTTTCGAACGCTGCTACAAGTTCAACCAAGAACCAGCTAGCGGTCTAGTGGAAACTACACCTCATCTGAGTACCAGTAGTAAAGTGGAAACCACACCTCAACACGATGAAACAATCATGATTACTGACTTTTATCAATCATGATTACTACATTTACAAGTAGTGTCTTGTTTTATATCTTCCCTCTATATTCAAGAGTAAAGGTTAAAACACCTCAGAATGCACAATTTTTAAGCTAGTTTAAAAACAATGCCCCCGGACCTCCATCAATGCTTCACGCCTGCAGCTCTCGCATACCCCACCCCTACCAACTCGCCCATCGTTTTACCCAGGAGAAACATTACCATTAGCTTTAAAATGATACCTCATTTGATTTATTACTAAAATTTAAGCAAACTTGTTGCAGTGTTTTCGAGAACTGACGTAATTTTGAATCATATCTTTCTATTGTTTTTTAATCTGTGAGTTCAAAAATGCTTGTATTTTGTTAGTTTTGGATTATTTTGTAGGGGAAAATAAACTTTACATTGAAAGGTGGGATTATAAGGTGTGTATTTCTGCCAAAATAAAAAATTATGGGACTTGACCTAGACAGCTATTTTTGGATCTTGTGCAGTCACTTAGTACCCAGTTTCCTCTGGCACAAATAGCCGTTATGCTAATTACAGTATTTACTTGTTAAAACCCTTCAGATAATCACAATATCTACCTGTTGTATCCCCTCAGATAATCACAATATTTACTTGTATCCCCTCAGATAATCGCAATGTTTACTTGTAACCCCTCAGATAATCACAATGTTTACTTGTGACCCCTCAGATAATCACAATACACTGTATTTACATGTTGTTTCCCCTCAGATAATCACAATATTTACATGTTGGAACCCCTCAGCCTCAGGTCAGGCTTGTTAACGAATGGGAATGTCATTCGAATGCGCATTCGAATGCAACCGTTCAATTTTTAGCGCATTTGCATTCGAATGTGAACCTTAAACATTCGCATTTTAATGCGAATGCCAAACATGTTTTATCGAATGCGTATCAAATGCTGGCATACTGCAACAATATTTTTACGTCTAAAGTACTGTAATAAGTAGGGGCCTACGCTAATGTTGAGTGTTTTGCTCTGGCCTACTTGTTGTTTAACGCAATTAAGAATTAATAGTCATCATGCTACTTGCGAATATGCTTTCTAAGCCAGCTTTTTGTGAAATGTGCTCAGTACTGGTCAATATTATACAACAGGAGAGAAAAATTCAAACTTAATTAAACTGCATTACAACCGTTAACAGACCCGTATTGCATATCGTACTTTTAACAACAAGATTTAACAAGATTGCCATCCAGAAAATTAACTCGTGATGGCAGGTGGACAAGGAAGCCTTTTGGCTTATCGAGAGTCCAGTAGTTTTTATCTACGTGTAAGGCCCTTTTAAGGTATGTGTTGATTTTATTTTTAAACATATTCACGCTACTAGCACCAACACAATCAGGAGATAATCTGTTCCATTCATTTACAGTCCTTTGTGAGAATGAGAACTTTCTTATATCTAATCTACACTGCTCCTTTACTAATGTAGCTTCATGTCCTCTGGTCCTTCTATCTTTCTTAACTGAGAAAAAAATATTTCTATCAATATTTTCATAACCATTCATTATTTTAAACACTTCTATCTGATCTCTCAATTTCCTGGTTTGTAGTGTTGTTAAACCACATTCTTTTAGGCGAATTTCATAACTAAGATCCCTTAGTTTGGGTATCATTTTAGTCCCTCTCATCTGTACTCTTTCAAGCATATCTATGTCCTTCCTGCGATATGGCCTCCATGCTTGTATACAATATTCTAAATGAAGCCTTACTATTGTTTTGTACAGCAGTATTATTAGCTCTTTTTTCTTATATATGTTATGTTTCGCCTAATTAATCCAAGGATTTTATTTCACTTTGAAGCAGCAATAGAGCACTGATCTGAAACCTTCATATCAGCACTAATGGTTAACCATAAAAGTCTTTTTTTACAGTAGTACTTACCGGTAGTACAGAACCTCCCATTGTATATTGTACATCTTCGTTCCTATGTCCTGTGTAGAGGCATTTACATATCCCAAAATTGAACAACATTTGCCATTTTTCAGACCATTTTATCAATCTATCAAGATCATCTTGTAAATGCTGTCTATCTTCATCACTTTTAATCCTTAAAAATGTATCATCCGCAAATTTCAACACCTTGCTTGTTATATGTGACCCATCTTAACGAAATGAGTCGCATGTCGGACATTTTGTATATTGAGTTATTGGTAGCTTCGGAAAGATCGGAATCTCTGCTTTCACGTGATCTATCATGTAAGACAATATCTTAATTCTAACTGAAGTTATGGCTTAACAAACACATGTGGCGTAAAAAACCTTCAAACCCCAAAAACGGCCGTCAAAGTTGATGCAAAATATTCCTTGTTTCATTAAATGTACCTTAGTTACCCTGTACAGATCCTGCTAAAAGTTGGAATACTCGAAGATAGTGTCATTCTCAAGACATTTTGTGAATATGAATACATCTTTGTTAGAAAAAAATTGCATAATAATTTAATAATATAACTACCACCATTGTTAAGAAAAGCGAAAACCTGCACTACTATTATACCTTGGTTAGCAAGGGCACATCTGGCTGAAATTTGGGTAACTCGCAGATAATGGCATTCTCGTGATATCCTATTAATTTGAAAACAAAATTTTGTTTAGAAACATTTTACAATACAATTAATTGCCTATGCAATTACCACCCTTGTTATGAAAAGCGAAAACCTGCAGCACTATTATACCTTAGTTAGCATGGACATATCTGGCTGAAATTTGGAACACTTGAAGATAATGGCACTCTTGTGACATTCAATTACTATGAAAACAAATCTTTGTTTGAAATAAGTAGCAATAACATTAATTGCATATGTAATTACCGCCATTGCTAGCAAAAGCCTGCACCACCGTTATACCTTTGTTAGCATGGACATATCTGGCTGAAGTTTTGACAACTTGAAGACAGTGGCATTCTCATGATATTCTGTTAATAGGAAAAAAAGATCTTTGTTAGAAAATAATTGCTTATGTAATAACATTGTTAAGAAAAATGAAGACAGGCAACACTATTACACCAATGTATACGTCATTTTTAGAGACAGTTGTCATTAGTATTTATAACAAAGGTGGGTCAGTAAGAATGTTATAAACTGTCAATCTGTGCACGATCACTTCCATCCCAATTTAACAGCTTCGCCACGTTAAACGCCTTCACGTCTTCCTAATCGCTATGTGGGTCAGCACTGACGCGGTGGAAATACACGGTGCGCATGCGTGTGTTTACAGATTATGTAAATGACCCATAACTGAACCAATGAGAACAGCTGCCTGGGTCACGCAGTTGCCGTTGCTACCATGTGATCCGAATTGTTTGTACAGCTGGCCAAAACAGGGGGCGTCTACAAAGCACTCTGGAGGTCACAGAATGTAGTTATTAGCATATTTATGCTCATATATAGATATATATGGGAAGATGACACGTCAAGCTTCGTGGTGATATCCAATATGTTAGGAGCTTCCCAAAATTAGCGGCTGTGAACGCGTGCAATTACTGGCATTTTTGGCTTTATTTTAAGGAAAGCGAGCGGTACACTTTGTATAGCTCTACAAAAATCGCTTTAAAATACACAAAACAGTTAATTAGAGGTTAGCTAGAGTAGCAATCAATAAAACGAATACCAAAGAATAATTTTCAGGGGAAATTTCAAAATCGATGGATTCGCGATTGTTTCACATAAATGGCATTTACGGAATCTCTGTTTTGCCGACATCAGACTCATTTCGTTAAGATGGGTCACATATCATCATCCAAATCGTTGATATATATTAAGAATAATATAGGTCCTAGTACTGATCCCTGTGGTACCCCACTCAATACTGATTCCCAGTTTGAAGCCTCCCCATCAACTACTACACGACGTTGTTTTCTGTCAATCAGCCATTTTTCTATCCAGTTTATTATGCCATGAGCCTTTAGTTTAAGCAGTAATCTTTGATGTGGTACTTTGTCAAAAGCTTTTTGAAAATCTAAGTAGATGATATCTACTGGTGATCCCTCATCTACCCACTTAGCGATGTTTTCCAAAAAACATAACATTTGTTAAACATGACCTCACTTTTAGAAACCCATGTTGAGATGGGTTTATCAAGTTATGTTTAACAAGAAAATCCACCATGTGATCTTTAATTAGTCTTTCTAATAATTTGCAAATCACTGATGTTAAACTCACTGGTCTATCGTTCTCTGACTTGTTTCTCGAACCTTTTTTATATAAAGGTATAATGTTTGCCTCTTTCCATTCTAAAGGAACCACTCCCTCTTCTAATGACAAATTGAAAACCGTTGCAAACGGTATGCTAATTTGTTCTACAATTTCCAATAGTAGTTTGGGCGGAATCCCATCCACTCCAGGTGATTTAACATCCTTCATAGCCCTTATTTTCTTAGCTACCATTTCCGGGGTTACAATTAACTGTCCTAAATAGTCTGAATCTGCTCCCTTGAACTTAGCCTCTGGTACTGGCAGTGAACTAATATCTTCCCTGGTAAACACTGAACTAAAATACTCATTCAGGTCTTCTGCCAGTAAGAATCCCTGATATTATATTTCCAGCACTATCTTCTAGAGGACCGACCTTATCTTGAACTTTCTGTTTGCTTCAAACATACGCATAAAAACTCTTGCTGTCATGTTTTATATTACTAGCTAATTGTTGTTCATAGATTCTCTTTGAATTTCTAGTTTCAACTATTCCAACAAGGAGATTGAACTGATTGGTCGGTCAGGTTATTAAAAGGAACTATTGTGGCTATAAAAAAGGAATGCTGAAAAGCCTGTGTTTGGGAACGTTGAACCATTAATTGGAAAGGTGCCCCTCAGCTAAGAGTTCTGTGGCACAGTGGGTACGGGCGGGCTTTGTGTATAGGCTGGCAGGGATGTCGACGGGGCCGTTTTGAATTTTATACAACATGTAGAGCCTTACCATACATCTGCGCTTTTCCAGGGACTGCCATTGCAATTGGTGGAGCATGGAGGTAGGGCTGCTGCGTCGCCGCCAGTCACCATAAACTTACCTGGCAGCACACCTCTGTACAATTTTCAGTTTGTCGATGTTTCGCTTGGTGGCAGGGTCCCAAACGGCAGAAGCATACTCTATTGTTGGTCTGATGTTTGTTTGATAGCAGTATGATTTAACTGATCTGGGGCAGTTGCTGGTGTTGCGTTTAAAGAAGGCAATCTTGGGTGTTATTGGCTTTCTTAGTGATGGCGTCCACATGGTGGTTCCAGGACAGTTTGCTATTGATGTTGACGCCAAGGTACTTTGCTGTGTTGTGTAGGTGTTCTCCTGTAGATGCTGCCAATTGCCTAGCTTTCTGCTGTTTTAGGGATGTGGTCTATGGCTAAGGCTAATTTGTGGTCATGAATGAAATATTCTAAGAGAAAGGGTTTAGTTTTGTTGGTGATTCTTAAGAATTCACATTTATCTGGGTAGAAGCTCATGAACCAGGTCATCTCCCATTCCTGGAGCCTATTGGGGTCTTCCTGCAGGTGCACTGAGTCCTCCACGCTGCTCATTCTGCGTACAGTAAACTGTTATCTGCATACAGTTTGATGTCACGCAGTTTGGTATACCGTTGATGTAAACAGGAGACAGGAGCGGTCCTAACACAGTGCCTGCGGGACGCCTGATAGGATGGGGGTCTCTTTGGGAGAGCTTCCATTCACTAGGACTCTCTGTCCGGTTACGTAGGAATTAATTTTAGTATGAGTCTACGATGAGGCACTTTATCGAACACCTTGCTGAAATCAAGGAGTATGCAGTCCATTTGTTCTCCCTCCTCGAGTGTGTGGGCTAGAACATGTAGGGTTCCTAAAAGCTGTGTCTTTGTGGATCGCTTCTTCAAGGAGTTTGCATAAGACAGAGGTTAGGGAGATGGGGCAGTAGTTTTCAGCTTTCCCTGTTGTTTTTTTAAATACTGGTACTACATTTGCTTTAAGCCAATCAGATGGTGAGTGTTGTTGAATGGAGGCCTGGAAGGCTGGAATAGGAGTGTCATGGCACATCGGCAGCTTCTTTAAACACTCTGGTGGGGATCTCGTCAGGTCCTGTGGCTTTATGTGGGTTTAATCCAGACAGGAGCTTGTTTGCACCTTTGACGGTTATGTTGAGGTCTGGTAGTGGGATATGGGCTGGGGCCTAGGCTGGGTAGGGGGCCTTCTGGTTCTTTTCTGAGTACTGATGAGAACTGGTCATTTAGTATCTCGGCATGGATTTTACTGCCACTGTGTGTCTGACTGCCTCTCTTCAGGGGGGATACTCCAACAGTGTCACTGATTTGACAGTACCTTTCCCTTTTCTGGGTTTGTTTGGCTTGAGTGTTTGCGTTCCCATGGTTGGTTGCGTCTAGTTGAGGTCATCTTAATTGGAACGTGCCTGTTTGTAAGGGATTTCAGGCCTGTTGAGATACTGCCATATTTCTTCCACTGGCGATTCTGCTGAGAATTTGTCAAGGATTGATAATGATAGTCTGGTGGCTTCTGCCTTTATTTCTGTGTTGTTTGCTTTGGACCAGAGGAAGACTTTTCTCCTGGCTGGTTTGGTGCATGTGTCTCTAGCTGTAGCCTCAAGAAGGATTGCTGCAGTTCGATTTACAAAGGATGGTTTAGCTGGACCACCTGCTTGGGCCTAATTTTCACAAACAGCTCTTTGCAATTTGCAGTTAGATCCAAGCAGTTTTTTTCTCAAGTGTTTACAAGGACTATTAATTTTTGGTCCAGACCTAGGTCAGCTTTCATATTCAGAAAGAGCTCATTAAAGGGTTTGGGATACCAAACTTTGTAAGGGGCTGGTTTGGTGGAGTCAGTTAGCCAATCGATGTCGGGCAAGTTAAAGTCGCCGCATACCCAGAATGTAGCTCTGGGGTTTGATTGCATGAGGGAGGCAATGGTCTCTTACGTATGTAGCCACAGCGACATCTCTGTTAGGTGGCTGATAGATGCTGACAACTACTGGTAGTTGGTTGTGTGGCATTTTATTTTTGCATGCTGATATTTCGCTTCTCATGTGGTTTTTGTTTGCGATAGGGATGTCTTCTGCTACAATATCATCTTTAATTGCGATGAGGGTTCCACCATATCCATCGCTAATATTCTCATCTCTGTCTGTTCTAGATATTATGTGATAGCCAGGTGGGAGGAATTCGGGGTCTGTTGTTGTGCTTGTGAGCTGGGTTTCTGTTGCTACTATAATGTCTGGGGAGATAGATTCTGCGGGTGTGCTGCTTTTTAAAAATGGATTGGATGGTGGCTACTAAGATTCTTAGTGTGTTTTTGGTAGTACCGGGTAGGTAATTTTTTTGGTGAGTGGTGTAGCTTTGTGTGATGAGGTGTGGAGAGGGCTGCCAGGGTGGTCGTGGAATTGGTTGGGTTCAGACAGGGCACTGTATCTATTAAATAATGACACATCTGGGTGGTAAAAAAGAGTTGAATCTGTGAAGTTGGGTATCCTGCATCTGTCACATTGCCATGGGGTTTCGGGTTTTAGCCCAAGGAAGACTATAGTTGACATACCTAAGCATGATTTATGGTACGAGGAGTTGCAGTTATCACAAGCAACTGATGGATTTGTTTTACACCATGTGACTGCGCGTTCGCGTATTCCACATGGGAATTTTGGTTTTGGTTTTTAGTGTGTATAGGGTTGATTGGGCTCTTTGGCAGGGCCAGGGTTCAGCTCCACATCTCCACTGGTGAGGTGCGTGTGATTTCCGTTTGAGGTTGGGCCAGAGTGGGTGGAGTGTGAGTTTGCAACATCTACATTGGATCTAAATATAATTCAGAAATTAGCTATAGTGACAAAATAAACTACTGATGTACCACCAGATGCCATTCCAATAAAGCCATGCAATTGTAAAAAGTTATACTAAACTTTTAAAAGGTTGGGTTAGTGCAACAGAACCAAATAATGGGTTATATGATAGTTTTAGTTCTGGGCCGACTCAGGACATAGTTGAAGGGACTGTTAGTGACTCAATAGGCAGTAGAACAGAGGAGGGTGATTAGTCCTTATTTAATGGTTGCAAGCTATGTACTTTTTGTTTATGCGTATGCGCTGGTTGATTAAGTTGTGTTGGGGATGATTTGGTTACGCGCGCTTTAATTATTGTTTACACCTCCGCCATCTTGTTTTGAAAAGTTTGGGCTGTTGTTAGGCAAAATAATTTACCGATCTAAGACTTGCGGATGATAGATCGTAAGTTTACGTATATCACATGTAGTGGTGATGATAATATTGTTCGTCTGTCAATTAGGGATAATGACAATCATTAACATTTATAAAATTAAGTGCCCAAGTAGGAGTGGTAAAAAAGAAAAGACAACACCTGACGCATGTGCATGCGCATTCCCACCCTGTGGTAGCCACACAGGTAATCATCATATTTACCTGTTGTAGCCACACAGGTAATCATCATATTTACCTGTTGTAGCCACACAGGTAATCACAATATTTACCTGTCGTTGCTCCTCAGGCAATTACAATATTTTTCTGATACAGCTCCTTGGGTAATTGCAATATATATATACCTGTCGTAGCCACTCAAGTAATCACAGTAGTTACCTGTGGTAGCACCTTTGATATTCACAGGATTTATCTGTTGTAATCCCCAGATAATCATAATATTTACCTATTATAGCTCCTCGGGTAATCACAACGTATACGTGTTGTAGCTCCTCAGTTAATCACAGTATATACCTGTTGTAGCCACTTAGGTTATCACAATTGATAATGTTGTAGCGCGGGACTCTGAGATAGACTTGGATGACATAGACAGCATGTCTCCTGTGAAGAGACAGTTGAGTCGAGGACTGTCCACAGAGGAGGACAAAAGCAAGACAGTCACAGACAAGGTATGAACCACCAACAGTACATATGGCACTGTGGATGACGCCTCAGTTATATGCCATCTCTCGACAGATGGCATATAACTGAGGCAACATCCACCATGCCATGTGATAGATCACATAGATGTGATCATATCTATTATTGCAGTGGTAATTGGTGTGGCATATTGTACACTTTCCTTAACTATATTCTAATCGGCATTGTAATTTTGTCTGCAAATTGTGTATAATTTACTAGCATACATATTGTAGGCTGACAGCATTGAATCATACTTATTAAATATCAATGAATTGCTTACTTTGTATTTTCTGAATGGGTGACATCCATTTGGGTCCACTATTGAGTTTTAACCAGGCACTGTATAGTAGGCCTACTGGTTATATGGTATTATATTGTTCATTGTGCATATTGTTTATACAATTAATTTCAAAATGATCTTACATACTATTGTCACTCTAAATACCATTGCTAGAACAAAGTTTAGGATAAAATTGTAACTAATCTCAAGATAAATGTTTGATGTACTCCACTCAATGGAAGAGTGTTGATTATTGTTCAATACTATTTGTTGACATTACTTCTCAGAAACTAGCTATTTTGTTTTTGAAAACTTTGATTGCATCACATAGTCTTTGTCAGCAAAATGTTGTTGCCTTGCTGTGGGCATGTCATGTGACACAAACTGCAGAAGGATGGTTGGAGCTCGTCAAAGAAGCCATCAGTATTCACAAGATCACAACCTACCCTGCTCTGAGAGGTTGGACATAAGCTGTCACCCGTCCTTCCGCAGCTTGTCTCACATGACTGGTCATGTGACATGCACACAGTGCAGCAACAACATTTTGCTAACGAAAACTGCCTGATGCAGTTAAAATATATAAAAAAACAGATTCTAGAGAGGTGATGTCAACAAATACTTTTGAACATTAATTTTCAACAAATATTGAAATAGACTAAGAAACTGGAATATAATGTTACGTTGAAATATGTTCAAGTAATATTTTGGTATATTTGATGTGGTGCACCAAAAGGGAGAGAGTCCATTCCTCTATCCGGAATTAGTCAGCCCAATAATATGTAACAGGAAGTCTACTTGTTGAACCTGGGAAAATGGGAAATCATTGAAGATGAAAAGGTGTTGTGGTCTTTTCAGCCCACCGCGACAATATTACCAGTAAAGTTTGTTTTGAACCTGTATGTCTTGTTTACCATTTCAACATAGGATACTGCCAGATCAAAACTGTCAAATTGTGAACATTGCCATGGGCTTACTTAACACAGTCTGGTGGGCAGAATACCTTCAACTATATATTTTATGTCGTGTATTAACAGGAGGAGGAGCTGCCAGAAGCATCGATGCTGCGCATTCTCAAGTTCAACTCCCCAGAATGGCCGTACATCACAGGTGGAATCATCGGGGCCATCATAGTCGGGGCACAGAACCCCTGCTATGCCATCATCTTCTCGGAAATCCTCGGTGTAAGTATTGTTTACTCCTGATGGTTGTTGCCTCTGATTGTTGTTGCGATTGTTGCTACCACTGACTGTTGTTGTCGCTGACTGATGTTGCCACTGATTGTTGTTGCTGCTGAATGTTACTGCCACTGGTTGTTGCTGATTGTTGTTGCCACTGATTGTTGTTGGGACTAGTTGTTGCAGGTGATTAGTTTTGCCGCTGATTGTTGTTGCAAGTGACTGTTGTTGTTATTGTCACTGATTGTTGTTGCTGCAGATTGTTGCTGTCACCAGTTGTTGTTGCTGCTGATAGTTGCTTTCACCAATTATTGCTGCTGTCGCTTTTGTTGCCGCCAGTTGTTGCTGTCACTGACTGTTGCTGTCACTGATTGTTGTTGTCACTGATTGTTGCTGCCACTGACTGTTGTTGCCACAGATTATTGTTGTTGTTCTTGTCATTATCTCTGTAGCCTGGGGTGATGCTCACCTCAATGTGGAGCGGTCCAATATGCACTCCAATTTGAGGAGCGTAATAGCACAGTGCTAAGAGGTCCGGACTCTCGACTGAGAGAATGCGGGTTCAAATCCTGTGCTGTGGTGTCGAACCTTGGGCAAGTTCGTTTACTCTACATTGCCTTAGTTCATTCAGCTGTATGAATGAGTACCCGGCTATGGATATTTTTGTACGAATAGTCTTTGTGCATTAATTGTAGCATGGCTGAATGCTTCCCAGAGAAGTCGAGATGGTGTTCGATTGAACAGATCTGCCAGGGAGTAAAGTGTAAAGCGCTTTGAGCAGTCGTGAGGACTGGACACTGCGCTATATAAGAACTTACTTTTACTTTAATCTTGTTTGTTGTATCTTATTCTAATTCTTGTTTGTATCTGAAGCCTCGGTGGTATAACACATATGCACACATGCCTGCGCACACACATAGATAAGCAAAACTATGAATGCATGCATGCTCGCACGCACACACACGCAAACACACACTTTAATTTAAGGATGACACTGCAAGTAGAGGCCGCTTTAGTGATTGGATAGAAGAAAATATTCATTTCCTGAAGTTATCAATGATCTGCCAGCAGAAAGCAAACAAAAGCAGAGTGAATGTGTTTAGAAATAAAGTGAACTAGTATCTGACACATAAATAAATTGCAACGTTGAGTTCAAATATTTGCTCCTCATTTAATAACCAGCTGGGTTTAGATGAAGATGCAACCTTCAGTGGTAGGAGCCACGCGAAGTCTTGTTCTATTAGACATGTTGGTTTGTAGGTGTTCAAAGAGTCGGACCTTGATGAACAGAAGAGACTGTCAAACATTTACTCACTCTTGTTCTTTGTTATCGCCATCATCTCAGGCCTCGCAATGTTCTGCCAGGTCAGTTCTCTTTCTCTCTTGTACTTGCCCATTGATAACTGACTCTCTTTACCCAATGTCACCCATGTTTAACTTACTCTCATTGTGTATAGTCATCCATGTTTAACCCTTTAGAACTTGAGCGCCCGAAAACATTCGAACACCCGCTTCCTCAAGCAACCGAAAGCATCATTTACCTTTGACACACGTGGAGGTGGCGTCATCTTCTGGATACTGATGTAACTTTTGTCAATGGATTCTTTAATGTATATTCTGTGTGTTAGGGGTATTTAAATCATACAGCTTTTTACTGGAACTTTTTGGCATTGTCATCCATATTTAACTTACTTTGTTGTTCAATGTCATCCGTGTTTAACTTTCTTTGTTGTCCAATGTCATCCACATGTAACTTGTACCTGTCCATTGTCTTTGTAGCTGGTTTCAGTTTTTTGTAGGGCAGCTTTTGCATATGTTAAAACTTATTATTCCAGATTTCCCTGTTCAGTGTGTCGGCAGAATGTTTGACATTACGTCTGAGGCAGATGGTGTTTGAAGCCCTCCTACGTCAGGTAAGATTGTTTTGTTTTGTTTTTAACACTCCATTCATCTCTCTACATCTGTCCATCTCGAGGTTCATACATGTGTTAGTATCTCTGCCTGGGTCTAACAGAACTGTCATGTCACTCAACATAATGTACATGTGAACAGTTACAACTTAGAGGTTACTTAAAGGGAAACAAAAGGCTATTGTGTGGGCATATTCACTTAAAAGAGTTAATACAATCTAGTCATTAGCAACTACAATCAACAAAATCATCCCTGTGATTTACTCAGAACTTATTTTCAAAGTGGGAGATTCTAGTGAAATCTGACAGATTATATTGAGACACGCCCCCAATGCTTGACCAATAAGCTCCTCGAGCTTCTTTGACCATGACGCTGCAGTGAGGCATTGAATGCTCCTGTTTCTTTGACATGTCTATGGATACGCCAACTCATATGTTGGTTTCTCATATTCCATTTGATTCATAATTACATTTGTACCAACTGTCATAAGACCTTATAGTGCACCATGCTCAGTTTGGCGACTGGCAAATTGGGAAGAGTAGACATTGGTGACATCAGGCTTTCTTGCACAATGGTGACATCTGTGCAGTTTAAATTATGTCTCTTCAGCAAGGTTTTATTATAGTAAACTGCTGGCATAATATTCTTTATTGTTGCAATTGGATAGTTTTTATTAACTCTTAGATGCATGTGCCCAAAAAGAAGCATTTTGTTTCCACTTAAAGTTTCGTAATGAAATGTGACCTGCCACAGCTACGTGGATATTAATTTGGAATATTGTCAAATAGAGCTTTGTACTTTTTGGATTCCATAGATTATAAGCTTTTTGTTGAAATGTATTAAGTAGTTTTAGATTTATTGCTAAAATATGAAGTAAAAAAATAGGTTTAGACATTAGGCAGTGTTGAAAAGCCAATGCCCAAAGCACCAATATTGTATTACTTTTTTGGATTATTTGTCGAGGAAAATAAATCAAACATTGAAAGATGAGACTACAAGATAAGCATTTTCTGCCAAAATCGCTACACATCAGTAACTAGACCCAAGCCGCCTAGTAAAAGTTATTAAAATGTGTTTACATTTCAAAATACCACTTAAAATGGTGGCCAAAAATGGGAACGCTGACACTGACTTACTTTACAGACTCTAGTCTCATTGTGTGCTGCTGAAACTGAATGTGTTTACCTTGTTTTAGCATTATGAGATGATAATAAAGCATATGTGACAGCTGACGTTGTTTCTTTATGTGTTGACTTTGAGAAATTAAACTTTCTTTCAAGGTTTGACCTGCACAACAATGGCGTCATGCATTTGGAATTTAGTTGCTAGCATCGTGTGCTTGTCGCTAGACTTAAAATCAAACAAAAGTACTCTCCACCACAGAACTTGATTAAAACGGATCTGTCATTATCCAGAAAGCATATGTAACCGGTACACAGTAATTGTTGCAGATTTTGTGCGTGGCATCGGTTACATATACGCGGTGTCACTAATATAAACGTTCACATGCAAATTATCACATTGTTATGTCAATGTTTAATAAATACACCCTCCTATGGGCCCACTGTCACATACACCCTCCTATGCACCCACTGTCACATACACCCTCCTATGGGCCCACTGTCACATACACCCTCCTATGCACCCACTGTCACATACACCCTCCTACGCGCCCACTGTCACATACACCCTCCTATGCACCCAATGTCACATACACCCTCCTATGCACCCACTGTCACATACACCCTCCTATGCGCCCACTGTCACATACACCCTCCTATGCGCCCACTGTCACATACACCCTCCTATGCGCCCACTGTCACATACACCCTCCTATGCACCCACTGTTACATACACCCTCCTATGCGCCCACTGTCACATACACCCTCCTATGAACCCACTGTTACATACACCATCCTATGCACCCACTGTCACATACACCCTCCTATGCACCCACTGTCACATACACCCTCCTATGTGCACACTGTCACATCAACCCTCCTATGCACCCACTGACACATACACCCTCCTATGGGTCCACTGTCACATACACCCTCCTATGGGCCCACTGTCACATACACCCTACTATGCGCCCACTGTCACATACGCCCTCCTATGAACCCACTGTTACATACACCCTCCTATGCGCCCACTGTCACATACACCCTCCTATGAACCCACTGTTACATACACCCTCCTATGCGCCCACTGTCACATATGCCCTCCTATGAAACCACTGTTACATACACCCTCCTATGCGCCCACTGTCACATACACCCTACTATGCGCCCACTGTCACATACACCCTCCTATGGGCCCACTGTCACATACACCCTCCTATGCGCCCACTGTCACATACACCCTCCTATGCACCCACTGTTACATACACCCTCCTATGCGCCCACTGTCACATACACCCTCCTATGAACCCACTGTTACATACACCCTCCTATGCACCCACTGTCACATACACCCTCCTATGCACCCACTGTCACATACACCCTCCTATGCACCCACTGTCACATACACTCTCCTATGGGCCCACTGTCACATCAACCCTCCTATGCGCCCACTGTCACATACACCCTCCTATGGGCCCACTGTCACATACACCCTACTATGCGCCCACTGTCACATACGCCCTCCTATGCGCCCACTGTCACATACACCCTCCTATGCACCCACTGTCACATACACCCTCCTATGCACCCACTGTCACATACACCCTCCTATGCACCCACTGTCACATACACCCTCCTATGGGCCCACTGTCACATACACCCTCCTATGCACCCACTGTCACATACACCCTCCTATGCATCCACTGTCACATACACCCTCCTATGCACCCACTGTCACATACACCCTCCTATGTGCCCACTGTCACATACACCCTACTATGCATCCACTGTCACATACACCCTCCTATGCACCCACTGTCACATACACCCTCCTATGGGCCCACTGTCACATACACCCTCCTATGTGCCCACTGTCACATACACCCTCCTATGTGCCCACTGTCACATACACCCTCCTATGCGCCCACTGTCACATACACCCTCCTATGCGCCCACTGTCATATACACCCTCCTATGGGCCCACTGTCACATACACCCTCCTATGTGCCCACTGTCACATACACCCTCCTATGCGCCCACTGTCACATACACCCTCCTATGCGCCCACTGTCACATACACCCTCCTATGCGCCCACTGTCATATACACCCTCCTATGCAAAGCAATGCAAGTCAAGTGTAGATTGGAATAGGCCAACTTAATGACATTAAATTTATTGTTTCACATAGGTTATAACAACAACACATATACATCAATACATGTTCACAGCCAGCATGCCGGCCCCAATGGTACTGCTAACCAACACCTACAAATCCTAGCAGTATAACCAACCACCACTAACTAGATCATTACACTATATTTACAACTGACACCGTATAAGTGGGGGTCACTTCGCTCACCACTAACTAGATCATTACACTATATTTACAATTGACACCATATTGATGGGGGTCACTTCGCCTACCACTGACTAGATCATTACACTATATTTACAATTGACACCGTATCGGTGGGGATCACTTCGCCTACCACTGACTAGATCATTACACTATATTTACAATTGACACCATATCGATGAGGGTCACTTCGCCTACCACTGACTAGATCATTACACTATATTTACAATTGACACCGTATCGTTGGGGGGTCATTTCACGTCTTCCTAAGCCTCACTCCCCCTCCTGTACCACTACACACCTCATCCTAAGCCTCACTCCCCCTCCTGTACCACTACACACCTCATCCTAAGCCTCACTCCCCCTCCTGTACCACTACACACCTCATCCTAAGCCTCACTCCCCCTCCTGTACCACTACACACCTCATCCTAAGCCTCACTCCCCCTCCTGTACCACTACACACCTCATCCTAAGCCTCACTCCCCCTCCTGTACCACTACACACCTACTTTAGTCTACCGCACTAAAAACTCTGAGTAATAATAATAATGACAAACTTCATTAGCGCCTAAATCCCCAGGAATCTGAGCTCAGAGGCGCAACATACAAAAATCATTGGGCAAAATCGTTAACAGGGACAAGCAAGAGTCGTCATTAGAGCAAGGGACCGCCAAAGGTTAGGATGGCACTGCAATTTCAAATAAATAAGTCTAGTTTTTTACGGAAGGTATTTATAATCTCAGATGATTTTAAAGCGATAGGGGAGTTGATTCCAGATTTTTTGTGTAGCTACACTACTGACTCACAGTAAGAGGAAAAAGCCTAGGCAAAACCTCGTGTACTTATCTGTAACAGGGAAAAGCGCCAACAAAGCTACCTCGCATGACATTATGCATCAAGTGTGGCACAGGGAGGAGGGTGGGAGACAAATTTACAAAACACACAATAAACCAATACTTTATATACAAATTCTCAAATCCGCAATTAATAATGGAAACTTCTGCTAAAGCAACACCACACGTATAACCCTGATGACCGATGTTGACCAATGCAGGCAGATTTGAACTGAGCTCCTGCTTATATACCCCTCTGCATCACTATGCTATGTATCACTACGCGCCCATCAATGAATCCACCAGGGAAACTACCGGCCTATCCCACTAGGTGATACCACTCACCTTGGTACATCACATAGGAAATTTTTTTACAACATTTTAAGCGCCATTCGCTTTGATAACTGAGAAAATCACCAGCGCATCATGAACGCATTTCAGTGGTGTCGCATGATGTGCAGGTTATATGTTCAACTTCCAGTAATGGTGTCGCGTGATGCGCAAGTTACATTGTTGAAAGTTTTAATAAATTTTACCAGGTTTCTGTGCAGCTCTGCTCATTTTTTTTCAAAGCTTACTTTTCAATCAGAAATTGTGATGACAATCAGGTGTAGTTTTTTGAATATGCTGTATCATTTTGTGGCAATTAAGTTCAGGTAAAAAAATTGACACAAATGTCAAATGAAAAAAATTATTTTGAAAAATTAAGAAAACTTTTGTTATTAAAGATGAAAACATTTCATGACTTGTATTTTAATTTCCACACTAACGTGTACTGTGCTTATGACTCAAGTCTTCACTGTCGTTTCTTTTTCCATGTTTATATTGCTTTGATGTCACATGTAAAGCAGGTTACAAAGCAGATTAAACAAATTCTAAATTCCAAAACTGAGCTGAGGTAACTTCCAGCCAGACAGTTATTTTAGACCAATCTCAACTCCTGATATTATTAGTTTAGTTGAACTTGTCTTATCCATGTTCTAACAAAATGTTATGTCATCAGCATAACCTGTGTTACGGTGTCACAACTTGAACATTCCCCCAACAGTATCACATTGAAGGATAAGTGTGAACAAACTGTATTTATGCAATAACCAACACAAGCCCAATGTAGTTGGAGAATTGAAATTGGCCAAAGGATGACGTCTTTTTTATTGGAAAGTGGATTGCTTCTAATGCAGCCACTTTTAGGCATAAAGATAATAGGAATGTGATGTCTAACATGCAATCAGATGGGAAACTGACTACCCTTGTAGAGCCCCATCAAAGTTTCTCAGGCACACATTCCTACAACATGACGACAATATACAGACATACATTATTTGTCGCTATAGAGGTATAAAACCACTGTGAATATAAATCTAAGCAAACAATATAAACATTCCACCACCAATAGACCCATGCAATTACAAAAAGGTAGGGCCATTCCGCCTATCCTGTATAAACACTAGGAAAAATATATACCGTTTGTAAAACAAAAAGCCTGTCGACGCACCAAAACCCAACACATTCAAGAATTGGAGATATGCCCCTATGTTCATTCCGAAATTTGGGAAAGCGTTGCAACATTTTCAAACTTATTTTTCTACCAATGGTGTACAATAGTTGTGTTTAGCTAAACGTGCCTAGGCAAAAAGGTGGGGAGGAGGGCGGATTTAAAAAGTATCAGACACAACACGACACACAGATACCCAACGCAGAAGTGGCGGCTTAACCGCTAATCCAATTCAAAGGCTGGGGCCTAATCCTGACATGTCGTGATTGGCTGAAGGCGCTGGGTGGTTTTATTAAGCCAAACAGCTGAGAATACATTGATAACAAGATTTATTAACAATGACAAAGTGATACTGCGCAGATAAAACTTTTCCAGGCTTATGGCAGTGGGCAGTGATTATGGCGTCACAGTGTAATGCAGGTTACACCCCACAGATCCATCTCATTACATCCAGATTATGTAATGACCATGTACACAAGTGATTTTTTATTTTGCAATTCAGATACTACAATGTTTCTATTTTCCAAAAAGCTATAGTTCAAAAGCAAATTTGCCGATTTAAATTTGGACCAGTTTTCCCATTTTCTCTCACCATAACTTCTGCACGTGTCCTCCGTTAAGTGCTGCCTAATGCTAACAATTATATATATGAATTACATTACTATTGCTACATGACATCTCATAAATAAAACAGTGCTGCATAAATAGTTGACAATTTAAAAACTTTGCTTTATGTTTCTGTCATAAAGAAATACTTTTGTGGCTAGAATTTCAACAAAATATACGATGGAATGCACAAGGGCACCAAGTACTCAGCATCCATTTTTTGATGGCTTGACAGAGTTTTTGCGCGATTGCTAGCGAACTTCATTTACGTTTGAATTTCCTCAAATAAAAAGTTTGCAATGTTGCACGCGTCACTATTTACTGTAAATTTTCACTTGTCCACCGGATAACCATGTAGAGTCATTTTACTTGTCCTGGCCAAAAATCACTTGTCACGGACAAGTGCTATTTCGAATGCTAGGCAACAGGTCACATGATGGATAGGTGATTTAACAATGTGTTTTTGTCTGTAGGAGATTGGCTACTTTGATGACCCTAAAAGGTCCACCGGAGCCTTGACCACGCGGCTTTCCACTGATGCTTCGGCCGTTCATGGGGTGAGTCTGCAGACGTTTCCTTTATTCTCTCACACCAAACTTCCTATAGGAAATTTTACAAAATTTCTACTTTGGAAATGTCCTGTAAATTCAAATGTTTGGATGACCTGTTGAATGTGGTAAACAATTTTGTTTTGCTTGGCTTAAAATTAGTTTTATAATTATAATAATATTTAAATATTTGGCTGTGATGTTTGATATTATTTATTTTAAACATTTAGTTTTTGTTTATGCAGTGATGAACTCTAAACATTTTAGTATCTGCCTTTAACTTTTATTATTTGTCTTGTTTAACTTGTTATTTTAAATAGTATTAATTGTTTTTATTATTACTATTCTTATCTATTTATTATTGTTTAATGTTTTATTAATCAAAATAGCTACAATAGATAGATTGTATTGTTCCTCTGAATGGTAATAATTGCCAGATTTATGGTGCAGAGAAATGCAGGAAAGTTACTATTAGTATAGTTATTATCATTATAGCGCCACGTCCAATGCCATTCAGAGTGCTTCATAAAATAGTACATCGAACAAATAATACTTGTCATATCATAGACAACAAATTAAATTGTGTGGTGCGCAGTCACTCATTGTCTAGAGCGACAAACTCTCAATCGAGAGAACCCGGGTTCGAATCCTGTGCTGTGGTGTCTACCTTGGGCAGGTTTGTTCACTCTATGTTGTTCCATTTCACACAGCTGTATGAAAGAGTACCTGGCTGTAGACAGTGGTGGATATTTGTGTACAAATAGTCTGCGCATTAATTGCAGCATGGTTGAATGCTTCCGAGAGAAGTCGAGATAGTCTTCAATAGAACAGATCTGCCAAGGAGTAAGGTGTAAAGTGCTTTGAGCAGTCCTAACAACTGGATACTGCGCTATGTTTACCTTTATTTTATGTCATCGGTTCTCAACCCTTTTTGGTCGCGACCCAAATTCCTGTCGCGGGGCTTGCTTAGCAACCCAAGCATTTAAGCAGGTAACTTGTGATAAAAATGATAATAATTAAATAAATGGGCATAAGAAAAATGAAAGAAAATGAGAACATTAATTAAGCTTGCTTGCTGAACATGAGGGAATCACCAGTTCAGTGCTGCTCGTTAACTTATTGATGTAGACCCGGAGACCACTTTCAAATAGAAAAAATTACTGACGGAATTGGGAAGATTGTATGATTTCAACAAAGTTTATACAACATTTGGAATAAATAATTTGTCTCGCATGCATCTGGTACAGACAAATGGGACAACATAGGGTCATTCAGATTCACTGGAGAACTGGTAATCCGCTCAAGTCGTGGCGAAACAATTTTGGGTCGCGACTCAGGGGTCAAGAAACGCTGCTTTATGTAATATTTTACAAGAACTGTAGGTGTACTGTTTGTGTGTGGCAGGCTTCAGGAATCAAGCTGGCATCGTCCCTACAAGGGGGGGTAAGCATCATCACTGGTATCGTGATAGGTTTCATCTACAGCTGGGAATTGACACTTGTCATCCTTGCCTTTGCTCCCTTCCTCGTCATCGGTGGCACCCTCCAGTTCAAGATGATGTCAGGCAACACCGGCACAAGTCAGGGTGCATTAGAGGATGCAGGAAAGGTGGGTCACGTTGCCCTTAATTTTTTCTTTTTTAAAGGAGGCATGCAGTCTTCCCAGTTTTTCATTTATTAATTAATATAATGTTCTTAAGACTATACTATGTTGAAGGTATACTGCCCGCCGACGTAAGTACAGTAACCTCTGATGTTCAATGATGTCCCATTTTCCTATGTTCAACACGACAGATTTCCTGTTAGAATCACTGAGCCCACTAATTCTGTTTAGAGGAACTGGCTGGCTCCCTTTAAAGTTCCTGTTTCCCTACCCATTTGACCAAAAGGATGGCCATCAAGGGGTCTGGCGAGATCTTGTGTGAGCCTTATATGTACCACATGGCAACAATAGAAATAAGCCAGAATGTTTACTTGTCCACAGGACAAGTAATTTTTAAAATCTACTTGTCCGCTAAAATTTTCACTTGTCCGAGTGGTTGTCAAGGGGAATCGAAGCTTCAGAAAAAACGTAAAAAGTCTGTCTTATTTTCTGACAACAACACGATGTTCCTGCTGTTTCGTTGCATGTACATCTCAGTGACTTGTGATCACTGACACAATTTGATTTAATCTGCAAATTTTTAAATTGCTAAATTATATTTGCAACTATTTTCCGGTCCATTATCATAATTATTCATCACGAATATTAAAAGTAGACATGTTACATGATGTATACCAATATTTTAGTGATGCTAATATGAACGCTTTTAGTAATAACAAATAATTATTACGATGATAGGAATGAGACAATTGTTTCCCTTGCTATTTGTTTTATAATGTTGCAAAAACTGTTTATGTTTAATATGGTATACATATATATATATATAACACTACTGCAAAATTTTGGCATCAGTTTGTCATTGAAGATGCCACTCAACCATCAGGAACACAACCAGTTCAAAGCCAGGAAATGTTGTCACAAAAATCATAATAAACTATAATCTGATATTATTTTGTCCAACTTCTATGAACTTCTTAACAAAGTTCTGAATTTTACAAACAGGGATAATATTGAACTGATCTTCAGCAATCAGACGCATATTTTTCCTAAATGTTATATTACCATTTTAATGATGAGAAAATAGTTTTAAAGGTACGTGAATAACATTTACCAGGCGGAAGATAATTTGCAGATTTAGTTACGTCGTAACGCTGCTGCCGCGTGCAGACCGCCGTAGTTGGCGGTAGCCGACATGACAACGGCAGTTAGCACACCGTCCCCAGGCACGCGTCTTGCATAATTTGGCTTTGAAATTTTTTTTAAATAAATGTTAGATACAACAATACTTCTGAAATTTCATTAATATTCCATTTATCAACCACCATCATAGATTTACCGGAGAATCAGTTACCAGTTTTGAAAATTGTCACCGATCTGGATCGGCTAACGTTCGATGACTTGGAAGACTGCTGAGTCCGCATGGGTTAGGCGTAATAATAATGGTTAAAACTATATAATTATTCAAATAACAGGTAGCAATACAAAGTCTACTATTTCCAAAGTTCAATTTGGAAATAGTAGACTAATACTCCGCATTTCCAACGATGATGGATGCGGAGTCTGTCCTACGCGTATGACAGCTAGGTCGGTACGCGCAGCGGATGACCCTGTTAATGCAGGCACTAAACTCGGTCGAACACTGACATACAACAAACTGGCGGCGGAACGACAAGATGCCGACACACTAACAAAATTGGAACGCGCGCGATTGCTAGCGAACTTCATTTACGTTTGAATTTCCTCAAATAAAAAGTTTGCAATGTTGCACGCGTCATTATTTACTGTAAATTTTCACTTGTCCACCGGATAACCATGTAGAGTCATTTTATTTGTCCGGGCCAAAAATCACTTGTCATGGACAAGTGCTATTTCGAACGCTGCCACATGGCATGAAGAAACCTATTAGTCTTTGCTGTGATTTTATTTCTCAGCACTATGTAATTGTTTTCTAACAATTGTCTTTTGCATGAAACAGTGCATTTTTGTATTTGTGGATTTTTTTGTCTAAATTAAGATTATAAGATTAAATAACAAATTCAAGAAAATATGTACTTTGTCACAACATTTTGATTTGAAGCAAATCTGTATTAAAACAGAATATGGACATATTCCTTCAAAAATAAAAATTACTGTGTAATTTTAGTGAAAGTTGGTGGTAACCATGGTATGCTGACATGGATCATAAGAAAAAAAATCAGTACAATTAGTTATTTAGTTCTGATTGTGTTATAATAATCTTAAACAATTGAATACTGCTCATTATAATGTGATAATTTAATAATAAGATAACTATATTTCAGACTCAGTCCTTAATATAAAGAAAGTTCCATAGTCATACATGTAATAACACCAACACAAGGAAGAGAAGAAAGAAAAATAAGACACAAAGCTACTCAACACAAATGTGTGCATGTCATAGCAGCCACGTCATGAATAATTAGTATAATAACATAAAGAATATTATCGTAGACAAAATAATTGTTTCATCCATTTTTTTCTGCTGCAGAGACAAATAGATCATGTCACTATTTACAACACTGTGAACAATGTAATTGTTTTTATTAACCCATGAAGCCCTTTCTTGGACAGTGATATTAATACTATATCATCCGCGTACATCAGATATGGTTCACTTTTGTTTTGCCATTGTAATAACCGATCCTACAGCAATTTAGCAACTGACTAAGGTCATCCATATAGATATTAAATAAGTATGGAGACAAGACTCCACCTTGACGAACACCGTTACTTACAGTAAAACTATCAGATATAACCTTTCCCCACTTTACAAAAATGTTCTGATGACTATGCCAAAAGACTAATAGTCTGATAATGTAGCTGGGGACCTTTCTTCTCTCAAGTTTCTTAAATAGCGTAAGATGGTTAACACAATCGAACGCCTTGGAGGCATCTAGCTAAGAAGCAAAGGTACACTGTACTACTCAGCACCTTGTATCTATTAATCACCTCTTTCATTACATATATACATGAATCAGTACCGTGTCCCTTTTTAAAACCGAATTGATTATCACATGTTAGTATATAGGATTCTATTCTGTCTAGAATTATGAACTCTAATATCTTAGACAGTACACTTGCGATGGCAATAGGCCTGTAGTTATCTTTACTATATAACAAACCAGCTTCGTTTTTGATAATAAGTATAAGCTGTACATGCAATAGGTTTTTAGGTAAATATCCATGAACAAACATTTTTGATATACATAAGGCTAATATTTCTACAACTCTTTCACCACAATATTTTAGATATTCAGCACATATATTGTCGGCACCATGTGATTTACTGCATTTTAGTTTATTAATTGCTGTTGTTACTTCATCACTGTTTACTATAACATCTGTATATTCACAATTGTTTAGGTCGTAGTTTATAGTATTTATCGATTCATTTTTTTAACAATTTAGTAGACCCTTGTAGTGCTTTTTCCACATTTCAGCCACCTCTCGACCAGTTACACCATCAACACTTTTTGGAAGTGTAGTGTTACATTTCGTTGTGGTCCTAAAGTCTTTCCAGAACTCAGCAGTGTTTTCATTCAACAAATTATTGGCCATGTTGTCAGCTTTGATTGTTTCTTTGTCTTTCAAAAAACCTGCATGCATATTTAAATCTAGCTCTACTCTCTTTCATCATGTCAAAACAAAAAATGATGTATGCATTTAGTTTTTGAAAGAATCAGATTTGAGAATGTTGATTTTGGTGGAACTGTGCCATTTAGAAGACAAGAGACACTCATATTTCTAGCTGCTGTCAAGACACCATTCTTCCTGCAGGTCGCAACAGAATCGATGGAGAACATTCGCACCGTTGCCTCACTGTCAAAGGAGGCTCACTTTGTGGAGCAATACCAGAACTTGACAGACATCCCCTACAAGTAGGTCGACTGTCTCATTTAGTTTCTCTAATGTTTACGTCTCATTGCTTGAAATACAGTCGAACCTCACTGTATGGGCACCTCGGTGATACAGCCACCTCACAATTAAGGTCACCTTGGTAATACAACCACCTCACAATTAAGGTCACCTCGATAATACAGCCACCTCACAATTAAGGTCACCCTGGGATAGTCCCAAGTTATTTGTGTAAAAGCAAAGGAAATGAGTCTCGCTGATATGGTCACTTCACTATTCAGGTAACTTTTGTCCAGTCACAAGGGTGACCATAATACATGGTTGCAGAATAAAGTAGTGATGTCTGTTATCATATGAGAAGAGCACCAAACTGCATAAAACGTTTCAACAAATAAATTTGAAACATCTAATTGAGGAGGCACCTTGTTGAATATGCTCTTTTACACAGAGCAAACAACTCAAGGCCAGTGTAGATTGGACTAGGCCAACTTAATAATTAACATCAATTATGTAAACAACAACATGATAGTCATCGTCACATATTCAAAGTTAACATGCTAGCTGTACCAAATACCTAACATTCACAGATGTCTTACTAACCACCATTTCTAGCCATATTGTGTAATAAGTCCCCAGCAGCTACATCACTACTGGATATTATTTACAATTTACTCCATATCAGTGGGGGTCACTCCACCCTTCTATCGGTGGGGGTCACTCTACCCTTCCATTGATGGGGGTCACTCCACCCTACCATCATTTGGGGTCACTCCACCCTTCCATTGGTGGGGGTCATTCCACCCTTCCTTAAACCTACTTTTATGTTTTTGTTATGTATTGATATATGTAGATTTAATGTGGCCGCAGCTTGTTTGATGATGGAATAAAGGAAGATGGATTCATATATAAAAGGTTGGTAAGGGGCATATTGTATTGCCAATCAGTATGCACATCAATGCATACCCATAAAATACACTGTACCCGTATATAAGGAATTGTGTACAAGAAAGTGTTGCTGTACACAAATAAACAATCAGTACAATATATACACAGTGCATCAAACTGCTAATCTACGACATCAAAGGTGAGGGGCTACATGCCGCCCCTCCAAACTCGATATAATGAACATTATTATAAGTGTACAACACATCGTAATAAACACACGTCGGTTCCTTGTACTTAACCATCTATGTAAATGAAGTGCCACAAGCAGTGGTGGAGGAGAGGAGGAGGTGGTCAAGACAGAAATATAAACGACTTACTCTGATCGATTCGAAATCGGACTGGGAAAGATTCAAGATCTTCTCCCATGATACCAAGCGGTAGGCTAGTCCACAAACCAATAGGGGTGGAAGGTTAGACTGACAACTGCCCTGAAACCCTGTATACAGTACTGAAACTCGGGAAACGTTAAGAGCCAAGGCAAAACCTTGTATACCAGTTTGTAACAGGGAAAAACAGAGAACTATTTCATATTCAATCGGCTTTCTACCATGAACTATGTGTGGTACAGGGAATAATAAAAATTAAAAACTATGAAACCACAAATACAATGTCCAAATAATAATCCAATAAATATCAATGAAATATAAAAAGTGATACTGTCGCGAGCCAAGATCTCACAAACTAAACCAGTCAATTCAAACGGCGAATGAGAAATAATATCCTTTGTTCCATTCTTTTATATAAGTGAAGTTCCTGTCCTAGGTATTCCTATACCCAAATGAGTAAACTAGCTGTAATGCTAGATTCCACTAAGGAACATAAGCTAGCTGAGCAGTGGCGTTCCGATGATCAGCCAACTTACATCCCTTGTCTTAAACTCACGTTGTTAAGCCGCATAAAACCATGTAGATGTGCCCTATCACATACCTTCATGTGTGTGTCTGTTTCCAGACAGAGCCTGCGGAAGGCACACCTCATTGGACTCGCTTTCTCCTTCACACAAGCCCTCATCTACCTTGTTTATTCGGTCGCCTTCTACTTTGGGGCATGGCTAATCGAGAACCGCGGACTCACATTTGTGGACGTCTTCAAGTACGTACACAAACACATTTCCACGTATTTATTAAATTGATTAGTATCGTTTTTATTTGTACATTTCTGTTATAACTCTACTGGTCCTTGTAGGCAATGTATACTTTGTATGTAATGTATTTGTCTTTTTGTATTTTAATCATTTCAGTACGACAGGCCAGATTTCTGGCCGCACTGTCTGTGACGCTTGAGTGCGACAGACCGGTTATTCGGCATTGACGATGTCTGCTATTCAAATCGTTTTTACTCATAATTATCCACTACATGGAGCCACCTGTTGTGTACAGTTGACAAGGCGAATAGATTAGCTATTCAGCAGTGGTCATAATTTATTACCGCTCAATAATAGTTTATGGAGATTTTCGCCATTTTTAATGATGGATTATCAAAATCTGCAGTGATTTTTTTCAATTTTTTGATTAACTACTTCCTCCAGAGGGCACTACTGTGGTAACAAGGTTTGAAAGATGAAAATACTGTAGTGGTGTTAACTGCTTCCTTTGTTTGCATGCATGTGTGGGTGCTAGAATGCATGCAAATGTGTGTGTCTACATGCCTATCCCTTAAATCTGGACTCATACCAGAGCAGAAGACCAGATGAAACCCATTGAAACATTATGCACCATCATTGTTGGCTTGACAGTACTAAAATAATGAGATTTTCATAGAACTTACATTGTCTTGAAGTTGACATTGGCTGTTTGGTTGTTTATGCAGGGTGTTTGGGGCCATTGTCTTTGGCGCCATGGATGCGGGACAAAGCAACAGTTTTGTTCCAGACTACGCAAAGGCAAAGGCTGCAGCAGCGAGAATATTTAACATAATTGATCGCAAACCTGAGATCGATGCCTACTCCACTGAAGGCCTCAAACCTGTATGTTTTGCTTCCTGTCTTGAGGATTACTAGGAATAGACTAGTCACATTGTCGCTTATATATATTCTGGCGTATTTTATGTGATTTATATAGTGTTTCGATCACCCTGATTTGTTTAGTTTTCATAGAAACTATTAGTTTCCTGCAAAAACCAGACTGCGAAACTGAAACTATGTTTCGTCAAACTCTGAAAATGTATTCGCTGTAACCATTGCATGATCAAATTAAAAAAGCCATCATCACATTTTTCACCCTGTTCTTTTGCTGAAGTGCACATTGTCTACCACAAATGCAAGGAGAAGTATATGGTTTATTATTAATGTGAAACCCATTTACACCATATTCATATCATTATAATAAGGGAAGGAAAATATTGTTTCCCTTTGTGATGCCCTAACCAACACCGCCTACTTTTCAGGTACTTTACAAACACATGCAAAGTGGGAATTAGGTCACAAAATTTTGAAATGGAGTTTTATACCTTTTTTGTATTCCACAGATCATTATTTTTTAAATGATACCTCATTTATTGAAATATCTTCAGTAGTTTTTGATTTATGTGAATAAATAATGCCAGTGGCAACCATACAATTAGTATTTTAATAGTTAAACTAAAATATCTGGACATTGAAAGATGATATTTTAACTTACAATAAGGAAGCATTTCTGCTAAAATCGCAAAAATTATGGAACATGACCGGATGAGCGATTTTTGGCTAGCATGTAGAATAAACCAGGGCCACTTAATTCCCAATTCGCTGTCATGGGTCACATGCCAACCACCCCTTGAAGCCCCGTAGAGTTCTACTGATGATCAGACGTCTTCCCTTGTAGGAGTCGGCACAAGGAGCTGTGGCGATACAGACTGTCCAATTCCACTACCCGAGTCGACCAACCGTGACCGTTCTCAAGAACATGAACATGACGATTGAACCAGGCATGACAGTCGCTCTGGTGGGGAGCAGCGGTTGTGGCAAGAGTACCATCATACAACTACTGGAGCGCTTCTATGACCCCAGTCATGGATCTCTTGTAAGTACAATTACTGGAGCGCTTCTATGACCCCAGACAGGGCTCCCTTGTAAGTACAACTACCACTGGAGCACTTGTATGACCCCTGTCAGGGCTCCCTTGTAAGTACAACTACCACTGGAGCACTTGTATGACCCCAGACAGGGCTCCCTTGTAAGTACAACTACCACTGGAGCACTTGTATGACCCCTGTCAGGGCTCCTTTGTAAGTACAACTACCACTGGAGCATTTCTTTGACCCCAATCAAGGCTCCCTTGTAAGTACAACTGCCACTGAAGCACTTCTGTGACCCAAGTCAAGGCTCCCTTGTAAGTACAACTACCACTGGAGCGCTTCTGTGACCCCTGTCAGGGCTCCTTTGTAAGTACGACTACCACTGGAGCATTTCTTTGACCCCAATCAAGGCTCCTTGTAAGTACAACTGCCACTGGAGCACTTCTGTGACCCTAGTCAAAGCTCCCTTGTAATTACAACTACCACTGGAGCGCTTCTATGACCCCAGTCATGGCTCCCTTGTAAGTACAACTACCACTGGAGCACTTCTGTGACTCCAGTCAAGGCTCCCTTGTAAGTACAACTACCACTGGAGCACATCTTTGACCCCAGTCAAGGCTCCCTTGTAAGTACAACTACCACTGGAGCGCTTCTATGACCCCAGTCAGGGCTCCCTTGTAACTACAACTACTGGAGCACTTCTATGACCCCAGTCAGGGCTTCCTTGTAAGGACATCTACTGGATCACTTCTATGACCCCAGTCAAAGCCCCATTGTAAATACAATTACTGGAGCACTTCTAAGACCCCAGTCAGGGCTCCCTTGTAAGTACAACTATTGGAGCACTTCTACGACCCCAGTCTTGGGCCCCTTGTAAGTACAACTGCTGGAGCACTTCTATGACCCCAGTCAGGGCTCCCTTGTAAGTACTACTACAAGAGCACTTCTATGACCTCAGTCAGGGCATCTTGTATAAGTACAACTACTGGAGTGCTTGTGTGACCCCAGTCAGGGCTCCCTTGTAAGTACAACTACTGGGGTGCTTCTATGACCCCTGTCAGGGCTCCCTTGTAAGTACAATTACTGGAGTGCTTCTATGACCCAATAATTTGATGTTATGAGTGGACAATGACATATTTGTCATAATAGGAGTCACCCCTTTTCTACTGTTTTTATTGTAATATGTTTATATTAATTAAAGTTCACTTTAATTAGTAAAAAAGTGAATAATTTCATTGTATGCACACTGTATAATTTCATTATGCATATTTGGGGTCAGACAAACGTCTTGTTCTTATTTCACTGCCAAGTCTTGTTGTGATGCGTACAATAGAACTCATTCCACTGTAGCTGTTGGATGGCCTTCGTCTGGGCGACTACAACCTGGCGTGGTTGCGCTCTCAGATGGGTCTCGTGTCCCAGGAGCCCGTCTTGTTCAACTGTAGCATCGCCGAGAACATCGCGTACGGAGACAACAGTCGAGTTGTGCCTATGAATGAGATCACAGAAGCCGCAAGACAGGCCAACATCCACAGTTTCATTGTCTCCCTACCTCAGGTAATGTCTCATTGTTATTATGAATGGTCAATTGAGAGAACTCGGGTTTGAATCCTGTGCTGCCAGCAACTTCATTCACCCTATGTTGTGCCAGTTCACTCAGCTGTATGAATGAAAGAACCTGGCGGATATTTGTGTACGATTAGTCTTTGTGCATTAATTGCAGTGTGGCTTAATGCTTCCCAGGGAAGTCAAGATAGTGGTCGATTGAACAAGTCTGCCAGGGAGTAAAGTGTAAAGCGCTTTGATCAGTCCTATGGACTGGATCCGTCCTATATAAGAACTTACCTTAACTTTTTTATTATAAAACAATATAATATGGTCCATACATGTATGAGCATATTTCTGTCAGTTTCGCATGTTTTGGTCATTAGGGTGTTTAGTAGATTAATTTTTTTATTTCAACACGGCTGATCGCGTGAACTTGGCATTATATACTAACATGGGCATTGTATAATCTCTGATCTAGAGGTGGCATTAACCAGAAAATATTAATGGGTGTCTTTTCTCAATGTGAAATGCCAGGGCATCTCAGATAGTTGGTATATAATTATAAAAAAACATAGAAAAACCATTGTTTCAATAAGGCAAAGGCATCCTTAATTATTCACTTTCCATGTGGTGACACAGCTCTGGCTGGCAGTCTTCTTAATTCTTGTTAAAAAGTTGTACAGTTGTAATAAAGGTGAGCAGTCTAATGATGGCTATATTCTTTCTTATTTAAAGATGTCACATATTATTGTACAAGATTTATGAAATGCCCACATTAGTTACAGTTATGTACTTTTTCTCTTGATGTGTTCTACATACTATTAATAATAACTTATGTTTTAGTTAATAAATATTTTCTCGCATAACTTACTTTTACTGTAATTTAGTTTCAATTTTGGGAAATATTATATATATATATACCTAGTGAATCTTTTTACCTGAATAATTTACAAATAGGCTCTCACAAGTTATTTTATTTTTAATTTAGTTAGAATTTTTGGAAAGATTTTACATATGTAAAATTCTAAAGGACTGATTTTTATTACAAATATATCATTAAACATCCTCTTACTAGAATGTCTAATGTGTACTTTTACCACGGGTATTTTGACGTGTTTCGTCATGCATGAGTATTACCTTTCTGACAGGGCTACGAGACAAATGTGGGAGACAAGGGCATACAGATGAGTGGGGGTCAGAAGCAGAGGATCGCCATTGCTCGCGCCCTCGTACGCAACCCAAAGATCCTCTTACTGGACGAGGCAACATCAGCACTCGACACGGAGAGCGAGAAGGTAAGGTTATAGAACTCAGTTCTCGTTCTCATTCTCTCTCTCTCTCTCTCTCTCTCTCTCTCTCTCTCTCTCTCTCTCTCTCTCTCTCTCTCTCTCTCTCTCTCTCTCTCTCTCTCTCCCTCCTTGTGAGAAGAGACCATATCACTTGTTCCATTGAAACACGGAGAGAGGGTGATATTATAGAACTCAGTTCTTCCTCTACCCTTGGTCCCTCTCTGGGTGGGAGTGAATACCTTCTTTTACACAATCAGCAGATATTTGTTCCATTCATCTGTACTCTGCTGTGAGAATGATATTCTTTTACACAATCAGCAGATACTTGTTCCATTCATTTGTACTCTGCTGTGAGAATGAATACATTCTTTTATACAATCAGCAGATATTCGTTCCATTCTTTTGTACTCTCCTGTGAGAATGAATACATTCTTTTATACAATCAGCAGATATTTGTTCCATTCATCTGTACTCTGCTGTGAGAATGATACATTCTTTTACACAATCAGCAGATATTTGTTCCATTCTTTTGTACTCTCCTGTGAGAATGAATACATTCTTTTATACAATCAGCAGATAATTTGTTTCATTCATTTGTACTTTGCTGTGAGAATGAATACGTTCTTTTACTCAATCAGCAGGTACTTTGCTCAGGTTGTTTGTACTCTGCTGTGAGAATTAACACGTTCTGATATCTAGTGTTGTGCCCGTCTTGTGTGTCCAGATTGTCCAAGATGCTCTGGATCGAGCCCAGCAGGGCCGTACTAGCATCGTCATTGCCCACCGACTATCAACCATACAGAACGCCAACTGCATCTTTGTCATCAAAAATGGCCAAGTCGTGGAGATGGGGTCACACTCACAGCTGATTGCCAAGAAAGGAGTGTTCTTTGAGTTGAATAGTTCGTCCATACACTGAATGAACTGTAAATCAAGTTAGGCGTGTAAATGAGTGTTAGTAGGAATTTTAACTGGATACATCTGTTTTTAAGGCTTATACAGTCTGGACAGTGTTTTAACGGCACATGTTGCTTTCAGTAAGTAAGTAACTACAAGATATGAATGTACTGTAACATTTAGCAATAACTCAAAATAGCGATATTTTTTTATAAATTTTTATTTTTTCTGCATTCATAGATATTATTGTTTTTCTGCACATTAACCAATCTGTCAGTGGCTTCATTCATTGGCTAAACAAGTGCCGAGTGGCTATCGTAACAGGGGTAGACAGGGCACAACTGCATAGCTATTGGAAAAACAATGCTACCGTGTGTCAAATTGATAGTTGTGCCCATCATGGGGTTTGTGTCCCATCAAAATATTGGCTTACCTACAAGTGCTGACATCTTATTTGTTAAATCATAATTAATGGAGAAATAGTTTTTTGCAGTATAATAGTAGATAGTACTATATGTAGCATGCAAATCATTGTGTTAATTAACTTGTTTTAATTAAGTTGTTATAATTAAGTTGTTATGAAATCATTGTTTTGCCAGTTCGCAGTAAAAGTATGGTTTAATTACAACACATTATATCTCAAATTACACAGACATGGTTGTATAAGCTATACAGTTAATAATTATGACTCCAGCTTCAGAGGATATCTGCAATCCACTACAACCTTAAGGGCTTTTACAGAAAAGCATTAAATGTTAAGATAATAATAGTATACCGTGCATTATAGCTAAGGATGAAAATAACATCAGAGTATATGACAAAAGCTAATTTTTGTTATAACGTTCATATTTACCATATAAATTCTTGAATTGCCAGTTATACCCATCCTTCCTCTGATATGATTGTATACATCAACAGTGTATTATCTTGTTATGTATTATTATTAGCATTACTAAATTCAATAATATGTGTGTATGTATATATATATATAGACATATATATAATGAGAAATATACCAGAGAATGTTTGCATTTGATGAACATGACTTTGTTGTGTGTATATACATTGGATAAAGGCATTTTAATAATAACTTAATATTAGTTTTGTATGTAAAGTAAGCTAATGTTTCTGTAATATGTTATATGTACATTTTTATCATATCCGAGTCGATCACATTTTTGATACATTTTCATGTGAAGCTAATAACTAGAGCAACAACTAGAACTAGATAACTACATGAAAGAAAAGAAAAGAAATTATACAAAAAATAACTGCATGTTGAGCAAGAATAGATATCTAGGCTGAAGGAGTATTATTCACTCGGTACTCACGGAATGTTACCTGCCGAATATATGTGTGGAGTAATACTCGTGCAGTGTTACTCGTTGAGTATTACTTGGTACTTGGTATTACTTATTAGTTGTCCAAATAATAGATACATAGAAAAAATATATATATATGTTTTAATCAGATATTTATAATCAAAAAATACTTGTTATATTATAGCTAAAATTATGTATAATACTTTGTTATAAAATAATAATTAAGAAAACTAGCAAAAATTCCAGTCCCCTGAGGGGATGGTTTGGTAGTTGACAGGCGTAATAACAATATTTACCAATTTAACCAAATTGTTCAAAATGATGAAGGTTATAGATAATGTGAAGTTCACGTCCATCGACAGGCCCTAGTCATGATGTAGAATTGTTAATTAATATTCGTACAGACATTGCATCAGCGTCTACTTCATGTTGCCAAGTCTGGGCCTTTTTCCCGAAGTATTTGCTGTGCACGTATTATGTTTTACTTTCCAGTCAACTAATTTATCTCATAAAAGGTGATAATCTTGACCTATATGGAGTTTTAAAAAAAATATATAGGTCTTATGTCCAACCCCTGAGGTTGTACATTAATCCCTGAAAGTTTGACGCTCGAGGTTCAAGACCTCACAGAGGAAAACGTTAACATCCCGCATACATACATACATACACTTGCACGATTATAGTAACAAATATAAATGGACTAATGATATAAAGGAGGAGGGGGAAGGGCAGGCAGGCAGGTAGGCAGACAGAGCGACAGGCAGGCAGGCAGGCAGGCAGACCAACAGACTGGCAAGCGGGCAGGCAGGCAGACATACCAAAGGTCTGACAAACAGGCAGGTGGACAGACCATCAAACTGGCAGGCAGGCAGACAGACCAACAGATAGACCGGCAGACCAAGACTGGCAGGCAGGCATGCACACAGACTGGCAGTTAGACCAACTGACAGGCAGACAGACTGGCAGGTGGCCAGGCATGCAGGCAGACCAACAGACAGGCAGGCAGACACTGACACACACCAACACGTCCACCTTGATACATACCGCGTCAGAATAATCTCGCCATTCAGAGTGCCGATGAATTCTTCCTCCAACATTTTAAGCTATCAAGTGACCTATAAATGCTGAGTACAGAGAAATTACAAAGAATCCTGGGTAGTTCCTCACATCCAAGACTCGGTGCTGATGTTAAGCAAACCCACAAGAAAATACTATAAAAGTAAACAGTGTTATATTCCCAAATGGAAGGCAGACGTGTTATAAAAAGTTGGTTAGTAAAATCACCAAAAAGGTACAATTGAGATTCCAGTTATGGTCAAGAATTAAATGTCTTTGATTCAGTTAAAATTTGACATGTGGATAGATGACGTATGTGTGAAGTGGCTAAATACATTCACAATAAGATTTTAAAAACATGTAATTTAAGATAATTGTCATATCTTCTCCAACAGTCTATTATCATCTCTTCTCTCTATAATTGCACAATTTGAGATCCACTAATTTTCTAGTCTCGCTTAACTGACTCTTGCCCGGCTGTGTGACTTCACCGGGAAATAGAGTCTGGCCGAGAACGTGTTATGAATGCACGCATGGCCCTCCATGTCGGTTAAGCGAGACTAGAAAATTAGTGCATACTCATAAATTGTGGGAAATTGGCTCTTGAAAACAGGTTAGATGAAGAGGGAGATGGATGGTTCCCCAAAAAACAGGTGGAAGAGGGGCAGTTAGCCCCCAATACAGGTGAGAGATGGAGGTTGACCTACAAAACAGGTGGGAGATAGGAGGTTGGCCCCAAAAATAAGTGGGAGATTAGCGGACAAAACAGATGGGAGGTTGGCCCCCAAAACAAGTGTAAGATGGGTGGTTAGTCTCCAAAATAAGTAGGGGGTAGGAGGTTAGCTCCGCAAATAGGTGGGAGATTGGCCCCCAAAACAGGTGTAAGATGGGTGGTTAGCCCCAAAAATAGGTAGGGGGTAGGAGGTTTGCCTCCAGAATAGGTGGGAGATGGGAGGTTGGCTTTTAAAACAGATTTCCCATCTGTTTTGAGGGCCAACAGAAAGTTTGCGGCTCGTACCACCCAACCCCATTGTATGTAACAAACTTGGTCTAGTGGTGTGTTCCATAACATAATCAACAAGACAGAGTTAATTAAATCTGCACATTTTATTTGCATTGGCAGATTCTGCAATACCATGATTGGAGTCGAACTAAGTGTGAGCAGTGAAGACAGTTGAGATAACACCGAGTTCATTACTGCCGTCACCTCAGACATAAGAAGACAGTTTTGCTATGGCAAACACTGTATGTACAAAACGAAACCTATGGCAATGTATTGTCAGACTTCACGCCACCTAACTCGACCCATGTGGAATACAACAGGAATCATCCACCCATACATACACACATACATAACATGCAATTTGCAGACTAAAAATCTTACTAAAAACTGCATATACCAGATCGCAGTGTAGTGTGTACACATGTCTAAAGTTACATATTTTGGATGAATGATGTAAAATCTGTTGATGCAACTACTGGTACCATTCTAATATCGTACCAGTGGTAATTTTGTGAGCTTGACATGACAAGTTAACAGGACAGTCACACTGACAGACTGATTCAATTGGATAAGTTCAGCCTAGCAGTATAGATATGATATAATGTTTTTATTTACAATGTTCAACATGCTACAACTCTCAAGAAGAGTACACATGTTAGTCAGGGCCATGGACAATGAAATATACATATGTGCAATTTTATGGTGAAAGTATGCCATCTTCATAGTCTTAAGGGGACATAAAATAATGATAAAACATATGTTCGCAGTCTGTAACAAATTACACAAAATAGTGCTTAATATATTGGGTTTTACACTATTCCTAGAGTGAATGATCAAAGAAGATTGTATTCATTTATCATGTTCAAGTGGTCTTTGATTTTAGCAGTGTATCTTTAGTCAAGCCACAATTGTCTGAACAGCAATGAGGGCTTCTCTCCTACAAACTCTCAAGAAATGATTGAACAGATTCCCAGACTGCCAACAACTGTTTTGTTGTTCTTTGTGGACCTTCATCAGCCACCTACAGTGAAAGACTGAATGTTTACTTTCACCACAACAATCCTATTTGACTAACACATGTTCCCTGACTATGTCATTAAACCTCTAATATTGAAATTACCACATGGAATTGCAGGGTATTTAAATAGCACTTCCAAAGAAATTGTTTCCTATAAAAAAAATGCACAGGGCATAAAAAGGACAACACTTTATGACTACTATCATTAGCAAGACATATTTCAGTTCTGGTATTTAGACTATTTATCAGCAAAACATGCATGTATGTCATATTTATCAAGACAGATTCCAGTCTTAGTATTTAGACTATTTACCAAAAATTCACGAATGTCATGTTTATGAAACATTGCATGTTGAGTGCCTCGTCACTTCCTACTTCCAGGAGGTTGTCTTCTTACTTGTTCCACCTGTTTACTGAGAGACTTTTGTAGCAGTTCGAGTGATTCCTGAAACAGATTACGCATTCTGTTACACAGCTGCTGCAAACCTGTCTCCTCCAACAGTCAAGGATGCGTCCTACACAAACCAGTCTCCTCCAACAGTCAAGGATGCGTCCTACACAAACCAGTCTCCTCCAACAGTCAAGGATGCGTCCTACACAAACCAGTCTCCTCCAACAGTCAAGGATGCGTCCTACACAAACCAGTCTCCTCCAACAGTCAAGGATGCGTCCTACACAAACCAGTCTCCTCCAACAGTCAAGGATGCGTCCTACACAAACCAGTCTCCTCCAACAGTCAAGGATGCGTCCTACACAAACCAGTCTCCTCCAACAGTCAAGGATGCGTCCTACACAAACCAGTCTCCTCCAACAGTCAAGGATGCGTCCTACACAAACCAGTCTCCTCCAACAGTCAAGGATGCGTCCTACACAAACCAGTCTCCTCCAACAGTCAAGGATGCGTCCTACACAAACCAGTCTCCTCCAACAGTCAAGGATGCGTCCTACACAAACCAGTCTCCTCCAACAGTCAAGGATGCGTCCTACACAAACCAGTCTCCTCCAACAGTCAAGGATGCGTCCTACACAAACCAGTCTCCTCCAACAGTCAAGGATGCGTCCTACACAAACCAGTCTCCTCCAACAGTCAAGGATGCGTCCTACACAAACCAGTGTCCTCCAACAGTCAAGGATGTGTCCTACACAAACCAGTCTCCTCCAACAGTCAAGGATGTGTCCTACACAAGATGCACACACAATATTTCTCAGACAGGATGCATTCAATTTGTTTTCTCAGACTGGATACATTCAATAATTTCTCACGGCAGACACATTCAAGGACATTTCAGACCAAATGTTCAAGGTCTTTTTAGACCAGACATTCGTGCGTACAGGATTAATATAAGAGAACACTGTGGATTATGACTCCTGTGTCCAGGCATGGGTACCAATCCCACTTCTGACACCAATAGTTGTAGGACAGTAAGATTGGCTGTGTGTGGGTGTGTTGTGTGTGCATGATGTGTCCTGTGGAAGTCCCTGTGCGACACACATACTACGACTACATGACACATAAGCAGGTGAGTTATTCCACCACAGTTCCATTTACAGCTGTGCTCAGCGCCTGCATTCTAGAGTGTAGGTTCATTATGCTCCAGTGAGCAAAGGATAACAGCAATAACATAGAACAATAGATACTGTATGATCCTCTCACTGGCAAAGAGGACCTAGCAGGACCAAAATAAAACTCACATTCTCACTGATGAGCAGTTTGTATTCATCTATCAGCCGTGACGTGCATCGTTCTTCCATCTCATCATTCTGCCTCTCCTGGGTCAACTCCTGCCTGTTACACAGAGCAAACAAACAAAGTCTGATGGCTCATATGTTACAATCATGTTATACATGTATATATAACCTATATTCAAACATCTTGCCCTAACAAATATTTGTTATATTAATACATTTGTTATTTACACTTAATAAACAATGTGTATATCAAGATTTGTTTACATGTACTTTATGTACAAAAGTTGCTATGATCTTTTTGTCCGAAATAAGCATTTATTAAATGTTTGCTGAACCTTCTTCAGGAGAGTTAAGGTTTTTTGACATGTCCAATACATGATTTTACCTTGGAGGCTTTCATCAGCATGTCACACCAACTCAGTACATGTGACGTTTGAGGAAGTTGGTGTGATACGCTGACGAAAGTCTCCAAGGTAAAATCATGTATTGGACATGTCAAAAAGAAATTGTTTGAATACAAATTTACTATCCTGAATAATGTTCAGTAAAACTGAATGGATTGTTTGCATAAGCATTTATTGTTAAGTTACGATATATTACTAAAAAAAGAAGATTTGACAACCACAGCAGATAATGCTTTTGATCAGTCCTTACTTTCTTTGTTTCAGCAGTGAGATCTCTGTTTGAATGCGAAGGTACTCTTGTGCTAGCTGAAATAAATAATGCCATATACAATGTTCATAATTAGTTTCCCACAATACACACATTGGTTACACTGAAATGTGCAGTTTCAGAGACATTTTAGAAAAAATCTTTCCTCAACAGCACATTAAACAAACTTCCAGATGAATAAATTCATACAGGGTAACTGATATCAGTTCTGCCAAAAAAACACAGAAATTTGCTCTGCTTAGACAGACAGAAATAATTTGCAAAGATCAACAATAACGTTCAGTTAATCCTGTGACATGCCTGCAAAAATTCTCTGAAGTACACTGTTTGTAACTTTATCATAATTTTAATCACAACTTTACTAATCCATAAAATATGAATGAGGTATCATTTTATTGCTAAAGAAAAACAAGTTTTATAATAATAAAATAATAACTATATCACATAATATGATCATGGGGATATTACTATCAAAATTTCATTAAAAAAGACTGGAAAAACACAATTGTCAGTGTGATGCCTTTTGATAAGCAACACACTGGTTTCCTGGCCAATCAGTTGCGAGGTAATGTTTATAACGAATAAATACCTTGCAGTGTTTTTCGTATATGGCCATAGATTCAGGGCAGGTTGTGCACGGTGCCAGGGGCTGGAACAGATACCAACAAATATACTCCATTTGTTAGACCGGTAATGATTTATTTTGTTGGCAATCTTAAGACTGAATAAAACGTTTATATGTACATCTTAGTTTAGAAATATTCTAAATGGAAACTGTGGAACGCTGTAACAAATACTACAGCTACTGTCAACTCGTTAAAATTATTCCCCAGAAAGGGTATATTTAGCATCATCCTATTTCAACTATTATTGTAATTAGCAATGTTCACTGTATATAAAATTTGCGGAATCAGCCTATCTCAGCATTGTACAAATTATAATAATATATATTGTTCTTATATACTTATACTTTTTATACTGACTGATTATTTGAAATAAAAACATTATTACTACTACTATAATAGACCTGTAGTTGGTGGTCCATTGCCACATAGTCCATGTGGTGGGCACTGTCAAAGTTGACCGCTGCGGCGACGGTATTGACCGGTGGACCTGCAAACATCACTCAGCATCACAACAAGTTCTTTGTCGACACATTGCAATTGATGTATCAACTATGTCGCGGTTTGCAGACATCACAATCACAATTTTGCATATTATGCATCTAGCTTTGCCAACAATGTTGATAACGTTACATATGAGAATTACATTACCATTGCTGCCCGACATCTCATAAATCAAACATCCCCGCATACAGTTGACACACTCAAAATGTTGCCTTATGTTTTTGTTATAAAGAAACATTTTTGTGGTTTTATGGTATAACGGAGCTTTTGCTAGGCGACAGGTCACGTGATGGATATGTCAATAGCCACAGACTCCCTTTACACTGACAACACAACAAAATAGAAGGACCACTACTATATCAATACAATCCTCTAGGTAGAAACACCATCAGCAACAGTGAATAATTGTGGTCAATACCCATAACAAACTTCTTACACTAGGAGAAATCACCATATAAACAAAAAGTGAAAATAAAATAATTCACAACATATCAAAATCATCATAAACAAGAAAGCAAAATAAAATAATTCGCAACAGAACAAACACTCAATAGGTGACATGGTGAATTTATTTTTGGGAAAGGAAAACAAATTACACTACCATGAGAACTTACAAGTTTGGAGATTTTGAACAAGACAGTGACAGATGGTTTTACATGGCTGGGGCAGGGGGGGATTTACCTTGGATTTTCACGGGGGCTTGAGCCACACTGGCGCCACCTGGGGCCCACGAGAAGCTGCGGAACGGAGCTTGACCGGCCGTGTTGAGGCTGGCAGGGACCGTGCTCGAGTGCACCACGGTTCCGACAGTCACAGTGGCTCCATCTGGTGAGGAAGACGTCGCAACGCTGACAGGTGTGTTGCCATAGGAACCACTTCGGCGGTGTCCACGTACTGTAGAGCGAAGATAAGTTTTACACTTCAGCTGTTCATATGCGGAGGTTTCCATAATCTGTGGTATATCATGTAAGCGTGTCATAAGCGTGGCATGCATTCAAGCATGTGTGCGTTCATGCTAGCCTCCTTGCATGCACAATATATCATATCTTCATTTCAAATTTGAAGTTTTAAAGAACAAATTTTAATGTCTTTTGACCAGATGTCACAGATGTTGACCTATCATATCTCTAGTTCAAATCTTATGTTTTAAAGGACAAATTGAAATATCTTTTGAAAAGATATGTCACAGATGTTGACCTCATTGCTACCTTTTCAAACATGTCTTAACACTTTAAACAACACTTAAATCAGAATATTTAATTATTTCCTTTTTTGGATATATATTTACCGAGAATTAGTTTAATAAGGAAATTGGAAGTATTATGTTCACAACAGCTGATGACCATCCAGAAATCTGATACAATGTCATGCAGCCTGTAGTTCCGCCTGGTAATTAACAGTTGGCACGTGGTAAATATCCAGCACAAATGAAGCCTAACACTGCATCTGTACTTGATTATGTTAAATCAGGATTAGTAAACTAGAATCAAACAGCATGAGCACATTCAACAATATAAATATTATAAAAACAATAGCAGGGGAAATCATGTTCTCAAAGACTGGGTGTGCAAATGAAAAAGTAAGGATGCTTACATTTACCTGATGTCAAACTCTGTAAGGTCTGGTTTATACAAACTGCCAAAGTATAACAATTGAACACATCCGAGTTTTGTAAAAAAATGAACAAAATTCTGATCAGTCAAGTGTCTGGATTCTACTCACCTGCTTAATTAACGTTTATACACAAACTAACAAATGCGGAAAATTTCCTGATATAATGAATAATAATGACTCCAGGAGTTCATTACCATGTTGATTGTGGAAGGGGGTTCTGTCAGATATATTTCCAAGGGGTATTACAACTCTGTTACCACTTATTTATTATTATGTTGATCGTAGGAAGGGGATTCTGTCAGAGATATATTTCCAAGGGGTATTACAACTCTGTTACCACTTATTTATTATTACGTTGATCGTAGGAAGGGGGTTCTGTTAGAGATATATTTCCAAGGGGTATTACAACTCTGTTACCACTTATTTATTATTACGTTGATCGTAGGAAGGGGGTTCTGTCAGATATATTTCCAAGGGACATTACAACTCTGTTACCACTTATTTATTATTACGTTGATCATAGGAAGGGGGTTCTGTCAGATATATTTCCAAGGGGCATTACAACTCTGTTACCACTATTGTTATTACATTGCAAAAGGAAGATGTTTGATTGTCTGTTATAATTACGGTCTTGCTTTTCGTGCTTATTTTACTTAACGATACAAATAAACTGGAAGTCAAAACCAAAATAGCTTATATTTACTATGCAAAATGTGTTGAACGAAAATCTAAGCGTATATATTAGTGACAGTGGGTTATGTTAGTATGTGTTTAGTATTAAATAGAAAATTGTCTGCCCTTTCCTTCCTGATATTTTTCTTGGTAGAATTTGTGCACTAAACGTGTAAAAATACAAAAACAATGTGTACGTCAAAAAAATTGCATTTCTTGTACATTAGTACAATTTTGGCTGGCACTGAAACGGTTAACCACTAACTGCCTGTGTCATGATGATGCGACCTACCTGACAGGGTAGACATGGGGGGTGTCAGTGTCGTGGCTGATACGGATAACATCACTACTATAGGGTTGCCATGCGACCCCGTGCGCCGGTGACCTTGCACTATGGGGTAGGTTACATGGAATTTTCCATTAAAAGTCTGCACATGCAACAGGCATTGGAATGGAAGATTCAAGCAGGCTAGATTAGCAACTGATGCTGGTTTCTATACAGCAGACACATGCAGTGATGAGAGTGGACAGTTAAGTTAAATGGAGGCAGTCCGTTCCTCTACCCGGAATTAGCCAGTATAGTCATTTATAACAGGAAGTTTGCTGTGCTGAACATGAGAAAATTGGAAATCATTGAACATTAAAGGGCGACTAACTCAGTCCACCTCGGCAGTATTGCCAATAAGCCTTGTGTTGAAACTGGATGTTTTGTTTACCATTTGAACATGCTCCGGGGTCGCAACTTTCAAATTGACAAAGTTTTTACGGGTTTACTAAACATAATTTCGCACGCACTATACATTCAACATAATTATTATATATAATCTTACGACATTATATTAATTAATAACTAAAAGACTAGGAACAGGCTGCCTCCTATCAATAGTGTGACCATGCATGTCGTATTAAAGTGTACACTGTACCTTCACACTTGAACATTTCATTGCACAAACGTCGCAATATTGTAGTCATTGTTACCAAACGTTTTACTTTGTTAAGTCATTAATAAACACCATTGTGTTTTATTTGTTTATCATTAATGCTATTGAATATCTTTTCAATTTGGCAACCAAACAGATCAAAAATTACACAAAATTTATCGATTCTTTTAAGAACCTGTGGAGTTCATTAATACATTAATAAAAACAATATACCTTTGTTCTGCAGTATGGCCTAAAAGCTTACACTAAAATATAGTCACTATCATTTTGAAAAAAAAAATAAGACATGACAATCTTTATTTAAGGAAGACTGCTTCAGGGCATATATTAGCAAAGAAACTTCAAAACGAAAACATGTAGTGTTGTACCGTGTGGTCTGGTGGCAACACTGATGCCACTGTTTGCTTGCGCTATGATGTCGATCTCTTCGAGTCGACTCAGATCGGCCGAGTAGCGTTTGTGTAGCTCGTTAGAGGGCGTGCTGCAGCGTGACCCACTCTTGTCGAGCAGACTCTCGCGACTGGCGGCCAGAGACGCCGGGGCACTGGTGCGACGATGGGACGCCTTAGAGTCCTGGAACTCCTAGTGGACAAACATGGCACTAGTCTGGTGATTTGCTTGCAGTCACAAGGTGGCAGCACTGATCAATGGGTTAAGACTACCTGGAGAATGAAAGACTGTGGCTTGCAGCTGAGAAGATGATATTCAGACAGAATTAAGAACCACTTACAATACTCCAATGTTTGCGCACTGATTATATAGATTAACATGACACGAAATTATGTTCTGTTCCACTTGAGAAACAATGGGTAGTTAGTGGATTTAAGACAACTGTAAAGCCAAGGTCAAGTGTATATGAAAATTGTAAAATGTATCGACAAGACAAGTGTGCCTAGTACTGCCTACTGCCTATCTCCAAGACAGTAGACTTAGCCATGGGGGTGACAGATAAATGACAAGTGTGCCTAGTACTGCCTACTGCCTATCTCCAAGACAGTAGACTTAGCCATGGGGGTGACAGATAAATGACAAGTGTGCCTAGTACTGCCTACTGCCTATATCCATGACAGTGGACTTAGCCATGGGGGTGACAGATAAATGACAAGTGTGCCTAGTACTGCCTACTGCCTATATCCACGACAGTGGACTTAGCCATGAGGTGTTAGATAAATGACAAGTGTGCCTAGTACTGCCTACTTCCTATATCCAAGACAGTGGACTTAGCCATGGGGGTGACAGATAAATGACAAGTGTGCCTAGTACTGCCTACTGCCTATCTCCAAGACAGTGGACTTAGCCATGGGGTGACAGATAAATGACAAGTGTGCCTAGTACTGCCTACTGCCTATCTCCACGACAGTAGACTTAGCCATGGGGGTGACAGATAAATGACAAGTGTGCCTAGTACTGCCTACTGCCTATATCCACGACAGTGGACTTAGCCATGGGGTGATAGATAAATGACAAGTGTGCCTAGTACTGCCTACTGCCTATCTCCAAGACAGTGGACTTAGCCATGGGGGTGACAGATAAATGACAAGTGTGCCTAGTACTGCCTACTGCCTATCTCCACGACAGTAGACTTAGCCATGGGGGTGACAGATAAATGACAAGTGTGCCTAGTACTGCCTACTGCCTATCTCCACGACAGTAGACTTAGCCATGGGGGTGACAGATAAATGACAAGTGTGCCTAGTACTGCCTACTGCCTATATCCACGACAGTGGACTTAGCCATGGGGTGATAGATAAATGACAAGTGTGCCTAGTACTGCCTACTGCCTATCTCCAAGACAGTGGACTTAGCCATGGGGGTGACAGATAAATGACAAGTGTGCCTAGTACTGCCTACTGCCTATCTCCACTACAGTAGACTTAGCCATGGGGGTGACAGATAAATGACAAGTGTGCCTAGTACTGCCTACTGCCTATCTCCACGACAGTAGACTTAGCCATGGGGTGACAGATAAATGACAAGTGTGCCTAGTACTGCCTACTACCTATCTCCAAGACAGTGGACTTAGCCATGGGGTGACAGATAAATGACAAGTGTGCTTAGTACTGCCTACTGCCTATCTCCAAGACAGTGGATTTAGCCATGGGGTGACAGATAAATGACAAGTGTGCCTAGTACTGCCTACTGCCTATCTCCAAGACAGTGGACTTAGCCATGGGGTGACAGATAAATGACAAGTGTGCCTAGTACTGCCTACTGCCTATATCCACGACAGTGGACTTAGCCATGGGGTGACAGATAAATGACAAGTGTGCCTAGTACTGCCTACTGCCTATCTCCAAGACAGTGGACTTAGCCATGGGGGTGACAGATAAATGACAAGTGTGCCTAGTACTGCCTACTGCCTATCTCCAAGACAGTGGACTTAGCCATGGGGGTGACAGATAAATGACAAGTGTGCCTAGTACTGCCTACTGCCTATCTCCAAGACAGTGGACTTAGCCATGGGGGTGACAGATAAATGACAAGTGTGCCTAGTACTGCCTACTGCCTATCTCCAAGACAGTGGACTTAGCCATGGGGGTGACAGATAAATGACAAGTGTGCCTAGTACTGCCTACTGCCTATATCCACGACAGTGGACTTAGCCATGGGGTGATAGATAAATGACAAGTGTGCCTAGTACTGCCTACTGCCTATCTCCAAGACAGTGGACTTAGCCATGGGGGTGACAGATAAATGACAAGTGTGCCTAGTACTGCCTACTGCCTATCTCCAGGACAGTGGACTTAGCCATGGGGGTGACAGATAAATGACAAGTGTGCCTAGTACTGCCTACTGCCTATCTCCAAGACAGTGGACTTAGCCATGGGGGTGACAGATAAATGACAAGTGTGCCTACCTCCACAACAATGGGTTTAGCCTTGGGTGTGAGAGGGCGGGTAAAGGGCACTCTCTCCCCCATCTGGTTGTGCTGCCAAATCTCTGTGACTGTTTCTCTCAGAGTCTGGCGCACTTCACGCCCCAAGTGTGAGTGGTTCGTTGTCGGTGGGGTGTCAGATGAGGACCCAGATGCATGGCGTGGCTGACGACCTAGTTCATTATACACACACATTTTTTATTAATGGGAAATAAAAGGCAGCAGCCTGGGACTTTACTTAATTAAGAGTTAGTAACACCTAATCACAGAATTGAAGTGGAATATTTTAGTGAAATCTGACAGTTCCCGATGGCCGACATATTGAGACACACCCCTGAAGCTTAACTAATAAGCTCCTTAAGCTTCTTTGACAATGACGCTGCTGTGATGCGTCGATTGCCCTTGTTTCCGTCTAGGCATATTGTTGTAGGCAACTGTAAAGTTTTAAATAAGTGCATTGTTAAAATTTACCCAGAGTTGGGAACAATAAATTGTACAACAATATGCATGAAACAGATTTAGTTTAACACCGATGGAACAGTGGTGAAATTTACAGATAATGCTATTAGACCTGGCATAAAAGCTATGCAGAAACATATTTTCATCATCCTTCAGGGCATTGCATATAACTACTCATAAATATTTTGTCTTTTCAACAAATACAAGTTTGTTACTGTTCACATAAATATCTGAGCATTTCAGATGAAAGCCGCGTGGTTTGATGACCATACATATCAATTTTATAGGATTATATTCAATATCATTTTCAAAACTAAAATTTGCACAACTATTCATCAAAGCCTGAAGACCATTGGGACTAGGCGCAATAACATATCAATCTTCTGCATGAAACATATGATTAGTGCAGCAGTTGCGTATGTGACAACCTGTACCTGCATTGTTTAACACACTAATACAGTAAATAGGTAGGGAGACAAAATCCCACCTTGTCGAACACCGTTAGATACATTAAAAAGTCAGAGGTTGTGGAACCCAATTTAACACAAAACATTTGGGTTCTGTACCAGTATAACAAGATGCGCAACAGTAGGACTGGCACACCTCGATTAAGCAATGGTCTAAAGAATGTCCAGTGGTTCACTCTATCAAATGCTTTAGATGCGTCTAAAAAGCAAGTATACACAGGACAGTTGTAGCTTCTGTAATACTGAATAACATTTTTAACGGATAAATACAATGATCAGTGGAATGTCCCTTCTTGAATCCAAACTGATTGTCAGTTTTATCCAGATACGATTCCGTAAGATCAAGCATATAATTTCAAAGATCTTAGAAGCAACTGACGAGCGCTATAGGTCTATAGTTATTAACATCATTTTGCACTATGCAAGATGTCATGTGTATGTCATTGTGCTTATACAAATTCCTACACTCTTTCACAATTTGCATATTTACATCTGTAGTGACACTGTTTAGTAAAGATTCAAAATAATGTGTTTTCCGGGAAGTAGGATCCTTAGCAACATTAACAGATGAGGTATACCTTTCTTGTATGATTTTGATACGTTTTTCCAAAAACTAACTGTATCCTTAGTATGCATGGAATTAGCCATAGCATCTGCTCGAGCTATGTCTTCATGTTGTTGACACTGTTTAAGCAGATGTTTGAAATGTAACCTTGTTTTCCACATTAGTTCTCAAATTGGGCCATGTTTGGGTTTTGCCATGTCACGCCACAAAATACAAAAATGTCTGGCTTCAGTGTGTGCCTCCTTAACATAATCATTCCAGGCAGGCACAATGTAATCTTGACACAATGTTTTTTGCATGTACTAATAGTTTCAAGACTAGATACCCAAAGTGCATTGCTTATTGATAGGTTATTGATGTCACACATGCTGTCTATTTGAACAGTTAGTGTTTGTGCACGTAAATGACTCTGGAATGTATATTTTGTTCAGATGTACACCACTACTCTTTGCATATTCGCTGATGTTCCATCTAAAATTAGGAGGCTTTTTATGAGCTTGCTTCTCGTTAGAAACATTGTCTTGACTTTCTGCAGTTACTTAATAATAAGTCCTACAGGAAGATGGTCTAAACTAGGGCTTTTATCTAAAATATATAAATCAGTGATCATTGAATGTACACTATGTGAACAGATGAAGTGATCTAACCATGAGGTAGAACTGTATGCATTACTTACACAAGTATAATTATTGGGGTTCAACCAAATTTGTCATAATCTGAGATTACCAGACCAATGGTGTCACACATATCAATTAGCTCAGCTTCAAAAGGAGTGTTTAAAGTAGCATTAAAATTGCCAGTTATAACAACATTGCTTGTGTCTTTTTTCCTCAATTATTGAAGCAATTTTACCCAAATAATTGCAAACCTCCTAATAGTTGTCTGGTGATTGGTATGACAGGTATACGTTTAGCAAACAATCTGCCATCCTTAGTATCTATATCAATTCCAAGTAACCTGATATCTTGTAGATCAGAAATTGTATATGGTTAAGAAATAGTTTTTCTCCATAGTACACCAAATATGCTAGTTCATACGTTGGTTTTTATATTCCCTTCGATACAATAGTACCCACTCAGCCCAGCGATTCGCAAATTGGGATGAGTAAGCATTGGTGACATCAGGCATTTTGTGTCTTCTGCAAGGTTATCCTAGTAAATTGCTGGCATAATATTTTGATTGTAGTTGCAAATGGTTAGTTTTTATTAACTCTTTTAGTTGGATGGGTCCAAAAAGATACCTTTCGTTTCCCATTAATCCAATATTTCATCTTCAGAACAACAGCAACTAAATGAAGCAATTTTGTTTGGTAATTTTGTTTAATTACAAGAGAGGAAAATGTAACGTTTTACATTAGATCAAACTAGTTTGTGAAATTATTTGGGCAAGTTATTTTGGAGTTTTCATCAGTAAGTTTCAGTGTGTTTATTTGATAGTATTGGTTACACTAATTGGTTAGATACTGAGTAATGGGCTTGTAGAACAATTCTTTAAAATATATGTGACATGTTGACTGTTACCTTCTGAAATCTCTGGTGCTGGGTATCCAAGTGGTTGATCAGCGCCCGGGAAAAACTACAACAAACGTTGTAAGATATATACTAATCACATCTTCATCCACATTTAAAATCAAAATAAAGGACACCGAATATGTTGTATAGCTATCCAAATTTCCAGAAATGCCATCCTGATCATTCTGGAACGCGACAATACTATAAAAAATTCACACTGTATTAGCCAATAACAAAATAAACTGATTTAATCATGTTTCCGGACTATTTTATTTAAGAAAACAATCAATGTTTCCTACACAAAACTTTCTATTATGCAACCAACAACAGAAGTCCAATAAAGAGATGAAAAATTGCAAAATGAGTGACGTTTGTTTATTTTGGAGATTACATTTAAGAATGAGAAATGTGGGTGCCACAATCCAAGGCGAGGCCTGTGACTGAACCCATTCTAGTCTCCTGTACCTGCGGTTGATAGAGCTCTCATTTTGGCACAAATCGCACTTACAGTATAGCTACTACAGATGTTGGAAACAATGGTATTGCTACTGTAATCAAAGTAGATAGTAGACATGTTATACACGGTACAGCACTAACCATGGATGCCATTCAGCCAAACCAAATTTGCATGACATGGTATCTTTCGACACCTGTCACTGCAATGTCTGTCAACTCCATGTTTGTTTCGGAAGACGTGTGATGTGAAGCTGGTTTACTAATGCAGGTCAATACTTACAACTGGGTGAGAAGAACTGCGGGAGTGAAGAGAACAGACAAGCAAAGAATGGAGGAGTTGAGGGAGGAGGTTGGTGTAAAAGAAAGTTTTAAAAAGAAGCTGGTGAGGAGTCGACTGAAGTGGGCTGGATGTGTGGAGAGAAAGGGAGCAGAACGATTGGCAAAGAAAGAAGATGCCCGGAGGGTGGAGGGAAAGGGAAGTAAAGATGAGCTAGACTGCGTTGTTTGTGTAAAGAGAGATTTGGAGGGAATGGGAGAGGATTGGAGAATGAGAGTGAAAGAGAGAGGAGTGGAGATGGTTGGGGGAGAGAGGAGTGGAGATGGTTGGGGGAGAGAGGAGTGCAAGAACAGAGTGGTAAGAAAAAGAAAACCGAAACTGTGGACCAGGATCAAGGCCAGCCTTGCCCCTGATGACAGGGAAAGAAGAGGAGAAGAACTTACACTGACGAGGTGCGTCATGATGCGGACCACCTCACTCATAGACGGCCTCTCCATCGAGTTGGACGACCAGCATCTGAGGATGAAATAGTCAACATCATTCACACTGCAACCTTTTTAAAGCGAGTGCCAAATTGGGATTCTAGTCATATGGGGGGGGGGGCATCATGATATTTGGCATGGAATTCTTCTGACAACCGTTGCATTCAGTGCCATGAGATGCACTTTAATAATGAAAACTAAAAAGAAGTAAGCGGTGGTTAAAATAACTATTAGTAAATAGGCAATAACGTTGTGACTATCTTGAGGTGATAGATGTTTGCCAAAGTCAAGTACTGTTTGTGTTTCATTGTGTAATGACATATTATAATATATTCAGGCCTCAACATTAACAATGGCCCCAGTGTTCCAGCGCCTTTTTTGAAGCTGTCGGGCAAGTTCGGACCACCTGCTTTCATATTTTATTTCAATTTGTTTGACTACTGTTGTGTTTCCAATAACCTGATCCTACCTAGAAAAACAGTACAACCCTAATATTTGTATTTGATATTTTAATCAATGTTCGTTTTGTTATATTTTTGTTACAATTAAACAACAGCGACTAACATTCAAACATGCGTATACGATGATATGTATTACTGTACACTGCCGAACTAATTTGTCTCCGCACGCATGATTGGCGAATAGTGGGGATCATTAATTCTTCACCCAATAAGCAATCTTGTTACAAGTTGGCTACAGATTGCAGGCTAGTGCATATTCATCCTATTCCACAATCGAAAGACATCAAGGGAATTTGTTATACTATCAAACATTTGACACTGATAGTGTTACAAAAGACCAAGGCTGCATCGGTGGGTCTTGTAAATGTAACACAGCCATGGTGGAGTGAGAGCACGGACTCTGGATAACGTCTGTTGTTTACATCGCCAGTCGAAAAGTGAAACTTGTGGTATCAGCATTCAAATGCACATTTATCATGGTATCACATAAGCCTGATCCTGCCAATACCGGCCTCAGCATTGAGCCTCAGGCACAACCAAATCCAAGAAATGCTGAGGATAGCCAGCTAAAGTTTCAAGCCCCGAGGTGATAATAGGTGTATATAATGCCACATCGTATTTTTTGCTTTAGTTTTACAGTATTCTTTGAAGTTAAACTGACTTTATTATGTGATATGTATACAGAAATGAAATAACAGTAAACACTGACAGTGATTGTTGCCATTGGTGCAAATGTTTTTTCATTGGTGTAATAAAGTGAGTAAATAAATGTGTGATGATTGCGTATTGCGAATGATGCCTCAGTCTCAGATTTTGCATTAATAGCAGTGACATCACGATTAAAAATCTTCATTTAACTTTGCATTTTCACTTGTTATAGTTGCTATCTTAATTTCATAAACGAATATGCACAAATAAGAACTTCGGAAAAGTTTGCACGTCATCACTCCTAGCAAACCTTTGTGGACTTCTTGTGCAGCGACGGGCACTACGGTATCAGCATTGTTTTTACATAATTCAGGCCAGTAATGTTTTTGGGCGGGCTAGTAACCTTGCAGATCTACTGGCCCCCATCAAGCCATCAACAAGGATGCCAAACACATGGTGTATTCATGCATTCCGTTGCATATTTTGTTGAAATTCTGGCCACAATTTTTTGTTCTGTATTACAAATACGTAAGACAAAATTCTTAAGGTGACAACTGTATGTGGGAATGTTTGATTTGTGAGATGTAATGCAGCAATAGTAACGTAATTCATGCAGCACAGGTGGCAAAGGTAAAGCTTGACAGACGTCACACACAAAAGGTTGATTGTGACATATGCAAACGGCGACATACTGGATACATCAATTACTTCTGTCTCCTTGTAGCATTCCGTTCAGCAGTCATTATCAATTACTTCTGTCTCCTTGTAGCATTCCGTTCACCAGTCATTATCAGTTACTTCTGTCTCCTTGATGCATTTCGTTCACCACTCATTATCAGTTACTTCTGTCTCCTTGTAGCATTCCGTTCACCAGTCATTATCAGTTACTTCTGTCTCCTTGTAGCATTCCGTTCACCAGTCATTATCAGTTACTTCTGTCTCCTTGTAGCATTCCGTTCAGCAGTCATTATCAGTTACTTCTGTCTCCTTATAGCATTCTGTTCACCAGTCATTATCAGTTACTTCTGTCTCCTTGTAGCATTCCGTTCACCAGTCATTATCAGTTACTTCTGTCTCCTTATAGCATTCTGTTCACCAGTCATTATCAGTTACTTCTGTCTCCTTGTAGCATTCAGTTCACCAGTCATTATCAGCTACTTCTGTCTCCTTGTAGCATTCCATTCACCAGTCATTATCAGTTACTTCTGTCTCCTTGTAGCATTCCGTTCACCAGTCATTATCAGCTACTTCTGTCTCCTTGTAGCATTCCGTTCACCAGTCATTATCAGTTACTTCTGTCTCCTTGTAGCATTCCGTTCACCAGTCATTATCAGTTACTTCTGTCTCCTTGTAGCATTCCGTTCAGCAGTCATTATCAGTTACTTCTGTCTCCTTGTAGCATTCCGTTCACCAGTCATTATCAGCTACTTCTGTCTCCTTGTAGCATTCCGTTCACCAGTCATTATCAGTTACTTCTGTCTCCTTGTAGCATTCCGTTCAGCAGTCATTATCAGCTACTTCTGTCTCCTTGTAGCATTCCGTTCACCAGTCATTATCAGTTACTTCTGTCTCCTTGTAGCATTCCGTTCACCAGTCATTATCAGTTACTTCTGTCTCCTTGTAGCATTCCGTTCACCAGTCATTATCAGTGTGACAAGAAACTTTAACTCACTTTGTCATGAGGGTCTCAAGTGGTGGTGGACAGCCCTTGATCAGTGGCGGTCTTGTGCCTGTCACACACAGGGAAACCATTCTATTAGAGTTGCTCAGAGTTGGTGACTTCCAGATACAAGACATACAAAGATCGTATACATTGTGGATACTGTAAAGCAGATCAAGTGAAATAATTCTACCAATGACACATACAGTGACACACTGTGTACAGTCCATACACTGACATACCATTGTGAACATACCTATACTGGCATACTACTGTATAAAATGCATACACCAACATACCATTGTGTACACTGACACATCACTATGTGTAACCCATACACTGACATACCATTGTGTACAACCCACACAATGAAATACCATTGTATACAACTCATACAATGAAATGCCATTGTGTACACTGATATATCACTATGTACAATCCACATACTGACATACCATTATGTATACACTGACATACCATTGTGCACAACCCTTACAATGAAATACCATTGTGTACAATGAAACACCACTGTGTACAACTCATACAATGAAATACCATTATGTACAATGCACACACTGACATACCACTGTGTACAACCAATACACGTACATACCATTGTGTACAGCCCACATGATCCTGAAGGCAGGGCCACCGATCTCGTCGAAGGGTTTCCTGCGTGTGAGAACCTCCCAGAGTATGATGCCCCAGCTGAAGATGTCACACTTCTCGCTGTAGTTAGAGCCTACAACGAATCAACTCTAAACTACAACGTATGTCTCTACAACAAGACACATACTATACTAAACATATGTTGATATATAAATAACACTGCAATTTTGGTGTAAGCATCAGAATTTTGTTAAGTATTTGTTCAAATGTGGGCCCTGAATCTATTAAGTATCATGTTTGATATGATAATTTTATAATTTCTTTGTAACATATTTACTTGCTGTTGGCCATTTTACAGTTAGAAACCATAGCCTAAAGCTTGACTGGTGGATTCAGACTGTGACGTCACAATCGTAATTTTATGAGCACAACCACAATCAAGTCTCACTTTAGTGACCAGTGACACACACATACTGCATCACAAGAACCCTTATGTCTGTTGCAATATACACATACTGCATCACAAGAACCCTTATGTCTGTTGCAATATACACATACTGCATCACAAGAACCCTTATGTCTGTTGCAATATACACATACTGCATCACAAGAACCCTTATGTCTGTTGCAATATACACATACTGCATCACAAGAACCCTTGTCTGTTGCAATATACACATACTGCATCACAAGAACCCTTATGTCTGTTGCAATATACACATACTGCATCACAAGAACCCTTGTCTGTTGCAATATACACATACTGCATCACTAGAACCCTTGTCTGTTGCAATATACACATACTGCATCACAAGAACCCTTGTCTGTTGCAATATACACATACTGCATCACAAGAACCCTTGTCTGTTGCAATATACACATACTGCATCACAAGAACCCTTATGTCTGTTGCAATATACACATACTGCATCACAAGAACCCTTATGTCTGTTGCAATATACACATACTGCATCACAAGAACCCTTATGTCTGTTGCAATATACACATACTGCATCACAAGAACCCTTATGTATGTTGCAATATACACATACTGCATCACAAGAACCCTTGTCTGTTGCAATATACACATACTGCATCACAAGAACCCTTATGTCTGTTGCAATATACACATACTGCATCACAAGAACCCTTATGTCTGTTGCAATATACACATACTGCATCACAAGAACCCTTATGTCTGTTGCAATATACACATACTGCATCACAAGAACCCTTGTGTCTGTTGCAATATACACATACTGCATCACAAGAACCCTTATGTCTGTTGCAATATACACATACTGCATCACAAGAACCCTTGTGTCTGTTGCAATATACACATACTGCATCACAAGAACCCTTATGTCTGTTGCAATATACACATACTGCATCACAAGAACCCTTGTGTCTGTTGCAATATACACATACTGCATCACAAGAACCCTTGTCTGTTGCAATATACACATACTGCATCACAAGAACCCTTATGTCTGTTGCAATATACACATACTGCATCACAAGAACCCTTATGTCTGTTGCAATATACACATACTGCATCACAAGAACCCTTATGTCTGTTGCAATATACACATACTGCATCACAAGAACCCTTATGTCTGTTGCAATATACACATACTGCATCACAAGAACCCTTATGTCTGTTGCAATATACACATACTGCATCACAAGAACCCTTATGTCTGTTGCAATATACACATACTGCATCACAAGAACCCTTATGTCTGTTGCAATATACACATACTGCATCACAAGAACCCTTGTGTCTGTTGCAATATACACATACTGCATCACAAGAACCCTTGTCTGTTGCAATATACACATACTGCATCACAAGAACCCTTATGTCTGTTGCAATATACACATACTGCATCACAAGAACCCTTATGTCTGTTGCAATATACACATACTGCATCACAAGAACCCTTATGTCTGTTGCAATATACACATACTGCATCACAAGAACCCTTGTCTGTTGCAATATACACATCCTGCATCACAAGAACCCTTATGTCTGTTGCAATATACACATACTGCATCACAAGAACCCTTATGTCTGTTGCAATATACACATACTGCATCACAAGAACCCTTATGTCTGTTGCAATATACACATACTGCATCACAAGAACCCTTATGTCTGTTGCAATATACACATACTGCATCACAAGAACCCTTATGTCTGTTGCAATATACACATACTGCATCACTAGAGTGGCATACATCTCCCATCCCCTTATGTCTGTTGCAATATACACATACTGCATCATTAGAGTGGCATACATCTCCCATCCCCTTATGTCTGTTGCAATATACACATACTGCATCATTAGAGTGGCATACATCTCCCATCCCCTTATGTCTGTTGCAATATACACATACTGCATCATTAGAGTGGCATACATCTCCCATCCCCTTATGTCTGTTGCAATATACACATACTGCATCATTAGAGTGGCATACATCTCCCATCCCCTTATGTCTGTTGCAATATACACTTACTGCATCACTAGAGAGGCATACATCTCCCATCCCCTTATGTCTGTTGCAATATACACATACTGCATCATTAGAGTGGCATACATCTCCCATCCCCTTATGTCTGTTGCAATATACACATACTGCATCATTAGAGTGGCATACATCTCCCATCCCCTTATGTCTGTTGCAATATACACATACTGCATCATTAGAGTGGCATACATCTCCCATCCCCTTATGTCTGTTGCAATATACACTTACTGCATCACTAGAGAGGCATACATCTCCCATCCCCTTATGTCTGTTGCAATATACACATACTGCATCATTAGAGTGGCATACATCTCCCATCCCCTTATGTCTGTTGCAATATACACATACTGCATCATTAGAGTGGCATACATCGCCCATCCCCTTATGTCTGTTGCAATATACACTTACTGCATCACTAGAGAGGCATACATCTCCCATCCCCTTATGTCTGTTGCAATATACACATATTGCATCACTAGAGTGGAATACATCTCCCATCCCCTTGTGTATGTTGCAATATATATACATACTGCATCATTAGAGTGGCATATATCTCCCATCCCCTTATGTCTGTTGCAATATACACATACTGCATCACTAGAGTGGCATACATCTCCCATCCTCTTATGTATGTTGCAATATACACATACTGCATCACTAGAGTGGCATACATCTCCCATCCTCTTATGTATGTTGCAATATACACATACTGCATCACTAGAGTGGCATATATCTCCCATCCTCTTATGTCTGTTGCAATATACACATACTGCATCACTAGAGTGGCATACATCTCCCATCCTCTTATGTATGTTGCAATATACACATACTGCATCATTAGAGTGGCATATATCTCCCATCCTCTTATGTCTGTTGCAATATACACATACTGCATCATTAGAGTGGCATACATCTCCCATCCCCTTATGTCTGTTGCAATATACACTTACTGCATCACTAGAGAGGCATACATCTCCCATCCCCTTATGTCTGTTGCAATATACACATATTGCATCACTAGAGTGGAATACATCTCCCATCCCCTTGTGTATGTTGCAATATATATACATACTGCATCATTAGAGTGGCATATATCTCCCATCCCCTTATGTCTGTTGCAATATACACATACTGCATCATTAGAGTGGCATACATCTCCCATCCCCTTATGTCTGTTGCAATATACACATATTGCATCACTAGAGTGGAATACATCTCCCATCCCCTTGTGTATGTTGCAATATATATACATACTGCCTCACTAGAGAGGCATACATCTCCCATCCCCTTATGTCTGTTGCAATATACACATACTGCATCATTAGAGTGGCATACATCTCCCATCCCCTTATGTCTGTTGCAATATACACATACTGCATCATTAGAGTGGCATACATCGCCCATCCCTTTATGTCTGTTGCAATATACACTTACTGCATCACTAGAGAGGCATACATCTCCCATCCCCTTATGTCTGTTGCAATATACACATATTGCATCACTAGAGTGGAATACATCTCCCATCCCCTTGTGTATGTTGCAATATATATACATACTGCATCATTAGAGTGGCATATATCTCCCATCCCCTTATGTCTGTTGCAATATACACATACTGCATCATTAGAGTGGCATACATCTCCCATCCCCTTATGTCTGTTGCAATATACACATATTGCATCACTAGAGTGGAATACATCTCCCATCCCCTTGTGTATGTTGCAATATATATACATACTGCCTCACTAGAGAGGCATACATCTCCCATCCCCTTATGTCTGTTGCAATATACACATACTGCATCATTAGAGTGGCATACATCTCCCATCCCCTTATGTCTGTTGCAATATACACATACTGCATCATTAGAGTGGCATACATCGCCCATCCCTTTATGTCTGTTGCAATATACACATACTGCATCACTAGAGTGGCATACATCTCCCATCCCCTTATGTCTGATGCAATATACACATACTGCATCATTAGAGTGGCATACATCTCCCATCCCCTTATGTATGTTGCAATATACACTTACTGCATCACTAGAGAGGCATACATCTCCCATCCCCTTATGTCTGTTGCAATATACACATATTGCATCACTAGAGTGGAATACATCTCCCATCCCCTTGTGTATGTTGCAATATATATACATACTGCATCATTAGAGTGGCATATATCTCCCATCCCCTTATGTCTGTTGCAATATACACATACTGCATCATTAGAGTGGCATACATCTCCCATCCCCTTATGTCTGTTGCAATATACACATACTGCATCATTAGAGTGGCATACATCTCCCATCCCCTTATGTATATTGTAATATACACATACTGCATCATTAGAGTGGCATACATCTCCCATCCCCTTATGTATGTTGCAATATACACATACTGCATCATTAGAGTGGCATACATCTCCCATCCCCTTATGTCTGTTGCAATATACACTTACTGCATCACTAGAGAGGCATACATCTCCCATCCCCTTATTTCTGTTGCAATATATACATACTGCATCATTAGAGTGGCATACATCTCCCATCCCCTTATGTCTGTTGCAATATACACATATTGCATCACTAGAGTGGAATACATCTCCCATCCCCTTGTGTATGTTGCAATATATATACATACTGCATCATTAGAGTGGCATATATCTCCCATCCCCTTATGTCTGTTGCAATATACACATACTGCATCATTAGAGTGGCATACATCTCCCATCCCCTTATGTCTGTTGCAATATACACATATTGCATCACTAGAGTGGAATACATCTCCCATCCCCTTGTGTATGTTGCAATATATATACATACTGCATCACTAGAGAGGCATACATCTCCCATCCCCTTATGTCTGTTGCAATATACACATACTGCATCATTAGAGTGGCATACATCTCCCATCCCCTTATGTCTGTTGCAATATACACATACTGCATCATTAGAGTGGCATACATCTGCAATCACCTTATGTATGTTGCAATATACACATACTGCATCATTAGAGTGGCATACATCTCCCATCCCCTTATGTATGTTGCAATATACACATACTGCATCATTAGAGTGGCATACATCTCCCATCCCCTTATGTCTGTTGCAATATACACTTACTGCATCACTAGAGAGGCATACATCTCCCATCCCCTTATGTATGTTGCAATATACACATACTGCATCACTAGAGAGGCATACATCGCCCATCCCCTTATGTCTGTTGCAATATACACATACTACATCTTTAGAGTGGCATACATCTCCCATCCCCTTATGTATGTTGCAATATACACATACTGCATCATTAGAGTGGCATACATCTCCCATCCCCTTATGTATGTTGCAATATACACATACTGCATCATTAGAGTGGCATACATCTCCCTTCCCCTTATGTCTGTTGCAATATACATTTACTGCATCACTAGAGAGGCATATATCTCCCATCCCCTTATGTATGTTGCAATATACACATACTGCATCATTAGAGTGGCATACATCTCCCATCCCCTTATGTATGTTGCAATATACACATACTGCATCATTAGAGTGGCATACATCTCCCATCCCCTTATGTTTGTTGCAATATATACATACTGCATCATTAGAGTGGCATATATCTCCCATCCCCTTATGTATGTTGCAATATACACATACTGCATCATTAGAGTGGCATACATCTCCCATCCCCTTATGTATGTTGCAATATACACATACTGCATCATTAGAGTGGCATACATCTCCCATCCCCTTATGTTTGTTGCAATATATACATACTGCATCATTAGAGTGGCATATATCTCCCATCCCCTTATGTCTGTTGCAATATACACATACTGCATCATTAGAGTGGCATACATCTCCCATCCCCTTATGTCTGTTGCAATATACACATACTGCATCATTAGAGTGGCATACATCTCCCATCCCCTTATGTCTGTTGCAATATACACATACTGCATCATTAGAGTGGCATACATCTCCCATCCCCTTATGTCTGTTGCAATACACATACTGCTTCACTAGAGTGGCATACATCTCCCATCCCCTTATGTCTGTTGCAATATACACATACTGCATCATTAGAGTGGCATACATCTGCCATCCTTTTATGTATGTTGCAATATACACATACTGCATCATTAGAGTGGCATACATCTCCCATCCCCTTATGTATGTTGCAATACACACATACTGCTTCACTAGAGTGGCATACATCTCCCATCCCCTTATGTATGTTGCAATATACACATACTGCATCATTAGAGTGGCAACATCTCCCATCCCCTTATGTCTGTTGCAATATACACATACTGCATCATTAGAGTGGCATACATCTCCCATCCCCTTATGTCTGTTGCAATATACACATACTGCATCATTAGAGTGGCATACATCTGCCATCTCTTTATGTATGTTGCAATATACACATACTGCATCATTAGAGTGGCATACATCTGCCATCCCCTTATGTCTGTTGCAATATACACATACAGGTACTGTATCATTAGAGTGGCACACATCTGCCATCCCCTTATGTCTGTTGCAATATACACACACTGCATCATTAGAGTGGCATACGTCTCCCATCCCCTTATGTCTGTTGCAATATACACATACTGCATCACTAGAGTGGCATACATCGCCCATCCCCTTATGTCTGTTGCAATATAAATGATTACGCCAGAAATTCAACAACAAAATTCAGCTTCACATTTTTGGTTGTCAGGCCTGGTGAAGTCACGCAATAATCAGAGAATTACATAAAAGGCACGCAAGTCAACTGTGTGAAAGAGAGACGGAAAGAGAGCCCAACCTTCGAAGACCTCTGGCGCCATCCAGGCAGCACTTCCCTTGTTGTTAGTCATGTGTGTGGCGGGCTCGCACGCAGTACCAAAGTCACAGATCTTTAGTTCCGTGCCACCATTGATAAGCAGCAGGCTACAAGAGATATGGCATCCAAAAAGTCACTTTTGCAAAATATTTTTTATTTACCTCACTGAAATTACGCACACCTTAGAAATTAATATCCAAATAATAATGTGTTTAGATATGCTTATCTGGGGGCATGAACAGGTTAGTCATTTTTGTGTGTAATTCAGCAAATATTAATAATAAATATGAAATACTCATTAGAAAGACCAAGATGTTTTACGAACAAAGGATATTACCTCCTCTGATCTGTGTTGGGTTTCTGGAATTATATTTTGTTAACTTCTCATGTTAATAACATGGTAATGCATAGGGTGAACACACTACAAAACATCACTCATCAATAATTGTGAGAAAAAAAACTCACTTTGGGGGTTTCAGGTCCCTGTGAATGAGAGCCTTTGGCCGCATTCCGTGCAGATACTCGACTCCGGTTGCTACCTGGAGACACCAGCTCAATGCGTGGGCTGCCGTGTAACTGGGCTGGGAGTCTGTGCCGTGTAACACTGACAACATGCCACATAAACATTACAACATGCCATGCCGATATTACAACATATCACACAGACATTACAACATGACACACCAACATGCTACTCCAACAGTCCAACGTTCCATATCTACATAGAAACATTACACATGTCATGCATACATTATATGCTATTCTGACATTACAACATACCATGTCAACATTACAATAAACCACACTAACATTACAACATACCATGTCAGTATTACAACATGCCACACCACCATTACAACATGTTACTATGATATTACAACATGCCACATTGACATTACATATTGTCAGTGACATTGTAACAAGTCAGACCAAAATCACAACTTGCCAACCCGACATCACAACACACTGATACCATGCCAGCATCACAACATCCTACATCAACATTACAAGTTACACATCAGTGACATTACAACATATCATGTCAACATTACAAGTTACACATCAGTGACATTACAACATATCATGTCAACATTACAAGTTACACATCAGCGACATTACAACATATCATGTCAACATTACAAGTTACACATCAGTGACATTACAACATATCATGTTAACATTACATGTCACATCACTGATATTACAAAATGCCACTTACAATTTATTACTCTGGCATTACAAATTACACTGACATTACAATATTTAGCATGCTTACAGTTACATGACAACATAGCATAGGGGAATTCCATGTCAAATCAATCTAAATCTGTGATAAATGTATATGATGATCTTTAATTTTGGTGCAACTTGGTTTGGTGGTATACATTCATAAGTAATGTTAGTAATTGTTACCATACAACCACTACTTGTAACATGACACCAACACACAAACATCACAACATACTATGCTGACATTACAAAATACCACAATGTATGATAATGTAATGTAATGTAATGTAATGTGTTACACTATACTGTTCTACAATGTGTAATGCAACATACCGTTGTAAAGAGAGCCCCCTTCTGCATACTCCATCACCAAACATACCTACAAACAAAAACAGGTTAGTCAAATGCAAATACATGCAAATACAATCTGTGTCTTGGAAGTGACACATACTATGAAACAACTCTGTTTTTCTTTAGCAAGGATTGTAAACAGAGATATCAGCATTTTAATAACTACCCTTTAATTATTCTCACAAAGAAGTCACAACAAAACAGCTGTTCTTGCCAATTTGAATTACATTTGAATTGGAATTGAATAAAAAATGAATTGAATTAGAATTGATCCTCTTTAGCGAGTATGTTGAATTGAATTGAACTGGAATTGATCCTTCGTAAATACACATGAATTGGAATTGAATTGAACTCAGGTCTGGTACTTGTCAATGGCTTATAATTTGTCTTCCAAAAGAAAAGGTACCGTGTGGTGAACAAAACTGCCAGTTTTGAAACGGTGGACGATACCATGATTTGAACTCCAGTTCCTGCTATCGACAGTCCACCACTTTAACCGCTCGCTCAACCACTGCTCTCCACACCACTGCTCTCCACACCACTGCTCTCCATCAACACCCACTGTACTTACTGGTGAGGGCGCCTGTGTGCATGCGCCATGTAGCTTCACAATGGCCGGATGACAGACCCGGGACAGCTGCTTGAGTTCTGTTATGAAGGCCTTCCTCTCCGACTCAGTCTCGATCTGTTTGACGGCCACATCGTAACCACGCCACGTCGCCCGACTGACAACGCCAAACGCCCCTCGGCCAACAACCTACAACAGACACTTGTATGTACAGTATGTACTTTGGCACCACACAAATTTATGCCAAAATACAATTTAACAAAATTGAAGGCAACATATAGAAAGTAGCACACAGACTGTAAGTACTCCAACAGGAGGCCTGAAGTATTGTACTTGAGTGGATGAAGAAGAAAATCCGATGACGTGAAAGAATGTTGTAAACAATTTCGACAAGGGACAATATTCTCTCAAAATGTATACCTTTCCATGTTTTAAAATCCAAAAGGATGAACTCCTAGCCCACCCACATCTAATGTTGTTTATGTAAATTATTTATGTTGCTGGTGCCTGGTTTAGTCACAAATGAATTGGTCGGATTCATCAAATGAATGCTGTGTGTGTTCGTCCTGCTAAACAGTCTATGTCTATCTAATAATTGGCAAAAACCATAAGGTCATTACGCCTATATATATAGGGGGTGGGGAGCAGGGGGCATGTGCCAAAGCACTACAGGGAATTTAAAGTCGTCTGCCCAGCCTAGATTTAGTGACTGCAGACACAACTGTTTCAGTTAGTCCATTCCAGTTATTTACTGTTCTATTAAAAAACCTGTTAGCATAAACCCGAGTTCTAGCTGGCACCTGAATAAATTGTTCACTGTGACCAAGAGTTTTGTTAATTGAGTGAACAAGGTGACTCAGCAAAGGAGGGCCATGGGGCCGAACCATCCGTTCGCGCAACCAGTTAACCGTGACCTGCTTGCGTTTGCGTGGGCCGAATCAACCGTTTCTGTAACCGTTGTCGGCGAGCTCTATGGGCCAAATCATCCGTCCTGCTTCTGTTTAGAAATCTGACTTTTGCGACCTTAGTTGCTGCGAAAATCTAAGTATTTGATTTGATAAATTTCTAAATAATTCTTATAGACTATTTTGTTATGTTGGCCGAACCATCTGTCGGCGTGGGCCGAAACATCCGGGCCGAACCATCCGTCTGCGTGGGCCGAACCATCCGGGACCCTTGCTAGGCGCGACTGACCTCTCTGCGGCGTTCTAGAATCTAGGGACACCCACTTGAGTGTTTTCATCATTAATGTTATGCTGCTTTCCAGACTGTTGTTACCCATTACAAATCTTGCTGCTCGTCGCTGTATTTGTTCAAGTTCGTTAATATTTGTTGGTGTATGGCTCCCGACTCCCAAGTAGTGCTCGCGTGTTCGAGGACGAACGAGTCTAGTGTAAAACGTTTACTCAATTACTGTATTGTAAAGTAAGCAGATTGTTTAGTTTTCTCCGAGCATTTGTAGATTTTTGTAATGTAGTCTGTCGATGTCGCGAACATACACTTGCGTATTAGTTGGTAATAGTTAATAAACGTCACAGGCGCTGGGCAAGTCAATGATGATATGTGACACTGTCACTCACTGTCGACACTGACAGTTGAAAGCCCGACACTCCCCGCCTGTTTATTTACAACTTGTCACCAAAGATGTTATTACCTCCAAAAACTGCAACTCTATAAAATCTATTTCCTCCACAAAGTCGTGAGGAATCTCCATGGCATTGCCATGCTATAGTCACCAGGTGTCACGAAGAGTTGGCCAACAAACAGAAGAAATCGTATAAAAATGCACCAGCACAAATTCCGGGATTTTACGCTCGGGAGACGGGGGATGGTCACGTGATTGTCCGAGTGCCATCTTTCATTTTTATTTCCGATCTTTTAGCCGGTTTAGATAAATCATTCAAGTGTTATATCACAGGACAAATTTGAAACATCTTTAATTTTGATATAGCAATACAGTTAATCTATATTTAAAATCTTAAAAAGCTTATTTATAATTTTTGTAAATCTGGCTTTGATTTGGCACGAAACTGTTCATTGTAACACAATGAAGGCATCAGTCCAAAGGACATCCAATGCCAAAGTTATATTATGTAGCCTGGGGTACATATAGGCGTCTGTTTTTGGCGCTGCTCACATACGCCGGGGAGAATATAGCATTTTGAATTGTTACCGGTAATACCCCGATCGGTTTACCCAGAATCAAGGTATAAACAATGATCGGTTCTCAGACTAATTGTAAATATAATATAAAAGTAAACTGTTATGTTTGTGGACAATTTAATAAATTGTCCACAGACCAAGTATCTATCGAAGAGGACGAGTACCCCATTTTTCGTAAGGAAGTGGAGGCTGTAGTGAAATCTCTGAAAAAAACCGAAAGTCAGCTGGAATTGACAACATACCAGCAAGCTGTTCAAGCTGGGGGGTAATTTGGGATGTAAAAGAACCACTGTGTACGACAAGCACCCTGGCATGCAATGACCACCACCATGCAGTGCCAGCATAGAAAGGTCGGCTTGGCGATAATGTTCTGAAAAAGGCTGACTAATTAAATGAGACCTCCTAAGATCATAACATTGTAACCACAATATATACAGACTATATAGTCAGTTAATATAGAACGTTGCCGAGTGCTGGAAACAACTATATAGAAACTATAGAAGCCTATAGTTTGATCACCATGCACGCACCATTCACGTTGTTAGATAATTATATAAAATATGTTCGATGTTTCTATTGAAATTAGTAATTTTATTATTTGTTTACCTTTTTATATCAATATTTTTATTATGTTGAATGCTTGTGTTGCTTTAATTTTCTACTATGCCATTTATTGTACTGTACAACACCATAGAATATTATTGTATAAATATGGTGCTATATAGAAATCAACAAACATTTACATTTACATCATCTGGCCTTGCAAAGACCAACGTGCAAGGTACAATGAGAGGGGGGAGAAGAAGAAGTAGACAGAGAAAGAGGTGGGAAGACAACATCAAAGAGTGGACGGGACAGGAGTTCGCCGACTCCCAGAGGACTGTGGAGAACAGTGAAACGTGGAGAGAGCTGGTTAAAAAGTCAACAGTGGTGCCCCAATGATCCTTACGGGTTATGGGAAAGTGAAGAAGTGAATGTTATTTTACCTAAAGTTATTACCCCACGAACAATCGATATAGTTGCCCATGTTTGAGCACTGCCATTGATACCGTCTCAATGTTGTATTTTATATCACTGGCGTCGGAGCGTGGTGAATATCGGGGGGGGGGGGGGGGGCTGAGACTGTCCAAAAAACTCCAATTGCACTCTTTTCTGAGACTATCGGCAAAAAGCCTTCATCCCCTCCAAAATACTCCTTGCAGTTATATCCCCCTAATGTTCACAGAAACCCATAACTTCAGTCTTTCCGAAAACCTCCAATGGCACTCTCTCTTCAGGCTCCACAAAACACACTTTCAGACTATCCCAAAAGTTCCAATAGAACTCTGAGGTTTCCCAGAAGCACCCATCATAATACAGGTGACATATTCTTGTAACGACACGATATATACTAATGGGAACAGGTTTAATCACAAATTAAGCCAACACCGAATACAACGCGAGTCATCAGTGGCACGGGAACGAAGTTGATATGGGGGGAGCAATCGGAGCTTCAGCACCACTAAAAAATTTTCACCGCCGCGCCACCGCATATCTTCACATCTTCCTTCACCTTGTGGCTGTCGGGTACTGTTGGAATTTTTTTGCCACTGCGCCGCTTCACTTTTTCGGCTATGAACTCAACAACCAAACACGGGGCGAGACAGTGCTGTTGACAATGTTAGTTTTTTATTTCGCGCCGCTGCTGTCAATTTACCTTCTCCAGCTTCTCTCCACTGTCTCGGCTAAAATTATGACATCCAAAGACGAAGGGGCAGAAAACCATATCTCTGCGCCGCCTATTACTGAGAGGGAAGCAGAAACCCATATGATGTCTGCCCTCCAATTACACACAAAGTTCACAGTCAACAAAATACACATTAATATTCTCAAAAACAAACATCCACGTTCACGTTTAATGGCGGGAGGGGCAGGACCGTGTGTCTGCCCCCCCCCTCCCGGAGAAATTCCAGGGCGCAGCTACCCCTGCCCATGCCCCCCGTTCCCGAGCCCCAGCTTCTGTCCGCACCGCCCTCCCGCGCCGGAGTCCCGCAGGGTGTCACAATTCGTGTAGACAGGGGGGTCAATGCCACACAGGCTCTCCAAAAACCTCCAATTACACGTACCTAAAATGAACTGCTGACCTTCCGTTAAATATTGGGGGCTAATCCTATATCCAGCGCTCCACCAAATTATTTGGGGACTAACCCCCAAGCCTATCCACAGTTCTGACGCCTATAGTTTTTTCCAACATCTCCATTGACTTAGTGCTATTTTTTAACATTACTATTAGCGTTTTTTTTTGCTGATTTGCCTAAATAAATAGGTAATGTTGTGTATATAGGCTACGCTATCTCCAACCCCGACCAAACTTATTGTGGCGTACGTGAACTTCCCAAACACCCCGTTTCCGACGCCTATAATTATAGGTTATTCGTGACTTAAATTTAGCTGACTCCTAAATTAAGGGCCACGACAGTGGCGCGGGATTTAAATAACATTAGGGGGCTGAGAACCGGAGCTTCAGTATCACCGTCGCCGCGCTTCTCCGCTGTCTCGACTGAACTGATGATATCGGAAGACGGGGGAGGGGGTGCTGTTGAAAATGTTTCGCCGCCGCGCCTCTGTATAACTTCAGCATCTCTCCGCTGTGTCGATTGAACTGATGACATCGGAAAGCGGGGGGGGGGTTGCTGTTGAAAATAGTTTTCGTCGCGCCGCCCCTCCGCCCCGCTAGCATAAGTAACTGCATGCATGAATTCAGGTCACGTATAGCACCTGGGGTACAGTGGGCGGAAATAAATAAATGAAGTCACAGGAGAAATGTCGCGGGAAAATTAAGCCACACAAATAAATTAGCTTTTAATTAACACAGTTTTGCAACTTTGAATGAAGTTATTTTATTTGGCACTCGGAAGCCAGAGACTTGTGTGACAACTGAATATAAACTGACCCTGTGACCCGCCGCCTGGGTCGTAAGGGCACTGCATCGATGAGTGTTGCATGATGTTATGTTCCTATACCCACTGGCACGGGAATAGGCCGGGGAGGGAGTGGGGCAAAGTGGATAGTTGCTTCCTAGGAATGTCGCTGGGGAGCAGACTGATGATTTTGCCCCACCAGTAAATCTAATTAAGCCTGCATGAATTTTTTGTTTCGTGTGCCTATACTATTCTTTCTATTTGTTTAATTTTATTTTAAATATAATGTTATTTTTGCAAAGAATAAAAGAGCCACGGTGTGGATTATATGTCCTTAGTATATAAACAAGTAATTCGAATTTTTAAAATTAGCTACAAAAGTGGAGATAACCGGGGTTATGTCCTCGTTGACGTACCAAATGATGCCGCCGGGTAAACATCCGGTGCTCATTCCGACGAACAGCCATTTGCTTTCCAGATTGTCGAAACGATTTTGGAAGACTACCTTTAACAAATATGTTTAAAAAACCTAAGAGGAATTTCCGCACGAGACGAAAAGACAGTGAACCTGAATTGACACAAGGGGGTGAAGATGAAGAAATCGATACCAGCAATGGCATAGCGTACAATAATAATGTCGCCCAAAACAATTCGATCCCGGGTCTTGGAACTGAAAAGACGAAGGACAAGAAAAAAAATAAATCAAGCAAACTGCCTAAAGTACCATCAGTGACATCTATGCTGAGTTTTGAGCAGGATGATGGTATACACATTGTTTTCTTTGTTTTATCGAAATTACATAAGTAGCGGCCTGGTACACAACCCTTGATTTTAAGTGTGTCGACTGTGTGACGTGTCGGACCGAACTGGTGAAGTAGCGTGATGGATGGGATGATTGATAAGGGTATATTTAGATTTTAGGGCACTTGAGTGTGTTCGTTCCACCATTCAACATTATTCCCATGCATATTTACGTTTAAGAATATTGCAGCTTAGAAAATTTGTGAGGTGTACATAGCACCCTGGTTTGCATCAATAATTGAATATACGCTGCCATGTCAGTCATTTTACATGCGCGATGCAATGATGCACGACCACAGCGGCTCAGACTAGTGCTTTAAAATTGTGCTAAAACACAATATTTATGTAATATAAATATGCCTGGGATGATGTTGAGTGATGGAACTAAGACACTGAGGTATAAAAGTTAGGCACAACTCAAATTATAACGGCGAAAATAAGGTGGGTCCAGATTCGACACAAGTGCCGATTTTGGTTATCGACAAGACCTTAGAACATTATGCTAATGTAAAAACTAGTGCAAAAGTCCTAAAAGCATCAATACAGTACACAACAACACTGAACCAGTTATCAACCTAGGCCTACCTAAAATAAAGCGTGGCATATATGACATGTTCTTTATAATATATATTTGTCCGAAGAAATTGTGGACGACACTTTTACAAATAATTACCAAGAACACTCAAATATTTATAATACCAATCCTTAAGTCTCCATAGTTGGAACAAAAATTGACAGACATTGGCATCAATTTTCTTTTTGTATGTGGATATCATTCCTTTCTTGTGACCACTGAACATTGATGGGTTTTTACTAAGGTTTCTAGTAGTAAAATGATGGTGTTTGTGTGCAGGTGACAGCGAGATATTCCAGATCAAGAAACCCAAACATAGTCGCCATATCGCAAAACAACTGAAGAAGGCGAGTCAGAGGGAGAAGGAGATCGAAGACCTGCAACCCGTGGTAAGATTATAGTCGGGTGTATTCCCTGTCAACCAGCATCAACATGAGATAGAAATCACCATCATGTGGATTTGTAAAGTACTTGCCAGTCAGGTTAGTCCACGTGGTTGAACTAAACTTGAATCTACACAAAGCACATGTCTTGACCAACTGTATGATTTTGTCCGTATTTTAACACATCTGTCATACGGATTGTCTTTCTCAGTACAACTAACTGATCTCTCCAATGAGAAGTAGTTTTAAACATGTGTTTATCCAATTAGGAATGACAAGTGATGACAATGGTGCTATGTTTGACCTTGTTTTAAAAAATTTGCCAGGGCGACAGTGGCCCAGGGTGGTGGAGATGACTGTAATGTTTTTGTTTGTGTTGCCAGGGCGACAGTGGCCCTGTGAAGATGCAGCTAGGGAGTGATGCTGAGGGGGAGGAGAGCGATGAGAGTGACCAGGAGAGAGACGAAGTAACACCGTCTCTCCGCAACATCCTCGAAGGTTTGTCTGTAATCTCTTTCTGATTAAATTCCTGCTGTTTGTTGTAGATTAATTGTTCCGCTAAGACAACCGGATTTGTTCTTTTCATTTTCCGTAGAGAACTTTGTTAGATTTATGTGACATGATTCATTCGGAAATTTCCAGTGTTTTCATTGGTCCGTCTGTCAAATGCATCTTACTGTCTTCCTTTCATCTTTCCTTTCACCTGTTCACCTTGTCAAGGTAACGCCAACAATAATTGTTAACCCTCTATGGTTTATGATTGTCCAGATGCAATTTTGATCCAGCATTATTATTTTTATCCTGTGTCTTGATCAGGATCTTATCAGTAGTCAAATCCAAGATGCATCAACAATCTAAATCCATTTTACTTGCAGATAGTTATATCCAAAATGCAGCAGTGATCTGGATTTGTTCCTCTTACAGGTGGCCAGATCCCAGATGCGGCAATGATCCATCTGATTCGTAAGAAGCGACAACAGATGGCTCGTGAGATGACAGAAGAGTTCATACCAGTGGATGAGAAAGTGAAAGAGACCAGCACATCCAGACTCATCCGGTGAGTGTCCAGTCAACAAATCTAGCAACCCCCTCTGTGAGGCATCTAGTCATAGATAGGGAGGTCATACTAACGATAGTTTGATTTGTGTTTTATGAAAAGACATCTTGGTTCTGTTCTGGTTGTATTTTGCACACATTGGAAACTCTTTCATCCAAACAACCTGTATACCTACACTAAAACCTATTTAGTTTTGGTCATCTAATTCTGACTTACCTTTTGTTCCTAAAGTCAACACATTGAAACTAGGCATTTTTCTGTTGCTGCACCACCTCTTTGGAATATGCTCCTTAGTGTTAAATTAGTTAAAATATTACACAATTCTGCCATCATTTAAAAACTTGCATTTATAACCTTGCATATCCACCATAGCTCCCTGCCATCTGTTGACAACTTGAATACTGTATTATCCCCTATAGAATCTAGACGCCTAATAGAGGTGCACCCCCTTTTACAGAAATGAAACCACCCATGAAAACCGATTTTCAGTAATGAATGTGCACTTCGAAAATGCAAAATACGGTAATAATACCACTGCTGGCGCCACCTTGGGGATACTGTCTAGATAACAATTCATTGAACTTTGTTTGCATAAGGTGGCACCACATTTATAATTTGAGCGACTTTCGTTTTATTCGCGAAGTTGGGCATGTTGTCATAATCGTGTAAACTGCAGACAAAGTATTGAAATAATGAGGTATTCACAATCGCATAGCCGTCTGCAGCCACGAGGAAGGGTCAAAACAACGAAGTGCACTCTAATGTCCGACTTGACATCTTTGAGAATCGCTCCCTTCCGTTCCGACCTTCGCGCTCGCAGTTTGCCTTGCGCCATTGCATCTCTGGTAAAGCACGCGGGTTTGGATTATTTGAGCATCGATTCAGCACACGCGGAGGTTATCCTGCAATGCCCAATGGTATCTTCTGGTTACCATGATGATTGTCAGTTTAGCACTGCTCGATGTATCGATCTGGCATTTATCCAAACTCCGGAGTTATAAAACCACAGGCATTGCCATCACTGTCTAGCTGTCTGATGCGAGTGGCTCGTCAAGTACCATCTTCTGTCGACCGAACGCTAGGTGTTTTGGTAGATGTTCTGATTCTGTCTTTACTACGCGTTGCCTATCTTAGAGTTGCACATGTGTGACATGTATGTCATTTGTGCGTTCATCCACCGCTGGCAGCTTGTGCTAAGTATGTCTTATGATAAATCAATAGATGAGCACTCAAGCCCTTGCACTCGTGCAGTGCGCGTCTATTGGGGATAACACAGTACTGCTTATTGATTTTGAGATTAACCAAACCAATTGTCTTGGTGCGCCTCTGAGTTTGGTTTCCAAAAAATTAAGCACAATATAAGTTTCCTTATTAGTATTATTGTTTTCCTTGTTCCCAGGGAGGAGGACAATGACCGGAGTGACGAGGAAGAGGACGAGGAGCGACTCAACTTCACTGTCAACAGTCGGGAGACGGAGCTGCGCCATATCCAGGACACCATCCTGGCGGCAGAAGAAGGTACTAAAGTGCTCGATGTTTGACATCCGCAATTGACTAGAGGCTACCCCAGTATTAGTTGAAACAAGTTTGTGTTTTTTGGGTCTACATTATTGACTCTTGTGTGATATAGTTTGTTGGGTTGACACCAGGTGTCGTGTGGTTTCAGGGAGTCACAGCGAAGGCAGTGACCAGGAGAGCGAATGGGAGAAACAGCAGATACTGAAGGGGGTTAGTATCTTTATCACACTGACGGGAATTTTCTCCCTAAACATTTAATATATGCGTGCGAATGGATGTCAAAAACATGTGTGAAGATGTATGTGCAGATTGCTCAGATGTGCACTCTGGTGGTTTTTGCATAATCCCTCTGTTGTTATGCCACCATTTAGAATACAGAGAAGCGTGCATGAATGCATGCGTATAATGTGTTACTTATGGAGTGATATGTTCTGTCATCATCTGTTTGTGGGCATGAGAAACCTGGTCAGAAAGTTCAGCTTTGTTTTGTATTAAAAGCCAGACATTTGTGACCTTGATAATTTCATAAGATAATAGCTGAATCGAGTATGTCGCAGTTTGCCTACGTCACAATCAGAATTACGTGCATAACCTCCATCAACGTTTGCCTAGCAAGTAATGTTTACACAAGTAGTATATGTGCGTTATGTTACAAATGCGACATGACATCTGCTAGATCAGTCTTTCTTTCCCACATGCAGTTCTCAGTTGAACAACTTTGCCTCATGTTTTTGTAATAAAGAAAAAAACAATTGGGGCCAGAATAAACAAAATAAACAACACCGTGTCCGAACACTCCATGTATTTGGCATCCATTTTTTATGGCTTGACGGACATTGTTGCTAAGCTATGTCACACGATGGACAGGTCATTTTTATAAACATTACGGTAACCATTTGTTAAAGCATTTCTTTATAAGCTAATAGTACATACGAGAAGTACTGTATCAAAACATTATTTTCTCCCATAAGTACGTTCTCTGCCATTTGTTTCTTACATTTTATTCATAATTGTGCAAAAAACTGATAGAAAATTGTGTTTACATGAATCGTTTTGAGCTTGTTGCCATAAAATAAATGCATAGAATGTCACAAATTAGGACTTCATATCAACAGGATTAATGAATAATTGTGTGCATTATAAAGAGATTATAATTCTAAAATAATTGCTTTAAGAAGGACAGATGGAGGTGTAAGCGTGTTTGTGACCCTCTGTCCGGTGCTTCAGGTGAAAGTTGGGGTAGGCCTTGCACCCCCGCCCCAGCCAGCCTCACAGGCAGTGGGCGACTACTACAGCAGTTACCCCAGCTACCCGTATGGTGCCGCTGAGCCAGGGATGTTCGGGGTTCAATCTCATGTGCCAATCTCCTACACGGCCACGCTGAGCACGGATAGCATCGATGTGAAGAAACCATCCTCATCTACCGATTCCTTTGTCACAGTTGATCAGATCAAGAAGGCGTTGAAAGAAAGGTGAGGTGTATTTTGTTGAAATTCAGGCCACAGAAGTTTTTTTAACAAAAACATACGGCAAAGTTTTAAAGTGGCATCTGTATTTGGGAATGTTTTATTTATGAGATGTCATGCAGCAATGTATGTATATATGTGTATTATAACAGTTGTAAACATTATTGACAAAGGTAAAGCTTGTCACAGGATGCGTGATTATGACATATGCAAACCGTACTGGATACATCAATTGTGACCGACCCCTTACCTCGACCGTGGTCTTTCAGACTGGACGACATGACGAGTGTCCACCGAGCCCACGTCCACGAGCGAGATGACCTGGCGTCACGATTTGAGTCGAGCGAGGCCAGCATCATTGAGCTGGATGCGGCGAAGGCCGGGCTGGAGGAGCGCTATCGCTTCTTCCAGGAGATGAGAGGCTATGTCCGCGACCTAGTCGAGTGCTTCAATGAAAAGGTACGTACACATATGAAGTTGAAGTGGGAAGCAGTGGTCAAGCGGTAGAGCGCCGGACTGTTGATCGAGGGGACGGTGGTTTTAATCCACCTTCCACCATTTCGAAACTTGGGCAATTTCGTTCACCTCACGTTGCCTATGTGTTTTGTAAGAGACACTGAATGCCGTTGGGGGCCTTCTGTCTGGTGTTTATGCCAGGGGAAGTAACAGACGGGGAAATGTGTAACCTGTCATGGACTCACAGCGTGGTGGTCTCTATCTCTAACCCACTGGATCTTGCTCCCAGTGGCCGGATTTGCTCCCCGATCGAGCTTGGGAGAGATGTCGAGCTGGCAGTGTATACATGGTGTTATTGGACCCAATGGGTCCTATGTGAATGTACATAGCTATATGAAGTTGACCAGGGCACAGTTTCAGTAATATTCTCCTGGACTCGTAAGCCCGATTTCACTTGTCTTAGTCTTCACACAGAAATTGCAGCGGGGCTGACTGCTTCCGAGTGAAATCGAGATGTTCGAATGAACAAGTCTGCCAGGGAGTAAAATGTAAAGTGCTTCGAGCAGTCCTAATGACTGGATACCGTACTATATAAGACCATACCTATGGATAACATGCTATATAAAAACATAAAAGAATTTACCTCCTTCAGACATTGTACATTCTCATTTGTATTATTTTTAAACTTGCTTGTCTTGTATATATTGTTGCCAATCCTTTGAAAAAACGTTCATTCATTCTATCTATATGCGTATATGATTAACAAGAGTTACTGTGTATATAACAACAGTGTTTGTGGGTGAAGGTTCCCGCGATTGAGAGGATACAGAAGGGACTGTTCACCCTCCTGAAGCAGTGCTCGGAGAACCTGGTGAAGCGAAGACAGGAGGACATCAAAGACCAGTCCCAGGACTACGTAGCGAGTGAGTTCCTTATCACACCGACCCATTCCATGTACCCACACATACCCCACTAATATGACTGAAATCCACATTTGTTTACTTAAATTTGTTATAAAACTTCATAATTAATTAACAGGCTACGAAATATACCTACATCAAACCAAATACGCTAGGTTTTTGCCATAAATCTCTCTACCTTCAAAATACTTGTGTGTCTACTGTCATAATGAAGGTGTCATTTGATTTTGTACTTGTGCGCGATCACACAAAAGTACTTTTACCACATTGATATACTTCCTAAAATATCAAAAATCTATTGGATACAGGAAATGTGGGTCAGCAGTGCACAGAAAAGAGACAATGTCGCAAGATTAATGACATTTTTGGTAGTAAATGGTGCAGTTATACATAAATGTCTTCTCTACGTGTTTACAAACAAGCATGGTGTGTGGTGAAGTGATTCGGTCCAACTGGAGTGTGTGTTGTGTTCAGACAAAGCAGCCCTGGCACCTAACCTGGCCGCAATGAACATATCCGGTGAGGACCAGGCGAAGCAAAGACGAGCTGCGGAGAGGGAAGCTAGGAGGTATGTAGCATACCGTAACGACTGTATTTGGACATTGTAAGTTATCGGACACCTTAAAAAAAAAATTGTATACGCTATGTTTCCAGACGTTTGTTATTTTCTGTCCAACATTTAAAAAAAATGTACTGTATGCTGAGCAGGAGAATTTAACTATTTTATTGTAGTTTATACTCTATATATAAAGAAGTGTTTACACGAGAGACTTGTATCTGATTTTGCCACAACTGTGTGCGTGCGTGCATGCGTTACACTCTCCAAGGCACTGAGGCATGCGAGAACAGTGGTTACAACATCACATGTGATCAAGAGACCCAATTCAGTATCATCTTGCTGCCATTTTGAAGCAGTCAGGTGCCTTCTCGTTCCCTCAGTTCACTTGGTTGCATAAACTAATACCTGGATATATGTGAACAAATCTCCACAGTAACTGCAGTGTGGCTGAACACTTCCTGTAATGCTTTCGCAATAGTTTTGACACTATCGAACATCTGGAAAGCATTCAGCCATGCTGCAATTAATGTGCGAAGACTTCATACACGAATATCCACCACTGTCTTTAGCCAGGTACTCCTTTATTCAGCTGAGTCAACTGGAGCAACGTGGAGTGAACAAAATTGCCCAAAGTTCACCACAGTATTCGAACCAAGGTTCTCTCGATTGAGTCCGAAGCTCTAGCCAGTGCACTGCTGTAGTCCAGACATACAGTAGTATAACTACCCACAGGTATCAGCCTTGTACATCGCAGTCGTGTTGCAGAGCGCGGCGAAGACGCAGCAGACAAGCGAACGATCCGGGACTAGCGAAGGAACACAATGACGGCATGTCAACAGACGATGAGGTCAACCACTTAGAGGTCGCTAAGTACAAAGTTGAACGAGGTCAGAGTTCATTGTGTTTTATTAAATAGGTAGCCATTTATTGCATTCGGAGTCTGAAAATAGAGAGGGTGGTAGTGTTACCCCCTGATGGGTTCCACCTCCCCTAAATGGGGAGTTGACATTTGCCCCATTTGCCAAAACAAGTTAGAAATTATTTTCTGTTTGGAAAATGTTGCCTTCTTCTGTGTATGATGATGGCCCCCAAGCCAGGGAGATGTGAGGTTGACACCTTTGCCACATCCCTCTCATAGTAGCCCGTGACTTAGCGTTGTTGCATATTGTTTCGGAGCAACTGATTCGGGAGGCAAGGTTGTTGTTTGACAATGTTGTTTCAGAGAGACTGATGTGGGAGGCAAGGTTGTTGTTTGACTACGTTGTTCCATGTTATTTCAGAGAGACTGATGCTGGAGGCAAGGTTGTTGTTTGTCAACGTTGTTCCATGTTGTTTCAGAGCGCCTGATGCGGGAGGCAGAGTTGTTGTTTGACAACGTTGTTGATGACTTCCACGAGGCGCATCTCATCATGTCGAAGTTTGAGCGTTGGAAGTGCGAGCAGGGCGACTCGTATGAGGAGGCCTACATCGGACTCTGTTTACCGAAACTCTTTACGCCGTTAGTCAGGTTAAAACTTGTAGACTGGAACCCACTCGAGGTAACGTCCTTTCTCTGATTCGTTGTCATTTGTCTCACAACGAGGCTATTCATTGCAGGGATTTCACTGTCGAGGTCGCCACCGTTCCGCGTGGTCAGCAATCGCCATTATTTGGCAGTGGGTGGACAGTGGAGTTTGCAAAACAGAACAACCCGACGACAGTCACGTATGAGCCAGTGTGTGTGTAGGCCAGAGACCCTGAATGGACACTTGAAAAAGATTGAGTACACCCCATGCGGATTGCCTGAGTTCATGGTGGACGTTGGACTGCCATGTGTTGACTATGTAGATGAAGTGTAGCCACAATGAGCTGGCAGGATTGTGGAGATGGTCAATGAAATCACTTGTGTTATCTCATGGCATAGACAGCAGGTTTGTATGCGACTTGTTGGGCAGAGGACAACTGATATTAATTTATGAAGAATTGATATTATCCATCACGTGACCTGTTGCCTAGCTAAATCTCCGTCAAGCCGTCAAAAAATGGATGCCGAACATGTGGTGTATTTGTGCATTCCGTCATATGTTTTGTTGAAATTCTGGCCACAAAAGTATTACTTTATAACAAAATCGTAAGGCAAAGTGACAACTGTATGTGGAAATGTTTGATTGATGAGATGGCATGCATGGTAATGTTGTTCACGTGTATAATCAGCACTTGTGGCAAAGGTAAAGTAAAGCTTGATGGAGATCACGTGCCAAATGATTTATTGTGACAGGTACACAACGATGTAATGGATACATCAATTATTGCCATAAAAAATCAGCCACATTTTAGAATAACGTTTTGAATATTGTTTATTGTTGGAGACAACGTTGTTTGTTTGTGGTGGGTCCACTCCTACACAGAATCACTGCAGTGTCGCCACATTTGATTATATTACACTGATTTTGTAATAGAAGAAAATTTTCCACTTTTCTCGTGCCTAAAGAACTGTCTGTCATTTTACTGAAAGATGTTTTGAACAATTCGCATTGTCAGACTTCTTGAAAACAGGCAGCGCCAAAATCTGAAATCTTCAAAATGGGCTGTTAGAATTCTTCCAAAAAAAAGTCATAATTGTTGTAAATGAGTCATCAAGATTCTTCAAAAGCTGTAGTTTTTAGTTACTTGGCACAGGGTTTGGGGACCGTTTCACATACATAACAAGCTAAAAAAAATCCATAATTAATCAAAATCTGTTGTTAAATGTAGGAACTTTTTCAAAATGTGAAAAGCCGTTGTCACCAAGGACACTATTTCCATGACACACCGCTGAAAGTGTCCCGGTGGCGCACCCTGGTGTTGCCATTTTTCAAAATATAAGATCTCTGAGTTGATAGGAATGTTATTGAAATGGTCCCCTGGAAGCGCTAGTGGGCAGTGAAGTGTTCTGGAGTGGAGCCACTACATCGGTTGCTGTGACACGTCACTCTCACGTCAATTCTCTTTCAGAACACCTTCGCGGACGTCGAAGCCATGTCGTGGTACTCGTCACTCGTCATGTACGGGTGCCACGACACTGGTGGCGCCCTTCTGGTGGACGACAGTGACATCAAGCTAATCCCAAGTATAATAGAAAAGGTGCTTTTACCAAAACTGACAGGTATTCCTATTTTATCTATATTCAACGACGGGTATAAAACACCCACAGTGACATCATCATAATTCAGCCTCTAGAGGCACTCTGAAACATGTCCAACTACTCCGCGAAATCAAACTCAAAGGACGGATTATATGGAATGATGTAGCTGGAAAATATTAGGACCTTTTGACATAGTTTTCTGTGCAGAATAGGTCCCATGGACGTCATATAAAGAATTTCTTCGTGTGCAAGATTTTTTGGTGATCATGTAAATGTTCACTGTTTATGAGTGGGATATAATAATAATTTAATGTCAGTATTAACATTTTAATTTCAAAAGTAACTTGTTTCAAGCAGAATGTTTATTAATTGTTACACAACCTGCTTTGTAAAACACATTTTGAGGTGGGTTTTTATATGACAGTGAAACATGAAACAATATGAAAAAAGTTATTCATATGCTGAACAAATGGTAGAATTCCAAGACATGTCTAGATATAATTTATGATACTATTTATTGTTTCCCCAGAAGCAGACCCGCGTCTTTTCACAATATCTCTTCTTTCACACAGTTGCTGTTGTATTTTTGTCCTATTGTATCGTTTTTCATCACCCATATTTTTTCTGTTACAATTTAAATGTATGCAGAGTACAACTAATGTGCTGCTTCCAGAATTTTTATTTGACTATAATGAATAAGAATGTTAAAAGGCAGCAACTGAAATGTTTTTTGCGGTTCTGTCCTAACTTTTTTGACATGATTTATTAGTAAGGTCACTTTGAACAATGCACTAATGTATATATATATATAGTGCAAAGAATTACAGATAATATAACATTTTTGAAATCTGGTTGTCTCCGTGCTTCTGTACGGTCTGGTTTGACAGTTAAAACACCTCACATTGTAAGTCAGTTTGCTCTGATGCCGAGAGGTTGTGGATGCTAGCAATACTGGTTATACTATATAAATACATTTGGTAAAGTCCGTCTGGGAAATAGTTGTTGAGGGAAAAAGGACCTTTGTACCACTTTAAAATTTGCCTTCTCTATGACGTACGGAGCACATACCAACGTGCAAGTTTTCTTGTTGCAGACTTTGCCGAGAGTGTTTGGGACCCGCTATCAAGTCGGCAGACAAAGAATCTAGCAGGGATCGTTCGACGGTTAATCAACGACTATCCCACGGTGTCAGCCGATAGTAAGAACACACAGGTGAGTGGGAACTCTCCCTTGCCATAGCAGGCTAGTGAGGACCCTCCTTTGCAAGAAAGAACCCTCCCTTGTTAGTCAGAACCTTGCTAGTAAGGACCCTCCGTTACAAAAAAGAACCCTCCCGTGCTAGTAGAAACCATCCCTTGTTAGTAGAAACCCTCCCTTGCTAGTAGAAACCCTCCCTTGTTAGTAGAAACTCTCCCTTGTTAGGAGAAACCCTCCCTTGCTAGTATAAACCCTCCCTTGTTAGGAGAAACCCTCCCTTGTTAGGAGAAACCCTCCCTACTTAGTAGAAACCATCCCTTGCTAGTAGAAACCATCCCTTGCTAGTAGAAACCCTCCCTTGCTAGTAGAAACCCTCCCTTGTTAGTAGAAACCATCCCTTGTTAGTAGAAACCATCCCTTGTTAGTAGAAATCATCCCTTGTTAGGAGAAACCCTCCCTAGTTAGTAGAAACCATCCCTTGTTTGAAGAAACCCTCCGTTGTTAGTAGAAACCATCCCTTGTTAGTAGAAACCCTCCCTTGCTAGTAGAAACCATCCCTTGCTAGTAGAAACCATCCCTTGCTAGTAGAAACCCTCCCTTGCTAGTAGAAACCATCCCTTGTTAGGAGAAACCCTCTCTAGTTAGGAGAAACCATCCCTTGTTTGTAGAAACCTCCCTTGCTAGTAGAAACCATCCCTTGTTAGTAGAAACCCTCCCTTGCTAGTAGAAACCCTCCCTTGGTAGTAGAAACCCTCCCTTGTTAGTAGAAACCATCCCTTGCTAGTAGAAACCCTCCCTTGCAAGTAGAAATACGACACAAGTAAATAAAAAAATTAATAAAATGCAAAGATATAGTCACACATGGAATAAAATAGATGTTCCATTTTATATTTAAATACCATACTGGAATGAAAGACAAAAGCAATAGCCAATGCCACATAACTTGGTGGATTGAAAAGGCTAGTTGGCAACTTGGCACTTGGCAGAGCTGGCTTCAGAGCAGCGAAAGCCCAGTTTATCCCCTTTAGTCAATGCAGCAGTCACACTGTACCAATGTCTCTTGCTATGTAAACGTTGCTCATAAAACTCTAGGGTAAAACTTCACCAAGGCTATGCTGAAGTTGACAAGGGGGAGCAACCATAAAACTTGGAGAAACTAGTGGAATCTACAACCTAATCAGATGGCATGGTTATGTAGTTGAAATTTGGTTGCAATATTCAATAGTAATATAAAAGTAATAGGTCAATTAATATCACATTGATTACTATTGCTATTACACTGAGTTTTTGCTCAACCTATTTCTATTACTTCAATATTTGTTATCGTTACTATTACTTTACATATTACTATTACCCCAGGCATGGTTTGTAGAAACCCTCCCTTTCTAACAGGACTCCTCCCTTGCTAGTAGATACCCTTTCTTGTTAGTAGAAACCCTCCCTTGTCAGTAGAAACCCTCCCTTGTTAGTAGAAACCCTACCTTTATAATAGGAACCCTCCCTTGCTAGTAAGAATACTCCCTTGCTAATAAGAATACTCCCTTGCTAGTAAGAACTCTTGCAACCAAGAACCCACTCTTGCAAGCAGGAACCCACCCTTGCTAGAAGAGATGATCTTAATAGTGAGGTTCCGCAGATTTGTCTTAGAAACTAGTCTATGAAGAGTTGACCTTAATAGTGAGTTCCACTGTGTATGTCTTAGAAACTAGTCCATGAAGAGGTGATCTAAATAGTGAGGTTCCACTGTATGTCTTAGAAACTAGTCTACGAAGAGGTGACCTTAATAGTGAGGTTCCACTGTGTGTCTTAGAAGAAACTAGTCTATGACAAAGTGACCTTAATAGTGAGGTTCCACTGTGTATGTCTTAGAAAGTGCTTAGATCTAGTGAGCCCCGGGTGGCCGCCAGAGTGCTGTGTTGTGACGTGTTTGCTGCTGTGTCCAGACCCTCGTGAAGGCCATAGTGTTGAGGATGAGGAAGACCCTAGAAGATGATGTCTTCATGCCTCTCTACTCGAAACAGTGAGTCCAATCTTAGTCCATTACAGTCAGAGTTCATCATTTCAATCATGTGAACACCTGCTTCTAAATTGCAGTGTTGATTTTGGATTTTTCTACTCAATAATAAGATGAATTAAGCTTGTCTATTAATGAAACAGTATGTAAACATAACGTTTATTTCAGACAAAAGTCCATATGTATACATAAAATACAAGTAAAAAATACAAAGATGTAGACAAATCATGGAATAAAAAATAGTTAATATTAAAATATAAAATGTGCGTTCAAGTATACAATTGGGTAGTCCAGTATTTAAACATAGCACTTCTAAAATCATGTATATCAGTATAAAAATAATTCATGACTTCAGGTGTGCAGTTGGTATCTGGCGTACTGGATACAATTCAAGTTTATCTAGCCAGTATAATTTACTATTGGGAAAGATTTTCAATATTCAGTTTTATAAATATACTTTATAAATATACACCAAGTCATTACCCGTATACAGAAAGGTTGTGTAACTTATACAAGAGTCCTTGAATAAAGATACCAACAGCATCATTTTATATTGTCCAACACCCCAGGATTGTTGTCAAGCAATATTACATACATGAGTGTGTTTTTCTTTCTGGTGGTTCCCTTGTATGTGGGTGAGGTCTACCTCCTGTCACTGGTCTTGATGTAGTCCTCCACTGCTCCTGTCACTGGTCTTGCTGTAGTTGTCTTCCATTGCTCCTGTCACTGGTCTTGCTGTAGTTGACCTCCACTGCTCATGTCACTGGTCTTGCTGTAGTTGTCTTCCACTGCTCCTGTCACTGGTTTTGCTGTAGTTGTCCTCCACTGCTCCTGTCACTGGTCTTGCTGTAGTTGTCTTCCACTGCTCCTGTCACTGGTCTTACTGTAGTTGTCCTCCACTGCTCCTGTCACTGGTCTTTCTGTAGTTGACCTCCACTGCTCCTGTCACTGGTCTTGCTGCAGTTGACCTCCACTGCTCCTGTCACTGGTCTTGATGTAGTCCTCCACTGCTCCTGTCACTGGTCTTGCTGTAGTTGACCTCCATTGCTCCTGTCACTGGTCTTGCTGTAGTTGTCTTCCACTGCTCCTGTCACTGGTCTTGCTGTAGGTGTCTTCCACTGCTCCTGGCACTGGTCTATCTGTAGTTATCTTCCACTGCTCCTGTCTCTGGTCTTGCTGTAGGTGTCTTCCACTGCTCCTGTCACTAGTCTTGCTGTAGTTGTCCTCCACTGCTCCTGTCACTGGTCTTGCTGTAGTTGTCTTCCACTGCTCCTGTCACTGGTCTTGCTGTAGTTGTCTTCCACTGCTCCTGTCACTTGTCTTTCTGTAGTTGACCTCCACTGCTCCTGTCACTGGTCTTGCTGTAGATGACTTCCACTGCTCCTGTCGCTGGTCTTGATGTAGTTGTCTTCCACTGCTCCTGTCACTGGTCTTGATGTAGTTGTCCTCCACTGCTCCTGTCACTGGTCTTGATGTAGTTGTCTTCCACTGTTCCTGTCACTGGTCTTGCTGTAGTGGTCCTCCACTGCTCCTGTCACTGGTCTTTATATAGTTGTCTTCCACTGCTCCTGTCACTGGTCTTGCTGTAGTTGTCCTCCACTGCTCCTGTCAATGGTCTTGATGTAGTTGCCTTCCACTGCTCCTATCACTGGTCTTGATGTAGTCCTCCACTGCTCTTGTCACTGGTCTTGCTGTAGTTGTCTTCCACTGCTCCTGTCACTGGTCTTGCTGTAGTTGTCCTCCACTGCTCCTGTCACTGGTCTAGCTGTAGTTGTCTTCCACTGCTCCCGTCACTGGTCTTGCTGTAGGTGTCTTCCACTGCTCCTGTCACTGGTCTTGCTGTAGTTGTCCTCCACTGCTCCTGTCACTGGTCTTGCGGTAGGTGTCTTCCACTGCTCCTGTCACTGGTCTTGCTGTAGGTGTCTTCCACTGCTCCTGTCACTGATCTTGCTGTAGGTGTCCTCCACTTCTCCTGTCATGGTCGTGCTTCTGTTGCAGGATGCTAGAGAACCGGCTGAGTGGCCCGGCCGTCTTCTTCCACAGACAGTTCTCAAGCAGCGTCAAGGTAGGAGTCCACAAGACATTGTGTAATGTTTACTTGAAGGCTTTCAGGATAAAAAACGCAATTTTTTTAAATTTTGTCCAAACAAGGACGAAACATTTGTATAAATACATGTTGAGCTAGGGTACTATTTAATTGATACAAAACATAATAAATCTCCATTAAATGACATGCACATGTTGACAGTTGTGTTGTTGACAGTTGTGTTGTGGTCACTGTTAACAGTCGTGTTGTCACTGTTGACAGTTGTGATGTTGTCACTGTTAACAGTTGTGTTATTGTCACTGTTAACAGTTGTGTTGTCAATGTTGACAGTTGTGTTGTTGTCACTGTTGACAGTCGTGATGTTGTCACTGTTGACAGTTGTGTTGTTGTCACTGCTGACAGTTGTGTTGTTGTCACTGTTGATAGTTGTGTTGTTGTCACTGCTGACAGTTGTATTGTTGTCACTGTTGATTGTTGTTACTGTTGACAGTTGTGTTGCTGTCACTGTTGACAGTTGTGTTGTTGTCACTGTCGATAGTTGTGTTGTTGTCACTGTTGAAAGTTGTGTTGTTGTCACTGTTGATAGTTGTGTTGTTGTCATTGTTGACAGTCGTGTTGGTAGTTGTGTTGTTGTCACTGTTGACAGTCGTGTTGTTGTCACTGTTAATAGTTGTGTTGTTGTCACTGTTGACAGTCATGTTGTTGTCACTGTTGATAGTTGTGTTGTTGTCACTGTTGACAGTTGTGTTGTTGTCTTGTAGTTGCTCACCAACATGCTGCAGTGGGGGGGCGTGGTGTCGAGTCGGACGCAGCAGGAGCTGTCTCTGGACGGCCTCCTCAACCGCTACCTCCTACTGGCTCTACACAACTCCCATGTCAACGCTGAGACCATCGCTAAGTGTGAGACGGTCAGTCACCTTTATTTTCCTCTCACCTCTGTGGGGCACATCTCACGGTCCATTCCACTCTCTCAAAGACACTTCTCCACCTATCTTGTTATTTGCTCAAAATGGCAGACATTTTGTTTGTTACCATGGAAATGGGGCTGAAAAAGTTAAATATATTTTTACTCGGTAAAGCCCATTGTGTACTTTTGGGCTATGTGTGGCCTTAGATTCATTATTTTGTACTGTAAAAGTTGTAGTTCATGTTTTTCTCAAATGCGACTTTGCTGACTACGATTATGGACGGACACAAGATGTACATCAGTCGCAAAAAACTCATCAACATCATTGGTTACTACTAATGTTGGGAATCTAATATATGCCATTACTATTTGCATTAGGAAATAGCCAGTGATACAGTGACACTATGTTTGTTCCCCCAAACTCACGTTGTCCGTCGTCTTCGTACTTACAGATCGTCACAACATTCCCGAAGGAATGGTTCACAGAACTCAAGACTGAGAAGACTATCCCCAAGTTGGAGATGTTCTCTCGCTACCTCGAGCACGCAGCCACAGAACTGCACAAGGCGACCTCTGGTGGCAGGGACACGGAACGCAGGGAGACGAGGTACTTACTTGTCGTTCGTTTAGTGGTTTTTTTAGCGCGGTTCCATGGTGAATTATTTCCAGTGGTTACACTTTGTGATGGTGTATACAAGATTAGCCCCAGTAAGCACGTTGGCCTTCTCAACAGTGATATCACGAAAAGTTCTGTTTCGGGCCCCACGCCAAAAGCTGGAACTTTGACCAAACATTTACTAGTTTACACCCGCCAATGGGCAACAAACCAAGGACGAAAGCTGACACCATTATAATGTGTATTCTGATCTTAAATACATTCCCGCTGACCATTTTATTTCTGCTGTCACCGGTTATTGTATTGCATGCAGCTGCAGCAATGGCACCCTCTGGAGACTGTATCACCAAGAAATAAACAACTCTATATAGCTGTTTTTTTAATACATTGCCAGTTAGATCACGGGCCAGTGATTCTGTGATGCAAATGAACAAAGAAATAGACAAGTTGACCTTGCACCTGGGAGGAAATGCTTTTACACTGCCTCCAAGTTATTGTATTAACATATAGATTTTGCCATTACAAGCATTAGTATTGTAACTTCAAAACGAGTCAAAGATGAAGTAGTCTCGCTTAACCGACTCTCACCTGGCTGCGTGACTTCGCCAGAACAATAGTCTGGCTCTGAATGGCCCTTCTGAATGTTATGCCATGGGAGCTGCCACCTAGTGAATATGCATGTGATTAAAAGGCATTAAACTACGAAAAAAGTTTAATGTCGGTTTATTTTTGTGTGTGACATGTTTCAATATAAGTTTAATGTTGAATAGTTGTTATAGTATAGTATTATCTGATAAAAGTGTATCCTTATTTAATTTGTTATTTCATAGTTGGCGTGAGAGCCAATCATCGTCTCTACCCGAATCTGGGGTAAAGCCCCCTACCGGTAACATTGGTTGGAGCTTAATAATCCAGGCCGTTGTGATGGGACAATGCTGCCACCTCACGGCGCCTGGATAATCGAGGCTAAAGATGAAGTTAATACCTTAATTAGCTCCATGTTTGAGTGATGTGTACTGCATTTAGAATCGTAGTTGTTCTAGCATTGTTTCAACTGATCACCTGTCTTGTCTGCAGGGAATCACTCAAGCGGATCGCTCGGATGCTGGTGAACATGCATGCCATCGACCATGCGACATCACTCGCCTCTCTCTACAGTCTCAAGATCTCTCTGTCGTCCCATCATTGATGTGTGTAGGGACAGTATACCAAGCCTGCTTCCTTCCGTTATCTTGTCCGCTCATACAAGTGGAGATGCCATCACCAATACATCAGTTGACCGTAGCATGATTCCACAGTATACAGCAGTCATGTGGACATGAATCGTGTTGAAATGACATGACACAGCTGGGTGAATGGTCGTTTACAGCAGCTCTGAAGGGAACCGCTGAACGTTTCAGAAGGAATGACATGCAACAGGTCGCATTTTGCCTGCATGTTTCATGGCACGGTATCCCATAAATCACTTCTGCAGAACATTTTGTGATTTAATAAATTCGAGGAGAGCCTGTTTATAAAGTTGTTTGACTGCAGAGATATGATATGATATACTTGTGAATGGCAGTATTTGTGACAGTTGGACCCGGTTTGTTTGGTACATAAATCATAGTAAGCAATGTTTCCCTTAATTATATTACAGCGTGTGGTTAATCAGGCTTGGGTTTAAATTTCAGTTGACACAGTCATGTGTTTTGAATGATCCATATTAAAGTGTACATTTACTCGTGCTTGATTTAAATCGATGCATTTCAAATGTGCATTTGAAAAATCCTATGAATTTTATAGAAGTCCTGGGTCAACCAAATGGTGTGACTGAATTAAAAGCAAATGCAACATTTTCACGTGCAAATGCACGGTTTGGTTCAGTTACAATTATAATTTTTTACATAATTTGTAATTGTATTTTAAACAAATTTAATTGCGTTGTCATTACAAAAACAACTATATACAGTTACCACACTGCTCCATACCTCGGTTTAAACTTTTGATACCAGTTTGATAAGATTTTGGGTCTGAATCTTAACAAAATACTGAAGATATTGTAACTACAGTGTTTTTTCTGCATGTTTTTTTAGGAAAAAATTGTTATCTAAATATTGCAATTAAGCCTAAATATTCCCCATTGTGGAAACTAGTTTTATGCAGTACCGGACAGAAATGTTTTGACATTGGGCTTTATCGAGTGTAATATTTTCAGTCTGCAGCAGTGGTGTAATTTGATATCAACCGAAGGACTAATAAGTTTACATTTGGAGTTTGTTACATTTTGCCACCAGAATAAAACAGATCAGGTCTAATGTGAGAGTTGTATCATTTATTTGCTGCTGTAATCATTCGATAAAGAGTGTTCATTGATTTGTTTATGCACATATTAGGAACTGTGCGTTATCCAATAAATTCCCTACGTTGGTCTTGTCAATATGTACTGTGTATATATATTATGTCCAGTAAATCATATGGACCATATTTACTGCGGTCAATGGATTGTTTTCTTGCACTTTGGCCACATTTGTACTGGCAGATATGAGGACATACGAAATAGTGATTTCCTGAACACTCCCGTACAATAGCGGAAGTGACATGTTACATGATCTTATGTTACACTTACAACCACCAGGTGTCACTGTTGGACATTAGTTCATAAATTGGTGTCTATCGATAGAATATTTGTACACATTTAAAGGGAAGTTGTCTAAGTTTTTATTATAAAATCATGTTATAAAGTATAACTATATCTGTTGTAATATACCGACTGCCTAAGTGTATTTTAATGTACCTTTTTACATGGCTGTGTGCTGTCTTCAAATGCATTGCCATCTTTAGTTAACATCAATCTTTTTTCCATCTTTAAATTATTTGTGAGTAATTCCAGGATTGGGTGAATTTGAAGATATCCATTGACATAGACGAGGCTTTATGTTGAAACTTGTCTTTTTCCTATAGACGTACAAAACCGATAATTCTGCTAGTTGATTAATACATTAAATGTAATTAGTGTTGGACTATTTTACTCTGAATTGTATCTGCTTTGTTATTCCACTTATAAACAAATTACACTACACTTGCAGCTATTGCCCCGTGTTGTAAAACGTAAATGTTATGCATTTAAGTAAGGAAGCAGACATGCACCTCATATTACATGCATGTGATGCAGTGAGAAGCATGTTCAGTAGGATAGTAGTAGTTTACATAGACACATTATTTGCGATAGGAAGCATGTGAAGTTTGGATGGTGAGTGGTACAGCTCAGCAAAAGAAATGTTACTTGTTTGTCATATTGCCACCAAACTTCACATCAAGCAACGGACAGCATTATTGGATTCGACGCATTAAACTGATAGATTGCGATTCACAACATCACTGGTCAGATTCAGTAAGACGAACTATTGGGTTGTACTTGGTAATGTTGGAAGTGATGGCACTACATTGAACACATAAAGCTTTGTTTATTTGCAGGTGGTGTGGTGTTCCATATCCGTTTGAAGGTGGACGCATCTTGTGAACGCATTATGTTATAACCATTACTAATGTAAGGGAATCTTATATCGTTGGCAGGTTGTACCAGCACTGGAGATGCATTAAACACATACATATATATTTCTAGGCGAACGTGTGTCACACGGCAAATGCAAACAGCCGTACAATCGGGTTAGCGAAACAAATTAACAATGGGGTTAGCGGACGTTTTTTCAAGCCTGCAATTTCAGATGCCTTCATTGAGCTTGTAGCATATGAATACAAGTCAAAACACATGTCTGTTTCATGCATTAGGAGTAGCTAAAGGTAGGCCTGTACACTGCGGGTGCGTACGCACCCCACCCCCGCTGAGGGAATTTGCTTCCAACATCGTAAACATAGCCAGTCGTTTTCGTGGTTGTTATAGGGGGCCTATATAAAGTGCATACAAATTTCCGATTCCAATGGCTGGAAGACATCATAAGGATTAAAATGGTGTATAGTGTTAGTAGTTAACTCAAATTTGCAGAATTACGAATGCATTCAGCACAAGTGTACGTTTTCGCATGTCGCCGGCAACACCCTGACTACAACCATTGTTCAAAGTATTAAACTACTTATTATAAAAGTGCCTCACGTGTGTTTCCTTTATCTCATACAAAGTGTATATTATTTTATGGTATAAATAAATCACCTGCATTACAGAACTTTAAATTCACATCACACGTTGCAAACTGTTATTGAAATCTAATAACATGTTATATATATATATATATAAATATTCAACTTTAAGGATTCGATTTACGTTACGGCGATACTGAAGAAAGTATGTAGGGGCTACGAGAAGGCTTTCGATTCGGTGCAAACTCGAGCAATACTGACCTCCCTTCAAGAACAGGGGATAGAAGATGTGTACATCGATCTCCTGAAAGACATCTACACCAACAGCTCGGTGACAGTCCACCTACACAAAAAGAGCAATAAGATTAACATCAAGAGAGGAGTACGACAGGGTAACACCATATCGCTCAAGCTGTTCACGGCAACACTCGAAAGCACATTCCGTAGACTGACCTGGGAAACCAAAGGCTTGATGATAGACGGAGAATATCTCGGCCATCTTCGCTTCGCCGACGACAGACTCATATGCACTACTACACTGCAAGAACTATAAAACATGCTGCAGGAGCTAGCTGATGAAAGTGAAAAACAAGGTCTGAAGATGAACATTTTGAAGACAAAAGTGATGCTAGAAAATTACACACCAATATATATCAACACGACGCAGATAGAGAACGTTGAAAGCTACGTCTATCTGGGACAACTAGTATCAGAGACAAAAACCAAGACAAGGAGATTCAACGAAGGATCACTGCCGGCTGGACAACATTCGCCAAACACCACGACACCTTCAAGGGTAACTTTGGAACCTGTTTGAAGAGACAAGTCTTCAACTCATGTGTACTTCCAGCGATGACATACGGCGCGGAAACTTGGGCACTCACCATTCAGGCAAAGAACAAGCTAGCAACCGCACAAACAAAGATGGAAAGAAGTATGTTAAGCATCACATATCGTGAGAGAGAAAAAACATCTGGGTAAGACAGAAGACAAAGGCATAGACGTGATAAAACAAATCAGAAGACAGGAGTGGACCTGGGCAGGGCACATCAGCAGCCATCGAGATAACCGATGGACATCGCGTATCACAACCTGGAGACCTTACGAAGGGAAACGATCTAGAGGAAGACCGGCGAGACAGTGGAGAGACGAACTAGACGAGTATTGGAAGAGCACCATCTGGCAGAGGATAGCTCAAGACAGGCAGATTTGGAAACGACATGCTGAGGCCTTCGCCCAACCACGGGACACTACGGCTGCACAATGATGATGATGATGAGTTACGTGACACCATTTTAGTTTACGCCAACAAATAGGTGTATAAACGCGTAGCAAACTGCCATGCAACTATTTACCATTTCCATGGTTGAGTGACTAGGTAATTAAGTTTAGTCGTAGCGTTAGTGTGAATAAATCGTTCATAATTTCTCTTAGGATTTTTACCCACTGTAATCTAATGGGAGACTTGAAGCATAACTCACTCAATTATGCATTTCTAGTGTCAGAGTACTTATTTTTTTATGAGCGATATCAAATTGAATGAAATGTGAACACGTGTCGCTCAATGAACCTGCAAAGAATACGTAACGTAAATCGACATTCGTACATATGATGTATGACTTCGATAAATGTCAAAATGCTTTACATTATGTATTGTTTTTAGATTAATAGGACCATGTAATATTGCACGACATGATTAACGACATTAATAATAATAATAATATTTTTATTTTGTTAAGCTCCACATCCAACGTTGTTCACAGCGCTTTACAACACTATACAAATGTATGTTAAAAATAATGCATTTGAATAAAAACAATAGTTGTTATACCACTAGCTCTTCCAATATCAAGATCCGACAGCGCGACGGCGGAGTGGCGACATCGCGACAGCGCGATAACTTGACAGCGGAGTCATGCTGAAGCCCCGGCTCAGGCTATCCAATATGAATTTGGTTCAGTGGAGGTTTTATGACGATCCTCAGAGATACATTTGGAAGTTCCCCTAGACTACTCTCTATGCATCCGTCCCTGGGTGGGTCACATGAGGGAGGGAGGGAGGGAGGGAGGGAGGGAGGGAGGGAGGGAGGGAGGGAGGGAGGGAGGGAGGGAGGGAGGGAGGGAGGGAGGGAGGGAGGGAGGGAGGGAGGGAGGGAGGGAGGGAGGGAGGGAGGGAGGGAGGGAGGGAGGGAGGGAGGGAGGGAGGGAGGGAGGGAGGGAGGGAGGGAGGGAGGGAGGGAGGGAGGGAGGGAGGGAGGGAGGGAGGGAGGGAGGGAGGGAGGGAGGGAGGGAGGGAGGGAGGGAGGGAGAATGGCTGAGAATGATGAAGAGGAATTAGAAGTGAATATATAGGGAGGAGATAGCGAAGGGGAGATAGATAGGGAACGAGAGGGGGGGGAGGAAGATCGGTGTTTCTGATGGTGCACCGTTTCTTAGGACCGTGTATATAAAAGTTTGCTTTTTTGTTTTTCTTTTGAAATTTGCAAACGAAAAAGGAAAAGAGACGGACCTTCTTATGCTAATGTTCAGATTTTTTAAATATCAAAAACGATCAATGTCAAGTTGTTTTATTTTGAAGTTGCCCAGTCGTCGGACATGTAATCTCAGTTAAGAGTCTGACGGTCTACATCAACTATCCACATACTATGTCCGTATCTTGCGGTGCCAGTGTGGAAAATTCAGGCCTGTTAAAATGTTGAGCTGATGCCATTAGACACCATCGGCTAAGACAGAGAGTCCGCTTGTGGGGATTAAAAAGTGAACATTCCCCGTCTTCCGATCTTATGTCCGGCAGTATGCATGCAATGGTTAGAGTTAACAACTACGATGTTATGAATATACAAAATACCACAATGTTGTAATGCATAAATCATCAATAAACTTTGATATTTTATTAAGTAACTGTGCTTTCATCCTTAACAGTTTACAGGACAGGAAACACAATATTGAATGGCCTCGTTGCATAACGCGTCCTTGTACGCGCGCTCACAAATTTATTTCTAATTGTATGTAATGGCATAATAAAACAACAACAAAACATGTTTGGAAAGGAGCAAATATGAAGTTGTAAACATACAAATAATAATGTTCGTGGGCATATAATCCGTTCGTGTTTTACGCCGGTTGACATGTACGATTCCACACAGAATCTGTAACACTACAAGTATAATATATTATGTAACCTGGCGGAATTGTTTCGTGCAAGCGGTTGCATAGGCTATCGTTATGTAAGTCGCCAGACGGGGGTAGGGTAGCTTGAGCCACACCCAGTCGCAGTTTGCTAGGGATCATGGACGTGTCCACAAAGATATACGTACAGTTTCTCGGCTCCGTATTACGAGTATCAATATACACGGCCTGGTGAGTTATGTTTTCATGTTTATATGTTATATATAATAGTGACACTATTAGAATAATACATAACTTAAATTGTTTCTTGTTGCCCCATTACCTGTCATTTCGGGTATGCCAGCTGTAGTATAACGAGTGTAGCAGCGTTCTGTCGCATAATGTTAAATTGTGTTTACAAACGACTTACATAACTAGCAAGCGTTTGAACTAATTATTGTGACGTACAGTTATGTCGTGTACATACGTTTGACTTTAGATAATGTGATAGTTACTAGTCAAAAGAAGTTTAGACAAGTATCTATAGGGTGACCGATTATTACATGCGGTTTAACACGTCTAATATTAGAACAGCCGACACAACTTAGTAATGTAACGTTGGTTGCTTGACTACACTGTTGCGATGTTGTAGTCGCAACTAGCACGCTGTATCTCTGTCTCCCTGCTCCTATGTCTGTCTCCATATATTTGTTTTTCTCCCCGTCTACCTTCCCCAACTCTCCCTCTCTACCCTAATCTCTCTCCCTCCTCCATCCTCTGTGTTTGTCTGTTAGAATGTCAGTCTATAAGTTGGTTAGGCAGTACGTCAGTACGCCTGTCTGTCTGCATGCCTGCCTGGCTGCCTGCCTAGCTACCTGCATGGCTGGCTGCGGGCCGGCCTCCTTCTCTGTCTGTCTGTCTGTCTGTCTGTCTGTCTGTCTGTCTGTCTCTCTCTCTCTCTCTCTCCTCTCTCTCTCTCTCTCCCCCCTCCTCTCTCTCCCTCCTCTCTCTCCCTCCTCTCTCTCCCTCCTCTCTCTCTCTCTCTCTCTCTCCTCTCTCTCTCTCTCCTCTCTCTCTCTCTCTCTCTCTCTCTCTCTCTCTCTCTCTCTCTCTCTCTCTCTCTCTCTCTCTCTCGTCAGTACGCCTGTCTGTCTGCATGCCTGCCTGTCTGCCTGCCTGGCTGCCTGCCTAGCTACCTGCATGGCTGGCTGCGGGCCGGCCTCCTTCTCTGTCTGTCTGTCTGTCTGTCTGTCTGTCTCTCTCTCTCTCTCTCTCCTCTCTCTCTCTCTCTCTCTCTCTCTCTCTCTCTCTCTCTCTCTCTCTCTCTCTCTCTCTCTCTCCTCTCTCTCTCTCTCTCTCTCTCTCTCTCTCTCTCTCTCTCTCTCTCTCTCTCCCCCTCTCTGTCGCATTCCCTGGTAACTGGGTACGGTCATGGATCTTTGCACACTTGACACGAATGGCGAGGCTATTCCTATATACATGCCAACGGTGCTTTGCATAAACAATGTCATGGTTGATTACCTCAGAGACAATGCGTTGATTCAACTACCGGTGAACATTCTAGGCATCACGTGCGAGCCAAACCATTACCTTCTTAATCACACGTGTGACTGAGAAGCGTAAAACGACCAATAGGAATACAATTGTTGAAATATAGGTGACACGACAGGTTACAGTACAACACCGACTTAACTGGTGGATGGTTGACTGGCCTGGGTGCTGGTCATATTTTATGTATGTAACAAACAATATTCGCTTGACGCTCGATATGGTGCTTCGTGTAACAGGTGATTTCAACTGTGCAACAGACTATTGGACATGAAAACAAATGCCGGAAAAGACACAGCGTGAAGGGGTAGCCATTGCAAGATGGCTGCAACAGCGCCAACCGAAGAAAGGTAGGGACTTTGGATATTTAGAACAGCAAGTAGTTGTAGTCTGTTCTATATATTGCCTTTGGGTACAACAAAATTCGTTATTGTTGACTAGTCTATTCACGGCGGCAGGCACGCGCGCGTATGAAAAGAACATGGTCATTGTCTTTAAACGTTACTTTTGTATGGTATTGTAACGTAGACACATAGTCATAGAGACAGACACATACATACGCACTGCCGTGATGTGTTCATAAGACATCTTGCCAATCACAATACAAATACACACACGCTTCTGCTTGGCCAATTATAGTTAGATTATTTGGCAGTAATCAAAGTACTAGAAACAAATGTATCGTCACTTAAAAAGTTAAAGCACACAAAATAAATACACTAGTCGAAAGACGAAACATTTATTAACGCAACGCACCATGGCGGAGTAACCATAAGTTCTCACATCACCTCTCCTCGTTTTTAATTCACCATTAATACTGCACTGTGTATTGTATTAGAAACGTTGTTGGTATAATACATAGACAATAAATATTATTTGACTTTTGGAAGTTTCCCACTGTGTGCGGCCATATTGGATTCGCCCCCTATGGTCGTCAACCCAAACTATCCATGAATTTGCATACATCAGAATACATATAATAGATTAGTAATATTAGTTATGCCGCATATGCATACGTTTACTGCATCATATCATGTAACATAACATATGACCAAAGTTTTAATACCATTCTAACGAATACATAACTTCACTAGGTGTAGATATGCAAGATTAATTAAAGTTGAAGTTCACACCACATATTTCGCCTGCCTGTGTTTGGCAGGGTATAAAAGCAGGTCAATTTTCTATGTTAATTGCAGCTTGACGCGCTCAGTGTATAGGGTTATATCACGTGGCATGGATGACCACACCGGTTATGGGAACGCCGGCAAGGCTTGGGGGCCGATATATATCCCTCCCCTGCAGAGTGCTACCACACGTTGTGGGTCAACTGTGAGAGATCAGGATTGTGACACTACTCTCCAGGGTAGGGTTGTTAGGAGCTCCCGATGAGATGTCCCGAGCCGATCATTGGTACAGTTAGCTCTGTACCATAGGCAGTACTGGCTCCAGTGTCTCCCACTTCCTGATTCTCTCTTTTTGTCCTGCAAAAATGAACTTCAATGTTGCTTGGCCATTTTCAAGAGCTGAAAAGTAAAGTGAATAACGTCTTACAGGTCCTCTTCTGGCTTGACTAGGCATTACTGCCTCTGTCTCTTACATGCCAGCTCTCGCTTTTGACATCTGCGCAGACTGTGCTCATGCGTCTGGCACAATCCAAGGTACGAGTGGGGCAGTGTATTCAGTTTTCATACGGTGCTTTTGCTATAACTTATCTATTTTTGCGACAAAATGAATGCACCGATGAAGCGTCAACCACATACTGTGGGAGACTGTTTCATACATCTTTGCATTAGTATATAAATTAGTTATTTTTAATATTTAATCTGCATCTTTCTTAATCGGCATCTCCTCTGGGGCGACGGAATGATAGAGTTGGAAATTTAATTCTATGTAAACGTTCTTTGTATTCAAGGCCTTTGAAACCATGATTAATTTGGTTGTTCTGCCTTGAACAGTTTCAAGAGCTGTAATGTTTCAACGACTCCATAACTGATCAGAGTATTCAATGTTTGAATGTTTCATCCATGTGATCGAAAGTACGTTGGATAATCCCCATCAACGAACTGGCTTGAGTAATTTTTTCTGATATATATGCCTCAAAATTGATCGATGAATCGAAAGTGACTCCAATATCTTTCACCTTGTCCATACTTGTAAGTGTTGTCTGGTTGCTTCCCAGTGAATAGCTTTTATTCCTTGTGGATGATGATCCAATTTTCATATGGCTATATTTATCTGGTTGGAATTACAAAAGTGATGTATCTGTCCAGCGTTCGGCAGAAATAAGATCTTGTTGTAGTTTTGTGCAGTCCTCTTCGGTATGCATAGGATTGAAGAGCTCCATATTATCCACAAACAAGAAAATATGAGAGCCTTTTATAAGATCATGTAAATCATCTGTGAATTTAACAAAAAGAAGGGGACCAATCACTTATCCCTGTGGTATATTCCACTGATTACCTCCTGCCAATTTGAAAATGTATTATTTACTCTTACTCCTTGTCTTCTGATGGCCAACATAGTTGTAACTTTACTCTTACTCCTTGTCTTCTGATAGCCAGCAGAGCTGTAACTTTACTCTTACTCCTTGTCTTCTGATGGCCAGCAGAGCTGTAACTTTACTCTTACTCCTTGTCTTCTGATGGCCAGCAGAGCTGTAACTATACTCTTACTCCTTGTCTTCTGATGGCCAGCAGAGCTGTAACTTTACTCTTACTCCTTGTCTTCTGATGGCCAGCAGAGGTGTAACTTTACTCTTACTCCTTGTCTTCTGATGGCCAGCAGAGGTGTAACTTTACTCTTACTCCTTGTCTTCTGATGGCCAGCAGAGCTGTAACTATACTATTACTCCTTGTCTTCTGATGGCCAGCAGAGCTGTAACTTTACTCTTACTCCTTGTCTTCTGATGACCAGCAGAGCTGTAACTTTACCCTTACTCCTGGTCTTCTGGTGGCCAGCAGAGCTGTAACCCAGTTAAGAATGTTCCCTTTTATGCCATAGCTCTGGAGTTTCTCAATGAGTCGAATATGTGGAACCTTGTCGAAAGCTTTCAAAAATCACAATATACTATGTCTATGCATCCTCCATTATCCAGTGCTTCTGTCCATGAATCGAGTACTTTCAATAGTGAAAATACTGTCAAATGGCCCTTGATGAATTCAAATTACTTATCGCTTAGCAGGTCATTTTCTTTTGATATATTCAGTGATGGTGTCTCTCATTTTTCCTTCCAATATTTTCCCTACTGCGCTCGTTAAACTGACTGGTCGGTAGTTCTGTGCTTGGGTTTTACTTCCTTTCTTATGAATCGCAGATATGTTAGCTTGTTTCCAGTCTGTGGATAGTTTTTCTGTTTTGAGTGATGTGTTAAATATAATTCATAATGGAGTGCTCACGCTCTTTGCTAATTCGTTTAAGACACGTTGTTGGAGGCCATCAGGTCTTGATGATTTATGTGTCTTTAGTTTTTATAGTTTTTATGCCACTATCGATGGGTTGATATTACAAGATTCCACTGTGTTATAACATCTTAGGGCTTCTTGTTTCCTGTCTCCTTTCCAGGCTTTCTCCCTAGTCTCCTTACTTGTACATACAATGTAAACGTTATTAAATATTATACATAATTAAATAAGAAAACATATCCATATATATTAAATACATTTTCGAAGCTTATATTAACAGATATACCACTTAAATTGTGTATACTGAGTACATTATGTATTTATCGAATGTCGCAAGTTTGACAGCGCCGCATTCATAAAGCATATTGTACACTGAGCATGAAACACTAACTCTTTACCTAAACGGTCCTTGTATGCCGAATATATATATATATATATATATATATATCTAAGGAACTGCATTATTAAGGTCACCATTGGGACTGGGTAAAAGTAACGTGAATAGCAAAGTGACCATATTAGTGGAACTAATTTCCTATACTTTACACTATATAAGGAACTAATTTGGGACTGTCCTAGGGTTACCTTAATTGCAATATGGCTGTATTAATGAGGTGACTATAAACTGAGGTTCAACTGTAAGTATAAGTCATGTGTGGATGTAGATACTAATTCGTTTTAGGCTATATTTTATTATTGTAACTGCTGATCACAAACACTGTGTACACCGTTTCGAAAGATGTGTATGTTGAAATCCGGAGTGGCTGTTAAAATAATAATGTACTTCCAACCTAACTGAAATCCTGAGATGTTGTCCAGTTAGACAAACTATTATTGCATGGATGTCCACTCCTAGACATTACCCAAATTGGTGTGCAGCAGTATGCTTAGAATAACTTCTTCCTTATTTGTTGTCTCCAGACCTGCTCTGGTCCAATTTCTATATTTGTTTGCAGACGCATGTTTATTGTGCTTAGCTCTCCTGCTGACATCAACAAGTGCATGTCATGGCACTCTCTCCCAGGAGAGCACTTTTCGCCCATAGAGAGATGGCAATTTCACAAGTCACCTGCACAATGTGACATCGTTCTACTCATTTAGCAGGTAACCTAAGGGGTGGTCTGATAAAACTGTCTTAAATATGCCTCTCCCGGGGATGTAGAAAGATCACTGATATTCAGTGGCCAGGGACACATGTCACACACGCACGCAGGCATGCAAACACACACACATGGTGTCATTTCAGAAGCTATGGTTGAGTTGTGGTGGGATTATGAGAGCTACCCATCGGCCAGTTTGAAATGGCCAGAGGTCAGAGTGTTTTATATATAGGAGACTGTGTTACAGAGAAGACAGGCATTTATACAATGCTCGCGGCCAGTACGCAGGGTCACCCAGAATGGGCCCTGGTGATGACGAACAAGGGTGAGCATTGTTTTGTGGATCTAACCATCGATAAGTGAGTATATGCTTGGTGTTTAACTTGAAAACATGTATTCAACATTTTAATGAGACGGTGTTAAACGGATATTGAGCCAGATCATAAATGAATAGTAATATGTGGACTTGAAATATACACTTGAAAGTGGATACATCTATAACATTATTATATTCTTAGCATATATATAGTTGCATCGATTCGTTATTTATGCATAAAATACAATTTTTTAAACTAATAAAAAAGCAACACATGTTCATGTTTGTGAATATTTAATAAATGTAACGATACATGTAGTAAAGCAATTGATAGTGTTCTGCATATACACTCGTCAAACTGCAAACACATACTTTTGGTGACGTGTCTATCCCCTCACACCACATACCCCCTCCATAATTTATAGATGGCCCCTTACATAATGTACAAGTATCTAAATGTGGTGTTCGGAAAAGCATCCAAATTCAATTTTTTTCACAACTTCATTGTATGGAATGTTTAAAAATATAATTTGAATTCTTCCAGTATGTAATGCAAATTTGGTTTTCCGTTACAGTAGCGGGCCAGCTGTTTAATATAACATGCAAGGATATATATACAGTTGGGATCTTAACACTGAAAAACTGGGTTTATGTTTGTTCAGATAGTTTCATAACGAGTATAACAGTATTATTTGTCAATCTAATGAACATACGATATTATCTCTTTTGTGAAACATTAACACTCGTTTATCAAACTTCAGATACGTGTACCATGACTTTTCCAATAATGTAAACAATATATTTGTGACTGAATGCTGTTAGAGTATTGTGTTGTAAATGCAGACATACTTTGTAATTTGTTTGTTTAAAAACTATTGTGTGTGGCAGGTTCGATCCCTGCTGGCGTACAGAATCCATACACTACTGGTTGTGCACACACACTTATTCCATTCAATAACTTCAGCTGTTTACAATAACTCCACCTAAACTAAGTTAATTCCACTTAAACAACTATTGGAAATAGCACAGCAAATTAGCATGCCACATATAACATGGCAATGGCAGCTAGGTAGGAAGAAACGTCAGAAGGCTAAGCAGACTCAGTCGTGGAAACAAGGGTGGAAGACAAATAACCCAAGTGGAATAAAAAATTTGGAATTTGTAGAGTTTTAAATTCACACAGAGAAAACCCCTAAACAAGGGAGTATTTTAAACTGAAGAGGACATGAATACAACACTTCACCTCCCAACATCACCAATTTGAATATATCATAGCACAGCAACATGTGATGCAGTTGTTGCATATGTGCTATGCAGTAAAAAGATGGCTGGAGGAAAGGAGCCAACTTGCATGGTTTCTACAGAAAGAAGTCAATAGGCGACTACATGCTAATATTCGACAACTACAACTGTACTCTAGTATGAGAGGCTATACTACTAATACATATATCTTCTGGGGTGTTTGCCAAGGATGGGTGCAGTACTCGGATGTGTACTGCTGTAATGCAATAGTAAATTTTGCAAGTTTTAAATGTGTAGTTGTTTGCAAAACTTTGAATAATACCGAACTGTTTTTATCAGGTACTTTTATTGGTTGTGCAATTTGTACTGACATGCTTCATACAGTATGGATGTTAATCACTAATGTATTTTTATGGATTTTGAAAGAAATTAATCATATATATTGAAAGGTATATTGTGTCCTGACGTTATGGTTTCTAGATTATCAGGGGTTTACTGTATGTAACACATTTATTTACACATCTATGACCATGTACACACATGCTGAATAACACTAGGCAGTGCTAATTGGTATGACAACAATATTTTCAGACAAAAGGTGTATTAAAACAAGTAATTCTCTTTTATTTTATCCAATGATCAGAGGTAATGAGCGACTAGTCTTTTTGTTTTGACTTCTGCATATTTAAGTACGAATCGGCTTGCTCTTTGCTTAATTAACAAAATGCCAGTTCTTGATGTGTTTACCATAAAGGTGTATTATATTCAACAATACGTGACCAATAAAATCTGTACTGTTATTGCCACTTTGAGATTTTAAATACAAGTTTCTAGAGACAGTGTTACTGACTGTCAAATGTTTCAAACAAGTTCAAGTTAATATAATTAAAATAATGTTCTTCTTGACGAAACATTGTTTATTCATATAAAAATAAATAATACACAAGTTACTATTGATAGTAGACCTACTTGAATCGTGTGAAGTTTGCTTATTACCCCCAATATGAATAAACCCAACATTACACACCTAAATGTAGATCTTCACACCGTAAACTGTGTTCATCTTGGAACCAATGAGCATCCAGTTTTCACCAGGTCAGATATCCACAGCTAGACGAGCATGTCGATAAATCTTAAATAATTTGCTATGAAACCCTAACGTTTCTTTACCACAGGTTTTCACATTTTCATTATTGCATACTGGCATCTAAAATATAAGGCAACAATGTTGTATTTTGAACAAAGATATAATTAAACCACACATTGTTCATCCAACTCTACAAAACTACAAAAGTAGGCATGGGACATGTGAAATGTTGCATATTCTAATGAAGTACATCACAAGATTTCTTTCCCCTACAACTCTGTTTCTGTATGGAAAATATTCAATAAGTATTTGGCATGTTTGGCATTTGTACTCAATAAATACTTTGTATCAGACCATCACTTCTGTTGGCATGATCTAGTGGTATGATTGCACATAATTACCTTATCTCTCCATCATATTAACATTGCTTTGTGAATCTGCCCTTCAACATTCAAAGACAACATTTTACTGCTAGAAAATGTGTACAAATAAAGTAAAATTACAAAGAATTCATATGTACAGGCTAATGGTATCATTCCTTCAGACATTAATTAACCTCCTGTTTTGTATATACCTGATCTACACATTTCATATCACTGTAGCTACACACAAGTTTACAGTGTCTAGATTCTGTTGGCAACACTGAAAATACAGCGGTTGTTTCTCTTTGGTTGACTTGGCTCCACTGCCTAAGTCAATATCTACTCTTCAACATTACCTATTACAGCATCAGGCCCAGCACAACCAACCAACCAACACTACATCTCCCTTCCTGCTGTATAGGCATCCACCTACATGACTACTCAATAATTTCATCAGTCAAATAATATCTTTTTATCATAGACGTGTTCCAGCAGGTGACAACAAAACTGTGCTTTTGTTTGAAATATCAACCAGCCGAATAAACATTTTTCTTCTTCTTGTTCTTATTCTGTTAATAAGTTTCAAATCAAGTATCAACCAGCCGAGATATATAATTTTAATTGGTTACATTTCTGTTAATAAAACTAATAAAGCTGACAAAATAATACATTTTGTTTACGAAAAAACTCTGCAACACTGCCCCCAAAACATAAAGAAACAAGAACAATTTAGAGATATACACAATGTGGGAGTTTGAGTTTGTTGGTTCTGCCAGTCCAAAGATACACTGTAGCAACTGGATGGCCGCAGCAATGAGGGGTGTCACTGCGCCATGACATACCCTGTCAATGGTGAGGTCAAGGGGTTCCTTGTCCTGGATGTACAGGCTGCTGACACAATCCTCCAGCATCTTCTCGTGCTGATCAAATGTCATACCATCCAGGCTAGGCATGCCGCCTGAAGCATAACAACCACTGTCAACCCTCTGGTCGAACACGCTACAATTAACCTATCCATCATGTGACCTGTTGCCAGGCAAAACCTCCGTCAAGTCATCAGAAAACACGTGGTGGGTTCAAACATTCCATTGAATATTTTGTTGAAATTATGGTCACACACACACAAAACAAAAAAAGCAAAGTTTGTAAAGTGACAACTGTATTTATGAAATGTCATGCAGCAATAGTAATGTATTTCACGTATATATAACCATTAACAACACTGTTGGCAAAGGAAAGCTTGACAAAGGTCACATGCAAACTTCAATTGTGATATAAGCAAAACCGCGACGTAGTGGATACATCAATTATTACACAAACTAACAAAAATACTGGTCCTTCAGAAGGGATAACTTCGTCATTTGTATGGTGATAATTTTCACAGTTAGGTAAGAAACCAAGTGCTTAGTTTGCTATTTTGTGTGCATGATGGCGCTACCCACACAGATGCAAGAGACGGTTTCAAGAAGTATCTATATGAGACATTTGATGAAGATTGCATAACTTGGGACTGTTGTATGACATACATGTTTTCTATGATCGTTCCACGCTACATTTTTAAATACAAGATATTTGTGAGACTTACCAATATACATGTTGCCGCGTGTCTTCACCATGTGTAATACTCCTCCAGATTATCCCTCTACACAGCTGAATCTGTCGATCTCAAGACTGCCTTCCATCCCAGTCCTGAAGTCAACAACTTCGTCCATATTCATCTACTCATACCATAGCTAATATCACAAATACCTGGGTTTTATTTTAAAACTGAATTCTTTAAACTTCATATCGGTTAAAGTATGATCTATAATTAGCTATTAATGACGTAAAATCAGTAAGTTTAAATGTTGGGAATCTTGCAACACTTGTTGCACATTGCTCTAGGTGCATATACTTGCAGCATACTATGTTCTCTTTAATGTGTATCTAGTTTAATTCAAATAACAATTCTTGGACCATCATACAGTGAAAATGCCACAAACACTACTTTGTTCTGGAGAATATATAGTTCTATGCAAAAATGTCATAACCGATCAATATCCTAAGCACTCCATACGCGACCTGCCATAGTGAACCAGGTATTAAGTCACACAGGTCTATTCTGCACACAAACCAAAAATAACAGTGTAAGTCTTGTCCCATAAATTTTTTGATTTTGGCAGAAGTGCATACTTTATAATCTCATATTCCAATGTCCAGTTTATTTTCCTCGACAACTAACAGTCCAGATACAGTAGTGAGGTACAAAATGGACATGGGGGAGAGGGATGGTAGGAAGAGAAGGGGAAACTAAGTGAGAGGATATTAGACAGAGAGGAGAGGAAGAAAGAAGGAATGATGGGAGACAGATGGAGAGCAAGTGAGATGGAGAAAGGGGAGAGAAAGACAGGGAAGAGATTAAGGGAAGGAAGGATGAGAGGGGTGGAGACAGAGATGAAAGAGAGGAGAGAGGTGGAAAGAGGTTTAGAGAGAGGGGAGCGACAGAGACCCAGAAAGAGGATATAAATGGAGTGGAAGAACAAATAAGGATGTAGTGAAGTAAAAAGAAGGAAGGCAGCAAGAAAGAATATAGAGAGAGAATTGAAAGGAGTCGCAGAAATGAGAGCGGGATATGGGAGGTTAAGAACACAAAGATAGTGTGTGGTGTATGTATGTAATGTATATAGATACTACTGACCATTCTGACATGATGAAGTAGGCATGGCCTCGTAGCAGACCATTGTCCAGCTCCTCCTCCATCTGACCAACGGCTGCCTGCAAACATTGTCACCAAACCATTTAACAACTAGTGGTGTGACAATTAGTGGCTGTTGCATGTGATGTCACTCACCATCCATATATACATCTCAACCCAACTTATGTGCGTTACCTCCATCATGCTTCACCTTAGCAAATATGCTTAGATGCCATGTGCATGCACACACATATAAGGCAGCATATATATGCTAAGTAAACATTTCTCATATTGTTCTTACTTTAAAATGTTGCCCTTTGTTTTTGTTGCAAAGAAAAATTATTTCAATGAAAAACACGCCAAAATACCTGACAACAACTTAACTAGTTTGTCATACGTGGATTCTAGGCAAATTATGACGTACTGGATCTGTCAATACAATGAACTGTCATTGTATCACAACAGTCAATTTGATGTTCTCATAGAATTGATTGTAAATTAAACTATCAATAGTTATCATCAATAGTACACTGAACTATCAATACTCACGGTAGTTTGAAAAATAAACCAGCAGGTCTACTTTTGTTACTGTAATACTGTTTGTAAAAATACAAATGTATTGGGTAATTTAATAATAAACTATGTAGCCACCATTCATTTATGGTTTAGGGCTACTTTTGAGGGTAATCACTATTCTATGATACCAACACAAAAATTATGAAAATATCACAATAGTATTCCAAGACTATTACAGCAATCACAATATTATCACACTAGTACAGTCCCCCTACTAACAATACATTTGTGAATTTGTAATTTTGTCTCCAAAACCAGTTCTCTAGTTGCACTAGCCTAACGGTTACATATGAAAGAGTATTGTAGAGATGACTTACATCAATAGAGCAACCCAGCAGGGAGCCCCTCTCAAGCCTTGAGCATGATGGGAAACATGTTACTGGGTAACTCATCACGGAAGTTGAACTTCTCTACCACGCCGCCTGTGAAGTCTGTCTTGGCTTCACTGGTGAGACCTCCAGACAGGGTCTCATAGCACATGGTCATCCTGCAAGGTTTAGTACAGTAAGCAATCAATCCGTCAGTCAACCAAACCAATCAAACAATCAATCAATCTCTTAGCCAGCCTGCCAGCCAGCCAGCCAGTAAACCAAGCAAACAATCAATCAATCTCTTAGCCAGCCTGCCAGCCAGCCAGTAAACCAAGCAAACAATCAATAAATCTCTTAGCCAGCCTGCCAGCCAGCCAGCCAGCCAGTAAACCAAGCAAACAATCAATATGTTAACCATTCAGCCACCAACCAACCAATCAACAACTGACCAACCAACCAACCAACCAACCAACCAACCAACCAACCAACCAACCAACCAACCAACCAACCAACCAACAAGTCCATCAACCAATCCTTCACTCATTAAATAAATAGATAAAATCAAATAAATTAATTGATTAACTAATCAATAAATTAGTTAACCAATAAATATATCAATAAATAAATAATCTGATATTTCATTCCAGATTGTCCATGTATGCCAGATACACTGGTCCATTACACAAACAAAAACTACACTGATATACCATTATATTCACACAATACTCTAGTGGTTGGATTATAGTGAAACCTTGACTTTGAAGACAGACCTCCCATTTCAAACGAACGATCGACCCACATGGAAATAACTAATCTATACTCTGGCAACAGCCAACCAATGATGATGCTGAAACAAAATTGACCGAAATGTAACATACAATCAGCATATCAACCCAGTTATAAGTGAGCACTTGAACTGACTTGGTGTATGCTTTCTCAAGAAGCAGAGTCCAGAACTCGTTTGATTGTCGCGAGTGCATGTAGATGAGCTGACCGTTCTTGGTGGACAGTCTGTCCACACACGCGTCCACCCACTGACTGTTACGAGTGCATGTAGATGAGCTGACTGTTCTTGGTGGGCAGTCTGTCGTCCACACACACGTCCACCCACTGACTGTACTGCCAGAACCGGAAGAGAAACTTAATAAGAACATAACTAAACGTATAAATGCATTTGAAAACAAGTGTTACAGAAAGATATTATGAGTTTCGAAGACTGAACATAGAACTAACAAATCACAGATGAGCTTGGTGTTATGCCCGGGACTTTATTGAACTTTGTAGAGAAACAGAAACTAAGTTATTTCGGATATGTGAAACGGCATCGATCTCTAGAGACTACTAATGGAAGGAAAAGTGGAAGGCAGCAGAAGCAGAGGAAGACCTGGGAGACAATGGGAGAAGGACAGAGGAATGGATGGGAGCAGACAACTGGTGAGTGGGGAGACTGGCAAATGAAAGAGCTGTCTATAGACAATCCGTCAAGGCTGCAACGTCCAGAAATTAATATGCAAACCCAACCAACCAACATGTCTATGATTTCAAACAAAGAACACAAACACTGGTCGGACACAAATAATTTGAGACTATTTGCAAATATGCACCACATTGATCATATACTGCCATTATCACATTTCAACCACAACAATGACCGATTATCTAATGTAAGTTCTGAAATGTCAACACTGCCCAAAATTAAGAAATTCAAGATGTAGATAAAATATTAGCAATCCTACAAGTCTTTCAACAACATACTCCTAATAAAATACCATATTACATTTTATTATTAAATGAATTTGTAATAGTATTATTAGACTATACAATGTATTATTATAAAAATAATCTGCTATATTAGTGTCATATTTTAACATAATACAGTTGAACCTCGCTTTACGGTCACCTCAGTAATACAGCCACCTCGCAATTAAGGTCACCCTAAGATAGACCCAAATTATTTTGTTACAGAAAAGTACAGGAAATTAGTCTCGCTAATATGATCACCTCGTTATTCAGGTCACTTTTGCCAAGTCCCAGAGGGTGACCTTAATAATGAAGTTCCACTGTAGTAGCATAACATTATTGTTATCAATGGCATTACAATATATATCATTTTATTGTTATAAAATTAAATTATAAAACGTCAATAATATTCTTACATCCTCGCGCAGTGGGTAGCCTGCATAGAGGCGTGTCCCCTGGGTGGCAGATGGGGAAGCCTTTAGTATGAGGGGTTGCACCGTATAAAACAGACGAAGGTGGACCAAGCTTACCATAAGAAGAAGAACAACTCTGATTTTAAACCCGGGGAAACCCAGCTCGTTAACCTTGTCAGGGAATCGGTCTAGGAGAAGGAAAACTCAGATTTTAAACCCGGGCAGGCCCAGCTCATTAACCTTGACAGGTAATTAGCCTAGAAGGACAACTCCAATCTTAAACCACCTGTTTTCTCACAAGTTGATGGAACATTGGTGCTAGAGGCTAGGCCCACCACTTATAACTGTGGTTGGCGACAGGAAGGGCATCTGGGTATAAAAACCTAAGCCAAACACCTAAATATGGCTGGATTAAATAGAGTGAACGTCCGTGCTAGGGCGTATCCTGTAAGCGATGCGTGAGACCCCTGCTTGAGCTCAGCGATAAATGGACAAGGGCTATCCTCTGAAGAACGAAGGTGGCTAAAGAAGTTAATCCAAACAGGAGAATGAGCAAGATTAAACTCGCAACACTGAATTTTGGGAGCATGACAGGAAGAAGTGAAAAAGTAGTACGATTGACGTTAAAGAAGAACCTACACGTATTGTGCGTACAGGAGACAAAACGGAAGGGGAGCAAAGCAAGGGAGATCTTTGCCGGATACAAACTGTACTACCATGGAGAAGACGGGACGAAGAATGGAGTAGGAATTGTACTATGTGAAGATCTGAAAGACAGAGTAGTAGCAGTGGAGCGACCGTGCGATAGAGTGATGAGAGTGAAACTAGAGATCGAAGGAGAAGTGTGGAATGTTATCAGTTGCTATGCACCACAAACTGGATGCCCAGAAGAGAAAAAGGAGGAATGCTGGGAGCACATAGATGGTGAGATGCAAGCTGTATCAAGGTGCGAGAGAATGGTGGTGGCAGGAGACCTAAGTGGACATGTGGGAAGAGACCACCTTGTAACCTATAACAGTGGGGGACGAGAAACCCAAATTGATTTCATCATGGTGAGGAAAGAGCATCCTAAGGAAGTGAGAGATAACTTCAGGATAAATATAGTGGAGAGACTATCAGGTAAAGATGAAGTAACAACGGAGAACGTGGAAGAATGGTGGGAAGAAACTGCGGAACAGATCAGGAAGTGTGGGGAGGAAGTATGTGGGAGGTCAACGGGGAAGAAGAAGCCTAGAGTAGAAAGCTGGTGGTGGAATGTTGATACTGAGAATGCAGTTAAAGAAAAGAAAGACAGACTGAAGAAATGGAAATGAACAGGAGCAGAGACAGACAGGGTAGAGTACAAGAGAGCGAAAGCAATGGCTAAGAAGGTGGTGGCAAGAGTGAGAGAAGAAGCAGTAGAGAGATTGTACGACAACCTAGAAACTAGTGATGGTTACGTACAGTCAAAAGTGCAACGGGAGAAGCATCGATGAAAGACGATGACATCAAAGAGAGATAGGGCCAATACTTTAACGAGGAAAACCCGAGAATAGAAATCGAGGAGAGGGATGTGAATCAACGAATGGTAAGGAGTATCAGTGATGAAGAAACAGAGAAAGCACTCAGAGGGATGAAAAGTGGGAAGACTGTAGGAGCAGATGAAATACCAGCTGAAGCTTGGAAATGTATGGGCAACTTTGGTGTAAAGTTACTATGCAGACTATTTAACTGTGTCATCACTTCATAACACATGACATCGGCTTGGCGACAGAGCATACTGGCCCCAATCTTCAAGGGGAAAGGTGACATCCAGGAGTGCAAGAACTACAGAGGGATCAAACTCCTGACGCACACCTTTAAGATATGGGAGAGAGTCATACACAAGAGGCTGAGAGAATGCACAGACATACATGAAAGTCAGTTTGGGTTTATGCCAGGCAGGAGTACCACAGATGCGCAATTTCATTCTCAAACAAACAGTAGAGAAACACAGGGAGGGACAGAAGTACATCAGAGTGGTATTTATAGACCTGGAGAAAGCATACGATCGGGTACCAAGGGAGGAGATGTGGAGATGTGCGAGAGAAAGTCCATACCTGTTCCTCATATTGATGGACGTATTGACGGAGAAGGTGAGAAAAGATGCACCAGAATCAATGATGTTTGCAGATGATATTGTGCTGTGTGAAGGAAAGGAGGTAGACATGACAGAGTACCTGGAGATATGGAGATGTGCGAGAGAAAGGAATGTACCAGAAAAGAACATCAGACTGATACAGGATATGTACCGGGGGTGTGAGACAAAGGTGCGCAGTGTGGCTGGTGAAAGCAGCAACTTTGGCGTAGAGGTTGAGTTGCATCAAGGATCTGCATTGAGTCCATACCTGTTCCTCATATTGATGGACGTATTGACAGAGAAGGTGAGAAAAGATGCACCAGAATCAATGATGTTCGCAGATGATATTGTGCTGTGTGGAGGAAAGGAGGTAGACATGACAGAGTACCTGGAGACGTGGAGGAAGGCACTGGGAGAGAGAGGAATGAGGGTTACCAGGTAGTCGACCGAAAACCCAATTCATGGACTTCAGGTTCGAACGGAATGAGGAGATAGACAGACCAACTGTAAAGATACCGGGAGACGAGCTGGAAACAGTGACACACTTCAAATATCTAGGGTCAGTCGTGGAAAAGAAAGGAGGCATGGAAACGGAGATCAAGCAGAGAGTGAGTGCAGCTTGGAGAAACTGGAAGAAATGCAGTGGAGTGTTGTGCGACAAGAGGATGCCAGTGAAGTTGAAGGAAAAGATCTATAAAACAGTACTTAGACCAGCAATGCTGTATGGGGCAGAGACCTGGGTAACAACGAAAGGACAAGAAGCAAGGATAGAGACGAATGAGATGAGGATGCTGAGGTGGATGTGTGGAGTAACAAAGAAAGATAAGATCCGAAACGAATATATTACAGGAGAAACGAGAGTGACATAAGCATCCAAAAAGTTAACAGAGAAACGACTGAAATGGTATGGGCATGTGATGAGAAGGGAAGAGGAGCACATAGTGGGAAGAGTGCTAAATGCAGAGATACCAGGAAGAAGAAGGAGAGGACGACCGAAGACCTGATGGAAAGACACATGCAGAAGAGACATGGAAATCGTGGGTCTGAGTGCAGATGTAGGGCAACATGGAGAAAGAAAATTACTAGCCATACCGATGACCCCAGATGACGGGAAAAGTGAGAGAAGAAAGAGAAGAAAGAAAGTCAATAATATTCTTACACACTGTCATATTATTATATGATATCATATTATTATCACTCACCCGACTGTGCGAACGGGTCCTGTTGTTGTTCTGTTGTCGACGAGCCATTCTGAAGTAGTTTGTCACTTCCGAGTCGATGTCAGATTCACTGGATGTCCACCCATCTTCTGCTTCCTCTTGCCAAACTTGCACTGTCCACCCACGGTAACCCCCAATTATCCTCGGATGATTCTTCTCAAAGTACGTATCCAACTCCTTCGCCGTATTTGGGCGTCGGCTGTAAACCATTCCCCTGCGAACAATTGAATACAAACGTTACAAGTGACACACTACCTGCCCTTGTCAACATAAAGACTATGGTTTATTATTGCATGTTTTGAATTCTTGTATTGATATTGTTCTTGTTAAACTAAAGACCTGATATATATTTTTAAAACTTCATTTACAGTACAAGCTTGAGTAAGAATGAAGATTTTGTCATAGTCTCTTAAGTATTTACTACTAACTGAAAATAATCAGTTGCATGAAACCTCCAAATATCTACAATTAGTAGGAAAACATAGGTTTTAAATATAGGAACATATATAAAATAAAGAAAGACCATTACAAATATAAAGGAATGCTATAGGCACCTACTTCTCAGAGAAAAAAATGCATGCCGTAAAAACCCTTTAATATTAATCAAACATGTATATCAAAAAAATTATGTAACATAATTTACTCTTGAAATATTAACAAAAGAAACTAAACATCAACAAAATAGATTCACCGTTTACCTGGGACTGAAGTAAATGTCCGAGACATCTATTCTATCATCTATGTGAATTGTGATGTCATCCCCGTGCTTGGGGAAGGTTGTCTGGTGATCCTGTCATTGAGTGTGTAAGTGTTGGTGCTCACAATTGAATCTACATCGTCATCGGATAAGATGATTGAGCTGTCGTTCTATGGTCCAGCTTGACTGTATCTGTTGACATATTTCACATCGAATAGTTCTGTTGTCATTGCGCTCAGTCTGCCTCTACTGTGGATGGGATATATATACATGCATAGTTTGTCGCATCTTTAGACTCCTTGGGAAAACTGTATGTTGTATCACAGAACATTCTTCAGAATAATTCATTTCTTATGCAAACAATTTCTTTTTGACATATCCAATATGTGATTTTACCTTGTAGTTGTAGAGTCTTTAGAAAAAGGCCATATGCGCTTTGAGCAGTCCTGAGGACTGGATAATGCGCTGTATAAGAACTTCCCTTTACTTTACCTTTAAATGGATCAGAAAAGCTAGAACAACAATCAATCGAGATGAGGTGAATCACAAACTATCTTACATGTACGATGACGTCACATGCCACATGAACTGAAGAAGTTGGTATGCTACGCTGACAAGACTCTACAACAACTAGGTAAAATCATGTAGTGGACATGTCAAAAATAATTTTTTGGCATAAAAAACGTTATTTTGTAGTCCGTTAAATATTTACAATAATCATAGACTGATGCAGAGACCCGTCACCCAGTCATTTGGATGGGCTGAGTCGGCTGGGAGTGGGTAAGAATTTTGAATGATGGGTACAAACCAGTCAACTTTGTCTATGTATAACAGGCTGTGTAAGAGGTGCCGCGCACACCTTTCTCTGACGTTGGCACAGCCTTTACAGAGCAGTTCCTGGAAATACTCTACACACCCATGGCGTGTGTATACGTTTGTCGCAATATATTCAAATGGATACTGTTTTAATGCAACAGTGTAGATACATTGTTAATTACTGCTGTTAGTCAAAAACCGGCAGTACAAAGACTTTTATCAGCACTATTGTCGGAAAGTTTCCGGCATTTCAATAATCAAATCGCCAAACGTATTTTACACCTAGTTAACATTGCATTAACTTCACCCACTAAAACTGTTTTGTAATATTTCGATTCAATGAAATTACGATGGCATCATCTTAGCCGAATTTACAGACGATATATATATATATATATATATATATATATATATCAACTGGCAGTGGATAAGAATTGTGTCAACCCGAATTGTGTCAAAATTTCCAGGCACATGATGCATGGCGCTGTCATGATGGGCAAAAATATTATCCTGCAATAGTCCGTGACAATAATCATGACTAGATGACAGACATTGATATATTCAAAACAGTATTATCAAATCAGCCACCCTAACAAAATCTTACCAAAAGGAATAAGTTATTATATGGTGCGGTAACCAGACCTTGGGAATGCTCAGAGCATTACACTTCACCTCCTGACATATGGGTTCAATCGAACACCACAGCTACAATCAAGTAAACTACAATATGTATATCGATATACATGCACTATGAATATCAACATATACTATATGCAAAATAGATTTCAACATACAAATATGAACAGTGGTAATTGTTTTATGTCGTACCAACCAGGGATGTTTCACATGAAATAATGAAAAATGTAGGAAACATTTGATAATAATAAACTGTTTTCTTTAAATGAAATGGACCTTACATAAAACGTATTTAATAAAAACTAAAAAAGAACAATTAAAAGTATAAACAATATTTTAAAATTATAATGATTATATAAAATATGTATATCAATAAATATAAGTAAATCATAACTGTCAATGGCTCCATTGTTTGCACTATTTTGTATTTATTGATTTATTCAATATAAAAATGTAAGCACGTACAAACATAAAATATAAATACATGCAGACTATACATTATAAATATATAAGGATGATACATGAAAGTACACGCACTTGTTTCCATTGAGGTCCTTGGACAGACACAGACAATTACATGACATATATAATTAATAAATTATGACAAAACAACAATGACTTGGACAGTAATAATAAATAACTATTATTAGCTTTGATCATGAGATCTGTTTTCAGACCAGAATTATTAATCTTTCTACCACCGCACACAAATCTATCACTGGCGCACGGCCGCACCCCCCCCCCCCCCCCTCGCACTGTCAGATTAATCCACCGGCTTAGCAAAGCAAGCTAGCGTGACATGGGCCATTTTGTTGATCCACAGTAAACGATAAATTTGACTCGCCGGGAATCAATGAAGCGAGTCGAGGCGACTTCTAAAGTTAGCGACTCAACGACGCAGCCGTCTAAACAGAAGCGACTCTCGGGCCGTAGCAACGGTGCGGGTGTCAACGCGTCCGACCGGCATGTTTACGCCTGCCAGGAAAGGTGTCCGGACACTTCAGAACAGTTCTACTTCCGTGTTGAACTTTCGCTAGAGTCAGTTCTGTGTAGTTTCTGGATAAGTGAAACATGTTGCACTTGACTACAGAAGTCGGCAAACCCGGGCGAACTGGTGAGTGACTTCTGCAAGCTATACTGCCTATAGTCTAGACAGCTGAGCTTGGTATGCAATATGGGGGATACTTGTCGTAGCCACACGAGCACTGCCACTAGCTAGGGCCTGGCCCTAGGACTAGGTCTAGGAGGCGTTTTAACAATCATGTTGGCATTGTTGCGATTTGTGTGGCACATTCTAATTGGATGCTGGAGTCTTGACAAATTCGTTACAGTCCAACACACGACATCAACTCCTGACCTAGGCTACAGTAAGCTTTCTGATGTACTCTTCTAGATGTGTTCATGTTTAAAATTAAAACATTCTTCTTCATTTACATAAATTGGTGACGTTTTAGGGTTTTGTAGAACTTCGTTATATATGTAGACGGGGAGGGACGGACGGAGGAACGGCCCTGCTAAAAAATTACATTTTACTATAGTGAACACTACATTTTACCACAACTTACTGTGGTGAATATCATGTTTTACCATAGTTTACCATACTAGGTCTATAGTGAATACCGCATTTTATTATGATTTACTAGAGTGAATATAACATTTTACTATGGTTTACTATAGTGAATACCACATTTTAGCACAATTTACTTCGGTAACTATTACGTTTGAGTAAGATTTACTATAGTGAATACCACATTTTACCATAGTAATGTTATCACAATATACTATTGTGAATATAACGTTTTACTATGGTTAACTACAGTGTACATAACATTTTACTATAGTTTACTATGGTGACTATAACATTATACTATGTTATATCACAGTGAATACTATGCAAACGGCGTCTACGTATGTCGTAAAACTGAAAGAATCAATGTAAACAATTCATTTAGTATAATGAAATACTTTATTAACTATATATACATGTTTACATGTTGACACTTCATGAATCACTTGGCAGCAATATTTTCTGCATCTTGGCAATGGTACTGGTATTTCCATATTGTGTCCATGAAGTGGCAAAGCTCTCACTCCTAGAATTTGTGTCGTTCTGCACATGTGTAATAAAAACAAACAGATTTATGTCTGAAAATGACAGTCTGCATATCAGGGCTTGCCAGTATACATGAGTGACCATACTTAACCAGTGGATGAGAATTAACTGGCTGTTGTCATTAAAGTGGCAGTAATTAAGGGAATCACCTAATTACTGATATCACCTAATTACTGATATCCCCTAATTAAGCAGCCCTTAGAGAGGACCAACAATTGAGATAGTGCAGTTGCCTACTGTGTCCTTGGAACTTAGAAAGCCCTGAGAAGGAAGATGATAACACAGATCTCTATGCATTCTATGGTACTTCATTGTGGGAAATTGTGAACTGTTATTCTAACAAACTTAACCTTAATGTACACTGTTAAACATAGCACCAAAATTGCATGTTATAAGTAGGCCTATACTTACATCAATCAGTTGATAAGTTTGCCTTACAGCATAATTTTAAGTATAATAAAATTACTATGTATTCATATATGCATTTCAAAAATGTTGATTTAACATGCTCAAGAAATAATCAAATTTTCAACACTCAATAACATTTCACTATTATTAAATTAAGTTTACCTGATAAACCTTAATGTATGATAAATTAAACTCATCATTATTAATGTGTGTTCTTATATATTTCATGAAGATGAAACAACATGCGTGTGCATCAAACTGCTGTAAAACAATAATGTAATACAAGGATTCTTACCTTTTGTCTCACAAAATGCACAGCATATGTATACATCATTTGACACCTGAGACACATTTCAATGGCGCTTGTTTTCATTCCACAGGCGTATTTCACAACGAGTTCGATTGATATGGCTACATTCAAGTCCATGTTCACATTAATAAACCCAATGGTCATACCCTGACATGATTTATAATAACAGTATATAAGATGTGCATTAGACTTTACCAGAGCACTACAAAGTCTACCTGTCACCTGCACTGCCCTGGGTGTCAAGGCACAGCAGGCTTGCTGGACACATGGGTTGCACTGGGCTACTGTATAATCTCTGGCCAAGGGAGACTGCCTACCAGGCAGTAAATGTGAATTAACTGATAAGGGCTGGTGTGAGTGGCTTCTAAGATTCTGACAGTAACTAGCCACAAGGGAAGGCTATTATATAAGATCCTACCTTTAATTTTCATTAACTACTTTCAGTTTGGACTACATCCTTTGGAAGTCCTGCCAGGATAGATAACACAGCTGCATAGTATAATTGTATTAAATAGAACAGTCTTAAAAGTAACGTAAACTTGTCAACTTTGTGGGAAGTATAAAGCCGAATGTCATATGATAATACTTTACAATTATTATTAATTATGCATCTGCATGTACATATGTGGGCAAATTTACCCCAGGGAATCATGCTCTACTTGCATGTGATTTATATATAGGCCTAATGTTTGTAAACTAAACTAAATATTGGGTATGTTTTTTCAAAATTATTAATAACAAATATTGAACAAATCATAATTATACAGTAGATATAATATATATATATATATATATATATATATACATACATATATCAGTTATCCTGGTAGCTAGGGTAGAATTGTCATTGTGCATTGCTGATAATGGTTTGTGGTAGGCAGTAGTTTTAAATCAATATGCACCACCAAATTTTTTCTTCCAGTTTCTTTGTCAATATTACAGATAATATTATATATAAATTTCATATGAGTATCTAGCAGTGTGTCATAACTAGGCAATTTGAAAGGCATTAAACAAAAACACTGGTATGTTGATCGTAAGTTACTATGAATGTATTATCGTTTGCTATATGTTATAATGTGGATTTACTATGGACCATGGTATCAAACAGTAAAAACATGGTAAAATGTAATATAGTATGATTTGTTATAATTTACTGTGGTTTTATTGTGGTTTACTATGTGTATTTTGAATTTACCATGGTATACCATAGTATAAGCATAGTAAAAAGTACAGTACTATGGTTTACTCTAATTTACTATGGTTTTGTTATGGTTTACTATGCTTACTATGAATTCACCACAGTGTATCATGGCAAACGTATGGTAAAATGTAGTATATTATGGTTTACTAACTTGCTATGGTTTTAATACAGTTTATCATGGTTTGCTATATCTTCATATGGATTTACTATGGTGAAAGCATAGTAAAATGTAATATACTAAAATTTACTATAACTTTCCATGATTTACTGTAGATTTATTATGGTTTACCATATTAAACTGTAGTACATTTTAGCAGGGGGAGAGAGGGAGTTAGGGGAGGGGAAGAGATGGGGAGAGAGATGGGGGACTGAGGAGGGCGAGAGAGAGGGGAAAGGAGCGAGACCATGTCTAACACTGTATGTAGACACACACGCACGTACACACACACACACACACACACACACACACACACACACACACACACACACACACACACACACACTAAACTATCATTAATTTGTGTTAAAATTGTCAGAGCTCGAGAGACGCCATTTCCCGGAGCTGTTCAATCGACCTGGGCCGGTGGCATCGCCAAAACCAAATAGAACAGCTGTAGGAAGAAAACACATCCCACATGGCTACGGTGACGATGTCGAGTTTATTCCACATGGTCGATATGTAAGAGAAGAACATGACGAGAGGTAGCTGATAGTAGTGTCTGGTGTTTCACTCTTTGTTCATGTATTGCATATATTTCCACTAAGATGGTATACAGGTCAAAGGAAATTCCCATTTTCTAAAATGGTACTGTTTCTAAAACAAAAAATGTTTAAAACATAAGTATCCGAGCAGCCTTCTGTGATTATTCGTAGTATTTAAAAACACCAAAGTCCAAATTTTTATTGTCTTTGTTGTGACAAAACACAGAGTCAACCACTGTGATTTTTTTGTTATATATTCCAACACTGATAATTATTTCCACCTGCTCACTCACAGTATTAGGAGTGGTCTCATAAGGTGGCGCCACTGGTGTTTCGCTAGCTGTCAACGCCATACTAGACCAACAAACAATTTTATGAGCTAAAACATTGAGTTTTATTGACAATGAGTGCAGGATATACAATGCCAAGTTAGACACCCCTCTTTGTGATTTACAAACGTAGTGTAATTGGTAGACACTAGATGGCAGTAGCTTACAGTTTCGAGTCATTAAATTTAAATAACAGGCCTTATTGTTTTTTGGCGAAATCTCAATATGTCAATATGCAATGCTACACAATATTTTTTGACTTTGCATACTCATGCGGCCACCTCGTACAAAGCATTGCGACTGGTTTATTGTGATTGCGTTATGTGTAAAATGCATATTAGCAGACCATCTCTGCTTTTGAAATACATAATTTATTTTGCGTGTTCATGACACATGCTAGTAGTTCTGTGTCTGCCCACCAGGTGTGGCCCGGACTGGGTGTCCAGTATAAGGAGGATTCCATCTCCACACAACCCCAAAGCTATTGTGGAAATCTGGCCCGACAAATGGAAATCACTTCGAACGTATCCGAGTAAGTCTGTTTTGTAATATGATAATATAGTCATTGTTTTTAATGACTACTCATATATTTGCATACAATTTTATAATTGTTATAATTTATGATCTTTTTTTTAAATAACTTAAATTCTGGTTTCAATGTTGTAAGGTTTTTCTGATAAAGTTGACTACAAACGAACATGAATACATTTATTTCAGGTAAAACCCATTAACAATCGGTACATATATAGGTATAAAAATACATAACTTTTAAAAGTAAATAAGTTGGAAATATAGATGCAAAAAATAAAATAAGGTATTAAGTTAATTTGTTTTATCAATATAAAAGTTAAAAAAAATATAATAAATAATTAAATAAACATGTTAAACATGATATAAATTCACTTCTAATGTGCTTACAGTTTAAATTTTATGTCGGGTATGCTATTGTATGATATAAAATGTTACATTTGATTATATTTTTGTGCAGATGTGAAGGGTAGACGGACAGACCAGGGGTGGACCCCCTATGTGGACAAGGTGGGAGTGGGGGGCCACAAGTGTGTCTTTAATGGAGTTCACAAGGCTTCAGAACATTCAGGTCAGGAGATCACACACACCATGCTGTATGGAAAGGGCAGGAGAGGTGAGTCTGTTACATGGACGTTACACAGCTTTTACAATAGTTGTTACTTATTTTACATTGTTGTTACATAAGTGTCCCATGATTGTTACGTAGGTGTTACATGGTGTTTCTGTGTCTGTGTACGTGTGTGTGTGTGTGTGTGTGTGTGTGTGTGTGTGTGTGTGTGTGTGTGTGTGTGTGTGTGTGTGTGTGTGTGTGTGTGTGTGTGTGTGTGTGTGTGTGTGTGTGTGTGTGTGTGTGTGTGTGTGTGTGTGTGTATTTGTGTGTGTGCATTTGTATGTATGCTTGTGCATGTGTGCGTGCATGCGTGTGTGTGTTGGTGTGTTTGTGTTACATGGTTGCTATATGGGTAGAATGATAACAACTGTGTAATACAGTATTGCACAGTTGTTATCTGTGAAGTTACATTGATGTTACATGTAGGTCATGTTGGTGTTTTGTGGATATTACATTATTGTTGCATGGATGTTACACAGTTGTTACGCATGTGGTTGTAATATGGTTGTTACATACACATGTGGATGTTCAAGCATATTACGTGGTTGGTACATGAATGGAAAATTAATGTCATGGGTGATTGGGTGTCATTCAGGTATCATACATTTTACACTGTTGTTACATGAATATTACATGGATGTTATTTGGGGGTTACCTATTGTATCAGTGAGGTGTAACAAATAACAACATGCATGCATACACACACACTCACTCACACACACATGTAAGCATGCAATTGCACACACACACATACTATATATATATCTATATATATATAAACAAACATATTAAAAACTGACAACTAATGTGATATACAAATGTGGTGATGTTGTGAAGGTGTTGTGGTATTATTAAAAGTGAACAATGAATGGATTTTTTATAAATACTATCATAATTGGAATTATAAGCATGAATTTAAAGAGTGAACAACTATGGATACATTTAAACATATATGGCATTTATTTTAAGTAAGTAAGTAACTTTATTTTTGCAGCGTAACAACATAACATACAGTTAACACATACTGTACATGTCTTACAACTGGAAATGTGTTACATTGTAATGGATGTCACTTGGCCAAAAGCCATCTTCCAGTGACATCACCGAACGTATATATTTTATGCGCATTGATATCAAATTTCAAATGTTTTGTTTCAGGAATGAACCAAAGGAATGGCTTGCCATGCGCTTCCTCTGGTGACAAGAGTTACCAAGCTCCCGAATATTCAGTACATTTTCATGAAGTTGGCAGCACCCTGCCATTGTTTAGCTTCGGGTAAGTAAATGTGTTTTTGTATTGTTTATTTTGAATATTTGAACAGCTTGTAAAAAGAAACTTTAATAACTAAATCTAAATTCTACATCAGTTGATAAGAGTTACTGGGTAACTCACTGGACCCTTGTATAGTTGATGGATCACTGCCCACTTTGCTTGCCCCCCATACCCTCAAACCCCCTGGAGGCCAGGTGTTTTGATTTAATATACACTGATTCATACTTGTCATGTAGTACAATGTTTGTTTCATTAATTAATTATACTTTTGTTGTTGAATTCACAAATTCAGAGTCACAGTTAAGCATAACATTGTTGCTTCTCTACTTTATGCCATAAGACCATCTTGCTTATGTAACAAATTCGTCCCAATTTTTTTTAATTGAATTTCTTATGAATTTCAGTGCCTATAACAAATGTTATAACAAATTTTCGGATATAACAAACAGCCCTGTCAGTCCCTGAGGGCAACATCACAATTGGGAAATGAGATTAGGAAAGGGTTGTAACAAACACTAAAAAAAATAGATTTAATTACACATTTGTATTATCCTTTCAGAGGCCGACCCAAGCACAAGCCTGATACCTCAGTTCCATTAGAATCAATCGCCTCTACAGGGTGAGTATTATACAGGAGTGTTTGTCATGGCTTGGCGGTACTATAGGGCAGTTAAACAAACATTTCATGCACACGTTAACATATGTATTGAGTTTGAGTTAAGGAGATCTGAGCATTTGTACAGAATTTGGGCCCATAACGATTTTGTTGTTATAACTATATGTTTGCCTAAATTTGTTAATTCATCATCCCACGGATATTTACATTATAAAAATATTGTGTCATAGCATACTTTTGAGGCCCAAACAGCGTTCTGGATTGTGCTGTTATATTATTAAATTTAACTAAAAGATAACGCTTAAACCATAGCGATATTTGAGATATAAAAGTGCCCAGAGAGGCTATTTTTATAGCATTACTATGCGTAAAAATGATGTTATTGAATAAATAAATGCATTAATCTATGTATTAAATTGAGACAAAAATATAGTTATAACCGCAAAATCTGGGCCAGGATTCTACACAAGTACCGAGATCTGACTTAATCTGGATAATAAAATTATCAATTATTAACATCTAGACAATGATGCTTTTAAATTAATGACAACGAGAAAGTGGCGTTTACCAAGTGTTTGCCTAAATTAGTGGCAGGCACGATAGCTATGGCGCCACCTACCGATCAATGTTTGGCGGGAATTATGATTGATCAGCAGGTGTCGCCACTATTCAAATTAAAAAATAATACACTAACATTTATAGACAAACTGTATAATGACAGTACTGATGGCATTAATGGAATGTTAAATCTATTTGTTCTCCTGTACGCAGATGACACTGTTATAAAGGCTGAAAATGAGCGTGACATGCAGAGGAATCTAAACCTACTGAATGAATACTGTAGCTGTAATAGACTGAAAGTTAATATCGGTAAAACAAAAATGATGGTCTTTGCCAGGTCTAAGACAAGGATACGTAACATTCCTACATTTAAATTTGGTAATGTGGATCTTGATCAAGTGGAGGATTATATTTATTTGGGTATTTGCTTTAATTGGAATGGATCCTTTGTTAAAGCCAAAAAACTGCTGCATGATAAAGCTTCAAAGGCTATGTATTCACTCACACAAAAGGGCAGGCGACTGAATCTACCAACTGATCTTATGCTTAAATTATTTGACAGGTGCATAAAACCAATTTTATTGTATGGTTGTGAAGTGTGGGGCTACGAAAATGTTGATATATTGGAGAAAGTGCATACTAAATTCTGTAAATTCATTTTTGGAGTGTCTAAATTCTCTCATAATATGTGGAGAGCTGGGAAGACATCCACTGTCAGTTACTATAAAACAAAGAATGGTCTGTTACTGGACAAGAATATTAAAAAGTAGTGAGGAAAAACTTAATAAGGTCATGTACACAATTTTATATAATCTTCATTGTAAAAATGTACACTCATCACCTTGGATTAAATATGTTAGTAACATCTTTCAAAGTAATGGTATTAATTATATATGGTTAACGCAGGATCATAAAATAGATGCCAGGATCACACACAAATGCGAATGTGATCAATTTAAGCAACTATGGCACTGCAGAATTGTAAATGATAATAATGTGATGTATCAACTTTTTAAAATCTCCCATGGAAAAGAAAGGTATATCGAAATCCTACCCGAACACTTAAAAATGCATTATTTCAATTCAGGATAGGAACATATAAATTGCCTGTTAATAACCGAAGAAACTTTAATATACCTAGGAATGAGAGACTTTGTAAACTTTGTGAAGGAGGTGTAATAGGCGATGAAATTCACTTTTTATATGAATGTACCAAATTGGACGACTTGAGAATTAAATATATGTCTTCATGTAATAGATTGAGTCCTAATGTATATAATTGTGTACATATGCTACAGACCAATGATCCAGACATCATTCTCAGCCTGGCAAAATTCATCTTGCATGGTTTAAAACTGTATGTTCGATGTTCTGCCTAGTGTATGTTATCCAGGAACCTGTATAAACCTGCCTTTACACGGTTAGTAGTTTAGACTGATGGGTAATTATTATCCAGACTGTTAATATTTATATTTTGTATAATGATTCCTGTTTTATATATGTATTTGTGAAATTGTGATCCTCTATGTACCACAGTATGTGGTTAGAGTGAATAAAATTCTATTCTATTCTATTCTATTCAAAAAACGCCATCTCTAATCGTGTAGAGGTTGGCAGATATTTAGGCTGTTGCCACCTTACTAACTAAATTCAAACAAGAGTCACACATTGTACGCCTTTGTGATACATTGTGGTGTATCTTTTGTAACTAACAAAAATATTATGTATTCTCAATGTTTTGGGCACTTGTGTAGAGTCAAGGCGTATCTCAATTTCATCGTTATACTTATAGTTTTGCCAAAATGTAATACCTCAGTGCGTTTATTCAATAATTCAACATCATTTCAGGTATATATGATGTTTTAAAATGTTGCATCTTATGACACTTATGACACAAATAGCTCCTCGGCTTATGCCAGGCTGCGTCACTGTGGCCTTGTGTTTCCGCTCCATTCGCATGAAATTTGCCATAACAGCGCATGTTGTTGAAAACCGTCCGCTAAGACACAATATTTTTTATATGTTTCTATGCCCGGGATTATGTGGATTGAGGGAATTAACAAACCGAAGTATCACATTGAGGCAAAATATAGTTAAAGCGGCAACATTGAGGTAGGCCCCGATTCTACAAAAGTGCAGAAATAAAGAAGTTAGCCAGTGCAACGAACAGTTATTGATGTTATTACAAAATTGTATTTAATAATTTTTCAGTGAGCCATACATCGTGAAGGAGAGGCGACGGAGGATGGAAGAGGCTGTGGGTGATGTTGAGGCTTTGGAGAAATGGAGGCCTGCCACTCCTCTCGTGAATCCCGCGAAGACATAGCACAGGCTAGGGAAGACACACACAACCTCCACATCCAACTGTTGTGATAGTGAAACGTTTAGGCAGAGAGACATAGTATTATATGCAGTTAACACACTGGTGACATATATTTGATTGCCGATTTTTATTTTGAGTCTTTAGTGTGGTGCTCCAAAGAAGTTACCGTTTTTGTACTGCATGCCGGGACGGAGAGATAGCAGAGGATAGAAGGTGCAGAGGACCAAACGAAGATATCTACAACGAATAACACGTACTGAAGGCAACGCAAAGTATTGGGTCACCAGTAACTGGGAAGAGCTAGACGTGTCAGTTAAATATCGGATGTAGACTTACCACATGCAGGCTATATTACAATATCACCGATCTCAGAAAGGACCAGAGAAACATCGTCAGAGGATATGCCTCTACCAAAGAGCGTAGGAATGCTCCCAGCCACAAAACTCATTGAGACAATGAAATACCGATAAAATGAAGCAGTATTTTGCTATCATTGGACCTGCCTTTGACATATTGCAAGCTGGGTGGCTGCATCACATGTGCAAGTATTCCACTGGGCCTACTTACATTTGTAGTCTTTTTGAACGCAGTTATGTATTGAATAATTTTACAACCAAAGCGCCATATATATACATATATATATATATTTGAATTGGAGCAAACTCCATCTGCTAGTAAAGTAGACACATTTATTAATAGTTATATTTCCGGTCACGACGGGGTGCCAAACACAAGAGAAGAATACAACATAGAATATAATTGTTCACGCTAACCTGAAGCTCAAATGTTAGGCCTACAGACAGGCCTACTCATTACTTCTGTTGTGCCAAATATAATCAACTGTTTACTATTTGTCGTACTTAGCTATTTAATTAAGAAAAACTGCGTTGTGTATTACTTCTGCTGTATAACTGTTAACCCTGGGTTGATGATGCGTTTTATATGTCTATGATATTAGATGCATGTATTCACATTATTTACATTGCACATATTTGTACACACACACATATATATATATATATCTTACTATGAACGTACCTGCTTCGCGGAGTAACGGATACATTTATACATTATATTATCTATTGTTCTAATTGTGTTTGTTCAACACGTACGTGTAAATTGTAATTACAAAAATCTTGATTTTAACTCAAGTGTCACGTTATTATTGAAAATTGCTGTGTACTGCGGGAATATCATGATTGATTGTGACTTCTGAAATTACAAAACAACAAGAACCGGAACATATATAGGCATGATGATAGGCCGATCGATATATATCTTCTTCCCCTTGCTGGGTGGGGTCCACATCACTCAATAGCTTGTTCTGCTTGTCGCGTTATTTCCCTCCATTCCTGTCTGTTGTCCACAATGACTTTCCAATCTTGGCTGTTCACACCTGTCCTCCTAAGATCCCTTTTCATGCTGTTGTTCCATTTCACCTTTGGTCTTCCTCTTCGTCGTTTGCCGCCCTCTTCTGCTTTCCATGCTCTTTTTGACAGTCTGTCTTCGCTCATTCTTTGCATATATCCTACCCATCTCATTCTGTTTCCCACAACTTTCATCTCTAGTTGTTTTTTCTTGCCAATCTCTTCTCTCAGTTCCGTCATCTTCCTTATATCTTCTCGCGTTACTCTACATATTCTTCGGACCCAGTTGTTCTCTGCTACTTGTAGCTTCTCCTGTCTCTCCGTCAGTGTTCCCAATTCACATATACATGCTGGCACTACGCAGGCTTCCAATACTTCCTTCTAGCTGTTTCTTCAGTTTTTTCTCCCACATCATGCCTTTCACACGCTGCTGCTCCTACTTGCACCCTTCTGTATTTCTTTACTACATATTGTGGTAAGTGATCGGCCACCAAATAATCGTTACGTCACGTCGTACTTAATCACGACACAGCCTGGTTCCCCAACGCTAGTTTATAGTTATGAACCAGTCTGTTCGTGAGGAAATCGATTAAGGAGGCTGTCATGTTGTACATTGTCGACATAGTAAGTTAAAGGGAATAAAAGAAACCTATTGCTTGAATTCATATAATATTACATCTTCCTGTATATTTCCACCAAGACAATAATTTTACCCGAATTCAATATATTAATACTTCCACAATTTACGCTGTGCAACTGGTCTTCTTTGAATATGCATATTTTTGGCGCGCTTTTCGGTATGCCTAGATGTGACGTCAGAGGAACGAATCGTTGAATATATTCTTTCAGATATTTGCAAATCTTTTGGGTGTATGCAATTTTGTCTTTTTTGCGGAACGTCCGTAACTACGTATTTCCCAATTTTTTATAACAATAAGAAATATATCGTATCTGTATTACCCAAGTCCTAAAACGTAGACTAACAACGCTTTAGTCTGTGTAAAAAAACAATTTAACACATAAATCTTGTCGCAGTTTTATGTCCCTTCTTACAAGAGCATGCGAAATGTCCCCCAAAAACGCCGTCCCGGACATTCCACCATGGAATATATAAGCAAATCGCAGCGCCGGCTCATGCAACCCACAACTCTCTTAAATGTACATTAATTCACGCAGTTCTATAGAGCAGATACAATGTATATATATATTGTAGTATTATGTAATCGGATAAATAGGCACTATAAATGCAAAGTCACGAACAGTTCGATTTTTCGCCACGTCCATGACTATTTATAGCTACTCTTGCGCCGTCTATTGATCAAGCCCTGATGCTTCCAGCTTATACCGTTAATACTCTAGGCGCCACCATAGTTAAGAAAATATTATAATATGGAAACATCAGTAAAAGTGTGTTCGATGTGGTCAAGTCAAATAGTCAAGGACTTTCTGATTGCTTTTTGGTATCATCTTTTGAACTCGTAAAACTCTCTAAGAAATTATCAGATTTGCGAACGGCTCGATATTTGCTTGCTGTTTACGGGAGGGTCGTTGCGTGCTTGGCTGCCAAGGCTGGGAAGAACACGAACTGTTCGCCGCCTCAGTTGCGCCGGACGCACAGCACAAATAGCAAAATTAAGAACCAACAAAGAAGATCGGGTAAGCAGCGTGCGTTGAGCCCCAATTCCACGTTGGGTCTTACATGGCTGCCGCGGCCTCGATGGCACATACTTCGTTGGTGAGGTTGTTCAAAAAGCATCAGCCGGAAAAGTACGGGTGAAGTACCCGCATCGAGTCGATGGAAAACTAAAATATTCAACTGGCCATCAGCCGAGGACATTGACGACACTGCCGCCAATGACATCTTCATGCCTTGGATTCCTGTACCGTGCATGACTGGAGGGTGCAATCGTACCCAGTACATGCTGCATGAAGGGCTACGGGATGAGATCAGCGCGGCCCACAACCAGTTTTTGAAATTCAGTTTGCACGCAGATATTTACAGATTGACAACATATATAAATCTAAAACGTCCGTGACGGCAAAAGTTCTTCGTTAAATGCGTCCACATTTATTGTGGATTTACGTTTTTGATGTGTGCGGATTATTGTTGCGTAAGAAAGTTGTTCTACTTGGTGGAACTAGTGCACGATGCAGGGCAACGTTAACTTGTTCAATAAAATTGGAATTCGTCATAGTCTTCTTCCATTTCGCTATAGAGTCTAATAGTTGACGCATATACACACATGAATGTAACGTAGCCTATATTATTACTGGCATGTAGTTTTTGGCTATCAGACGCATTCATATCACGATATATAATCAAGCAGCTAAGCTATATTTTATGTTTACTGCGTGGACTTAGAAAACAGATCAGAAATCGGAACGTCCGATTAGGTATTTTCCATGTTAAACGCACAAGTAAGCCTGTAAATATCGGAGTAATATGATATTACATCGTCGTATCCGTACAAGTACTCGCTTGGTAAGTATATGTTGGAAATAGTCTTGACAAATTTGAATAATTGGCATTTTTACAGTATATTCATAGGTGTCTTGACTCTCATCGTCACGCATTAACTAAGCTTAATCCTTTATAAAAATAATTTATAGATTCTTAAGCCATGGCATGCAAATGTGTAGTGGTATGGGTCGTATGTAATGACACGACCAAGACACCAACCAATGAGTCGCATTCACAAAAACGTCACGTCTGTGACGAAAATATGGTTGTTGGATACATGGGCGATACAACAGACATATTTGCTTCAGCAAGATCAAACTTGAATATGTTATAAGTAGGTATGCTAAGTAATTAGGAACAAATATTAACTTAATTTACTCTTGTGAAATGTTTCGATAGCTGTAAATTAAATATTGAATGCCAAGATGTTGTTGATTTATGGCCATGAATCATATTCATTGACTTAATCCAACCAGATTTAAACAAAAATGATAATGTGTTTCACGCAAAATAGTTGAGGAAATATTGTAATATGGAAACAAACTCATCAATAAAACGTGTGTTCGATGTAGTCAAATAGTCACGAACGGTCTGGTTGCTTTTGGGTATCATCTTTTAAACTCGGGTAACTCTCTAAGAAATGATCCGATTAGCGAACGGCTTGAAGTCTGTACGCTACATTATCTATCCAAGAATGGGTCACTATGAAATATAACGCCCTAGAAGTTTGATTTTAAGGACCCATTTTTTGGCGATTGGTACTATGTAAAAAAAACTCACCCACCTTTACTTTTTGCTTTTTTTACTTGGTGTGTTGCTCGACGAATGGTGTAAGTAAATAAGTTAATTACCCACAGTACGACAACGATGTTGATAGCTTGCCGTACGACAACTGGCTACACATGCATTGAGAGTTTAATGTTGTAACAATTCATGCATCACAATTCTAGCAATGGGTTCACACTCGCATACACACATATATGGCATCACTAACACAGAGAAACAAACCTACGATACTAGAGATCACAACGAACCATTCTATCGCGAAAACAGCACGCTTACCGATAAGTACAAAACATGTCTGATTTAAGGAAGACGTCATTATAATCAATAAAACCACACTAATGAATGACGCGTATGTGAGAGCATAGCAAACTGAAACAAGGTCTGGAAGACCCAATCCGTGGAAGCGTATCATAGGGAGCGTCACGGGCAATCATTTACAAAAATCCCCCGAAACCCGACAGCTTGTACAGTTTGTTTTATGTAGTAGCTCTGCGTCGAGAGGAGAAGATGCGTTATGGATTCCTATGAATATGCAAATGTAAATTTGCCGGAAAGCTCATCAGGGTAGACCGTTGTCGTGTGACGATGTGGTGTCGTCGTCGAGGCGACAAAGTCGCAGTCGATGGAGCACAACGGGTGGTCGGAATCGTCTGCGTGAAACGGAAACACTTGCGTCTCGTGAAGTGACGGCACTAACACTTGACATGTTTCATGGGTGGAAAGTGATTTAGCGAATATATCTTCGTCCAGTCGCCTAAACTGCGGTATACCTGCGCAAAGAAACATCCCATTTGATCGTGTAATTATTATTACATTATTACTAACAGTATATATTGCGCCATGTAGCTGAGACCAGCCCGTTCTTAAGCGCGTACACACATTAGAAAACATATTATATGTATATATATATATATATATATATATATATATATATATATATGTATGTATATATATATATATATTATTGTCATTTCTCATGAAACGTCGTCAAACAGAGTTATGTGGGGGAGGCAAAAATAAATGGGTTCATATAACTTCATACTTCCTGTCGTACGTTTAGTACATATTGAGGAAGTCAGTAAAGAATGCGTAATTCTAACTCCTGAAACTCACCCTTTTAGAGGTTGGCGAAACAGTAATTACACACAGCGTATAACTGCACGAATGCACATCATTTATTAACTTTACACTGCTGCTACGCGTGTGAATGATATACATATTTGTGTTTTTTTGCTTGTCGATATTAAACATATTTTTGCTTGATAATCAATACAGAAAACCATTTTCAGTTGTTTGGCATTTATATTATGGGGATTCTAGTATTCGACACACTTTCAGACTGTTATCCCAACAACACATATATTTTGTGCATATCCGTTTTTAATTATTAATCTGGGTATATATATTATAAATGCATTCGTACGCATGTTAAATCAAAGTTAGTCTATATAATGTGAAGTGTGAACGTTCTCCGTTTCAACAAGAAACGTGTCCATCAACTTCCAACTGTTCTGGGGAAGTAGTACCTCCATCGTAGTCTAATCAAATCTACGATATATCTAAATTTCTCACCTAGTAGGTTTTTTGCTGCGCTGTGAGTGAGAAACTCATTGTAATGACTTACAGTTTGCAGATATTCCCGCTATACGCAATGTATTCAACATGCGTCATACCATAGCATGGCCAGTTTTTGGCATACCTACCGTTACATGTATTCGTACGGTTTCACAGCCAAAACAAAATGTCATCAAACAGAAGTAAATAAACCGAAGTATATTGTTTTGGGCTCTACTTACCTTAGCGGATATACTTTATTTCCGTGTTATATATTTGACTAATCTTTAATGTTTTTCTCCAATACACAGTACGTGTATGTCATTCGTACGGTTTCAACAAAACCTTTCCTACAGTTACATTACAGCATTTCATAATTTATACCGTTGTCGCATATATTTCAAGGTATTCTACCCTAAATCTACACAGCATAAGCTTAGCAAATAATAGTTGAAAAAATCATGTTATTCTTTCCCCAACACTAAATAAATCAGGAAATGTATGGTCTTCAAAGGATCGTTATAAAGTGGTCAATGTCGGCCATTTCAGAAATATGTTACACTTGTATGAAACTTATAGTTTTTCTTAAGGTAAAGCAAATTCTTCGCGTCAAGAATGTTGGGTAATGCCTAAAAATGGCCCCTGTATCGATGATAGTCCTAAAAGCTTTCATGATACATACGTAAAAGTATATATCCCACGAAAGCTCTCATCAAGACGGATATTACGAACATATAATGCCAATCTCCTAAACTAAATTTCTAAGGATTTATAGCAATAAACACAGTTTGTCGACATTTCGTGAAAAATGACCATATATATACTGTATATATATATATATATATATATAATTTTTATGCATACACCTTAAGTAACTAAAATATATTATGTAGTTTCTAGAATACTAAGATAATTAAATTAATAGTTATAATAAATTAACATTAATTAAAATATTCTAATAAATTACATGTTCATAAAAGTGTCCTAGGAGTATTGAACTTAGAGTGTCTCTTTGACATGTTTTCTGGCAGAGTTCCAAAGTGTTGGTCCGGACACCGAGAAAGCCCGCCTGCCGTAGCGTTCTAGGTTGTAGCGTGGATCGAATGATAATTAAAGATTATGACAAGGTCTAGTTCAGGGGTTATTTTATAAACGATCGGCATTTGTAGTTCTTTGGATAGATGAAAGCCAAATTCCGTATGTTCGGACTGGATATTTCCAAATTGCATTGACCTGGTATAATTTAGTCACTTTGAGTAAGTTGACAACATAGCCTATCTACGTTTGGACAGTAGAAATAATAATTATAATAAGAATAATTAATTTCTTATATAGCGCCTCATCCAAATAATTGTTCTGGGGCGCTTTACAATGGTTAATGCAAATAAATAAATAAGATTATACAATATATAGTTAAAAATACTATGCAATCATTACTACTAAGTAAAATAAACTATACTGTCTTAAAATATATAAATAAACACAAATATGCAAGCTATTAAAACAATAAAATAGATTAATTATAATATTAAATGAATTAATAAAGTACTGTAATAAGAAAACACTTTGATTTGTCGGCGTCACATACATCCTATACGTTGTGTAATGGTCGTGTACTTATAGTAACAGTTATTTTAAATGTAATTTGTAATCCACATGTCTTCATATTTACAATTGTAATAATACCCAATAAAATCGTCGATTTTTGTTGGCCTCCATTCCATCACAGTTTATGTAAAACCGACCCCGTCTGGAATTGTTCGATCTTTCAATATGGAAAACGAATTAACACAGAAGATAGAACGAAAAACACAGTTCGCACGGACTAATACCGGAAACACCGACAGGCCTTATATCGAGTGGAAAGCGTGAATGAACTCCTTGGATAGTAGGTGGCTGCAGGCAGGAAAAGTCAATTTCCTAATGATATTTTCAAATTATTTTAGCTCGAATCGGTATTACGTTGGACGACCTCAATGCTTTGAGATGGAAATCCCGATTTTATTGGGGCTCCCATGAAGTTTTTTATTTTAAGCGTTGCGTAGAATGAAGGTTGACGGCTAAACCCCAAATTGCGAACATGCTATTAGGGCCTACCTTCTAGAACACTACCTATACTAGTAAAAATGCCTGTCGGACGGGATAACTTGGTCCTGACAGTCGTGATAGCTATATTTGCCAATTGTTAGAAAACACAGCATCGTTACGCCATAATAACACGCTGGCTTAGATAATCGATGGTTTCAGCGCACGGTAAACGTAGACAACCGCGTCATGCACGTGCTGCAGTTCTCGTTGCATGTTTAACATGACGAAGGTTGGTGAGAAAGGAAGTTCACATCCATCGGTAGGCCGTAGTCGTGATGATATGCAATTGTCAAATACTATTATTATTTCTATGGTATTGGCCATGAGGGTAGACGTACGCCTATTTGGTTTAGCGTTTTGTTGATGTTGCTAAGTGTCCATGACGCAGTGGCCGGTTTCCCGAAGTATTCGACGCGCGCGCATGGTTCCTGCGATTGTTAAGTTACCTTTTTCGTTTCACGCGCGCCTTACGTCTTACGTCCCGTACGATTGATTTACTCTGTATATAATGCCATATTAGGGGTATTTAAAAGATACAGGTGTTACGTTACACTCTAGGGATAGTAGAGTAATCCCTAAAAGTTTGGCGCCCGAGGTGCAAGCCGTCTAAGAGGAAACATTAACTTACATACAAATAAACATACGCTTGTTGGGTTATAGTTTCATATCAACTTGTAAAATGCAGTTTCTCGTTTTTTGTTGTTGCATAGACGCATTTTAGAATAAAAACTGCTTGTGTATGTAATAGAAGCTACGCAAAATAACTTTTAGCTCTGATCTCGTTCCCGTTCATATAGGCAGACTATACATATAACGTTCTAGACACAATGGATCAAATGAACGTGGTAAAGATTTGCAAGGGTTTTGGTTGCCCTTGTTAGTTAATTTCATATAATCCAATTTAGAATAGACGAATCGCTTACCCAATGCAGCCAGGCAGAGGCTATATCGAAGTAGGTTGACCACAGCTTCTGTAAGGCAGAGATTGTTCTTGCCAGTAAAATGAAAGTACATTACTGTTAAAACGACAGCCATCTTCGAAAACGGCAGTCAATTTGGTGGTGTTCAGCAATATTTCGAAAGTGTAACAATAACCAGCTCGTTTGATGAACTGGGTGATAACCTACTCAATTGGCGATGGATTCGGTGTCTGGTGGTTTCATTAAAAGTCGCAGTCGGTTGCTGGATAGAACTGACGGCGTATGTTCTACACTAACACAACTCCAGACTATTGCATCTTCCTGTTTAACAGTTCCATTAATAGTGACATTTCAACATATCAGTGTTTAGTGTGACCTACGTTGTGACGTATTGGTCGTACAATACAATCAAAAATAGATTAGCGAGCGAAAATGTACAACTCAAAAGACGTCCAAAACATTCAATTTAGCGGTCGGTTTCACCCTTACGTCTCGTCCGATCCCGGCTAGCTTAGTAAAGTTATTAGTTATTTTAGCACACGTAACAGAATAACAGAAAATGTAAGCTTTCAAACGATGCTATGATCGCCGGGATCGGACGATATATATATATATATATATCGTATATATATATATATATATATATATATATAAGGGTGCATGCAACCGTTAAATTGAGTGTTTTGGATGTCTTTTGAGTTGTAAATGTTTCCCTCGCTTATCTGTTTTTGGTACATATGGGTAACGCCACTGACACAGTCTTTGTTCAGTGCAACGTGATATAGATAGATAGTGCTCATTTTCATTACAATAGTTGAAATATTGTTTTCAATATGTTCGTACTATCTATGATCATGAATAACATTGATCAAGCAAACCAAAATAGTCAATTAGTATGGTGAATTAAATAATATGTGTTAGCATGGACATGTTAGTATGTGTTTCTATTGTAGAATGACTCAATGTCATTTGCTATCACGTATTACAATAGTTGAAAATGTTTATTTGATATGTTCCTATTATGTATTATCATGAATAACATTGATGAAGAAAAAACAAAATACTAAATTAGTATAGTGAATTAAATAATATATGTTAGCATGAACATGTTAGTATATGTTGGTAGTGTATACTAACTCAATACTAGATATTTGTTTATATGTTTATTTAGTTGGGGTTTGTTTTTCGGGTGTGTTGACTCGTTCGTAAGCGTTAATTACTATAACATTACTGTATTATCCATGTCCTGTTAAGTTATAGATATTCTCTCGGATATATGTCAATCCGAATTTACGTATACGTATCTAGGCTCGAAAGTCGTAGAGAACATGTGACCGGCACATTCTGGTTGTCTTAAAACCTGTAGTAGCGTGTTAACTTTTTCATGCCATTTTATCCGTATTTACGTGTACGGATCTAGGCACAACTCGTGTGGAGAACACGTGGCTCGCCTACAAGTTACGGAGCTAACCACATGTAGTGTGAAAAACATTGCGGAAACCGTCGAATAACGACTTGCAGATACACATCCTCTGTACATATCAATTTCTACTGTGTATGAGTCTTCCCCCGAGTTGACTGAAGTGACCAATCGCCATGTACAAAGGTGATCTGCCATCTCCGAGCGTGCTACCAGAATAGTTGCATCGATGGAAGCAGCGCTATCGCGGCAAAGAGCCAAAGGACTGCCCAAACAGCTGTGCAAAGACAACCAAGGAATGCCAGCGAGAAGCATTCCCCAACATATATGTGCTGCTGCGATTGGCCTGTACAATCACCGTAATGTCATGCAAGTGCGAAAGAAGCTCCAGCGCTCTACGACGCCTGAAAACCTTCATGCGTGCCAGCATGGGCCAAGAGCGTCTCTCCTCGCTTGCACTGATGCACATCCACTATGATGTTTTGTTGATGTCAATCAAACGGTGAATTATTTTGCAGACCGTTTCCCAAGTAAACTGCAACTAAAGAGTCTGTATGAAAGCTGAGGCAGCTGAACATTTTCAAGTGAATCAATCTGAATGTGACCATCTGTTTTCACTTTCCCTTCTGCTGCATTATAATTGAGACATATCTACTGGTTTCAATCAAAAGCAACAATTTTCGTATATCGTGCCATTAAAGAACCCAGTTTAATGTTGTTGCAATTGCTGTTGTTATTTTTGCATATGTAGCAGTAGGTTTGCCGTTTATTTGTGACATCACCTGCATCAATATTAGTCATGAAGTCGAGTATATAATGCCTTGGTCTGTTAAAAACATCGGTCTGCCTAGCGCGGCGCCATATACGTATCTGGTCAGCGTATGTTGTTTTTAGGAATATATATAGTATTTATATACTAAAATATCTAACAAAATATCAAAAACGAACCCCCCTGAGAAAAAACCTGGTTACGGGCCTGAACTTGATGTTAGCGTTTTTATATTTTTGAAATCACTGCGTTAGTTTACTAGAATATATTATTACTTGTTGACACGACGTTTTGTTGAATATGTTTGGATTTCGATCGGGCATGCGTTGTTTTTGTTACACGACTGTTCTGCAAACTGTTTGTTGACAAATGATTATTAATACATCCGCCAGAGATGCCGCGGGGCATTTCGGGTAGCCTCTATTACGTAACAAGATTAACAAGTGCCTTGTAATGTGGTTTGGCGATTTCCGCCGGATGATAATAATGCACCACTCGTGAATCAACATATGGGATATGAGTGTGTTAGTTTTAAACGTACTGCAGGTGGTATATAAAACGTTATGTAAATAGTAGTCCGTGTTTACCTTCATTCTGTGCAATATGAGACGAAGACCGATGATACGTCAGCGTGGGGTGAATGAGAGCTAGTTTAGTTCCGCTAGACGCCGCTCGGGCCTCTTTCTGTTGGTAAAAGATGGTCACCGTTATAAGAGGCAAATTAAAGCAATTCTTTGATAATATCAATCTCTTAATCTTTATAATGTACATACTTATTTATTAATCCTATTAATATGACTAATTCATGTAATTATATGCATTTATTTTATTAGAATTATGTTTTATTAATTACAAATGACCGTGACAATATATCGATATTTATAACCTCTGCGTACGCGGAATTTCCAGTTCGCAAACGAATTCACGGTCTATATATGGTAAACACATGAGTATTCGGTACCGTGCGTCAGATTTTGGTTACCTCCGCTGAGTTTCACGGGGCAAGAAAAACATCTAGTTACTGTTTATGTTACACATTCAACAACGAAAAGAATGAAAAGGGAAAGGGGCAAGCTATGGAATAAACGAAGAGTGAATATGGCGGGCGGCAGCTCATGTCTGTTGAAGTAATTTAAAAGTGTGCTTCAGTGAACATGCGTGCAGGCTTATACTCGGACTGCATAATTAATTATCCACGTGGCAACAATATCAAAATCATTCGTGTAAACACAACTATTTATCGGCGCATATAAGACCACAAGTACACATAAAATGAAGACGTAAGTGGCAGAGTATGTACTAATGGGAGAATATCACGTTTTGATATACTACATCTCGAATGCATTGTTAGCTTACAAAGAATCAACATAGGAGGTATTCTGGAAGGATTACAATTTAAATATCATACACAATAATATGTTCTGTCGTCATTTACTACATATAATATGATATGCTGTGCATGAAAATGAAAAGTCAAATATCGTTATGATCGGTATATTTCCAGCTTGGCTAAGATGTATATATCGTTTTGTAACGGAGATGCGCTCATAACGTGGACCGCGTATTAAATGTATCGTACAATCAGAGAAAACAATCCTGGAGTGAAGATTATCTCTTGCCTTCATAACCTCCCATGCTTTTTCTACCCACATGCCACAATGAAATGAATCAAAGAAAGTTAGTTATTGATCAAAACTGAAACCTCAACGTAGACTTTATGGCGTTTTTACTGTCATAATGTATCGTGTCATTTCAGATAACGTACATGTGTATTATTGTAAATAAACAATTACGCGCTAACTGAACACATGACAGCTGGCAGGCCGCAGGCGAATTGCTGTTCAGCGATTAAATTGGCGGTTGTACAAAACGGACATTTGTATTTATACAACCACATATAAAACAATAAAAACAATACAAAGGACAGCTTACTGCGATTTAATTGACGTGATAAATTCTAGTTAACAACACACTACCCACGATTCTGACATTGATATCCAAAATAGCGGTCATTAATACCAGTTTCACTCGTGGTGTGGCGCCACTGCAGATATTCATTTTTTGAATATCCTCCAAAACGTAACGGTATACGTTTTCCAGACGTCGTGAACAAATTCGACCAATCCTGGCATATACGATTATACCCCATACGTACCGTGTTCGGAATGAAGTTCAATGTGATAGCGCTGAAGACGTTCATCATGCCTATAAAGTAGAATATTTCGTTGTAAGAGTCGACTATCTCATGCACGATACCTGCGGAGAAAAGCGTTCATTCGGTTACGTCAGATTGCTACTAATCATTGAAAGCGGTCACTACCGGGACGATGTTATCACAAGACACTGACCGCAATGTCACCAATACCAGCATTACGCACATTGTTAACATTGTCACCTTTACCAACTTTGTCAACATTGTCAGCATTGCCAACATTGTCAGCATTGCCAACTTTGTCAACATTGTCAGCATTACCCACATTGTTAACACTGTCAACATGGCCAGCATTATCAGCGTTGATAGCATCGCCACCATTACCAGCATTATCAACATCGTAAACATTACAAGCAAATTCAAAACATGATATGGCCATGGAAATTGGGAGGTTTATGTGTCCACTAATACCTCTCTCTATAGAGGGCAACATGCTACCCGATAAATAGAACTCACCCACTCACTCAGAAAAAGTTTTAAGCATTTATATGTTATACCTCATGCACTACAAGCAGATTGACGTTCTTCACTGGCCAGTTATAGCTTCTCGAACACAGTTGATATTGGTGTTGTATTGTCTGCATAACTTATGTCAAAGCCATTCTGGAGCACACCTCAGTATGCCTCAGCATCTTCCACAATGCACCTCTTCAGATCGTATCTAAAAAATCCACACAATTGAAAGCTGTGGAATATGATGTTATTAGCCTTGACGTGGCACATTATGAAGATAGCATTGATCTATTTTCTTGTTATTATTGTCCTGAATACAAAGCAATTTTTGGTGAATATGCATTGATGTTGTCATCTACCTGAGTACTGCCATCTTACAGAAGACCTTACTTGAGAATGGACAAGGAAATTGTTCAGTAGCAGATTGATGGTGTTAACTTGCATTCGTTATTGTGTGTTGGGCCGATCACACGTCATTAAATGTGTTGATTGGAAACACATTTTGGCGGCACGTGTTAGAACAAAATGGTATACTCCATATATAACACGATTCCACAATAACGAAACTATCCCACTTTGTATATTTAAATGAATAATCTACACAACCAATCAATGAATTAAGTATTTATGCTGGCTAGTGTTATAAAATACAATATTCCATTGGTGATGCAATGGTGATATTGAAACGCACCTTAAGTGTATAAATTGACTATACATAAATATTGTTACGAGCAGACATTTTGAATGGATCGTGAGATATTGGGAAATATGGGGGCGATACTGCCTTGTCCCCTATTTATATGGATTTATTTCAAATGTACGGCACAATATTGTCATATTTCTGGCGAAATCTAGCGTATTTCGTCTAGTGTATATTACATTCCGTTGCCTGGCAGATGACAACGCATGACCTGCGTAGGAAGCGGGTAGATAGCGAGGTAGATTTCCGAAGAAACGTGGCCGATTTCGATAGATTTAGGCATATTTCGTAGCCTGACAGATGGCGACACGCTTCATCTTATTCGCCTTCTTCTTTACCCTTCTTCTCATTCTTCTTCTCCTTCTCCTCAATCTTCTTGTCTTTCTTCTTTTCCAACTTCTTCTTATTCTTCTTCTTCTTATTGTACGTCTTCTCCTTCTTTTTCGTCTCTTCTCCGCCTTTGTCTTGTCTCCTTGTTGTTGTTGTTTCTGCTGCTCTTCTTCTTCTTAACCATCATCTTCTTCTTCTTCACAATAATGTGGTGAGCTCTGTGCAAGAGGAACGTTACACAATACATACATGCGTGGGTCTGATTTAAAAGACAGGTTATGTCGTGTGATAGAAATGTGCACAGCTAGTTAAAATATGGATAAAACAATTCTGTGTTGTTGACAAAGGTGGTGTATGTGGTGTTTTTCACCCAGCCCTCAACTGTGGCTCTGAATGTTGCGAGGCTGCCACTCGAACGGAACAGGAATGCGATAGGCCGATTAGTCAATGCAAACTTGCATACGGCCTACGGATGTACATGCAATTAAATACAATTTCAAATGCAAATACAGATTTGAACGAAACCAATTGGCATGTCTGCATCCGTGTCATTCCGTTGTAACGGGCCGAGAATAGTTCCGTGCAAGAAGCAGGTGCCACGAATAGGCGTTGCTCATTACGTGATTTCTGTTAGTACTACATTAAAGTTTAATGTATTAATTGTTATAATATATAATATTAGCATATATGTAATAATGTGTGTGCAATTATTTGGAAGAAAAAATACAAACAATTATAAAACACACACTAAAACTTTTTACTTCTCTATTATGGTCAAGTTGTTCACAGCGCTTGTCCGTTTGCCGTACTTCTGACACGTCACTACTCTAGGCCCGCTCCACTGTCGCCGGACTGCCTACCTGCTATGTCAGGCCCCGCTATGAGCGGTAACGCTAGCAGGGCGAACACGGACGCCAAGCCGTGCGCCGTGTTGTAGACACCGATAAAGTCGATCATGATCGGCACGATAACCGTGATGAGGATGCCGTCTGCGACGCCGAGCAGTATGCATATGAAGATGAAGAAAGGTGTCCCTTTGATGAAGGGTAGCGCCATAAAGCCGAACGCCTCGATAAGAATGGCGAGCTTCTGCACGACCACCCTGTCGAAGACACAGAGATCGAGAACGAAGCCCATGAGGACGCGGGCGACGAGGGAGGACGCAGCCAGGTAGTTGGTCGTCGTCGAGTGGCTCAGGTCGGGCGCCAACTTGTTCACGTGGAACGGCTGGCACACAGACGCATATTATGGGCTTATCGACGACCGTTCCACTAATATAAACATGCCGTTTTCATAAAAATCTTAAGAAACATTTGCGAAAGATATCCATATCGTAACTCCCTGCCACTGATGTGTATCATGTTATACAAATAACTTGTCAGAAAGGTTGGTTTTAGTGAAATGCTTACAGTTTCCGTACGAAAACACAGCGCACCGCGAAAGGTTTGCTAACAGTGTTAAGCATGCGGGCGGTTATAACCAAAGAAAAACAGATGTTAGTGCATGTGACGTTGTAATATAAAATCCTGCAGTTGTAAAGGAGTGCAGTTCCGGCCCTTAATGCGCATGTCTGTAAATTAAAGTTCGCTTGGTAAAGAAATATTTTCCCCCGAAACATAGATTATTTTAGCTCCATGTATGTGTTTTGTCCTGAATACAACTTACAATTAGTTGGTTAGCATAACTATTTCCACATATATCCTTCTTCCAAATGTTTCAGATGAGCAACATTCAAATAATTGTATACCCATCTCATCGCCAAAATCCATAAGAACGCTTAGATTCATATTGTAATAATAATAATAAGATAACATCTATTGCGCCTAAATCCTTGGAAACCAAGCGCAGAGGCGCATCAAGACAAAAGGATTGGTCAATCTCAAAATCCATAAACAATTTTCCAGTTGTCAACAATGGGTCAAGGCGCTATGGAGCTATGGTGGATAAGCAAGGTTGTAAAGATAATTTTTTTAATGACGACGGAATTTTTTTATATTTTCAACTGATCTAACACTAAGAAGGAGCATATTCCAAAGAGTTGGTGCAGTAACAGAAAAATAACCCTAGTTTCAATGTTAGAATGCAAATAAGATGGTTGCTTACTGGACAGTGTCTGGTATGTAATACTACAAATCTTAAATATTATACGATATCGTACAGGAGGCCAATGCAAAGACTTCAAAAGTGATACAGAGCGAGAACAATAAGGAAACTACCCTACCCAAACAATTTTGGACACGTTGAAATGTTGTACTATCCTCGCTAGTGACATTATAAAGGAAGGAATTGCAATAGTCAAGTCTGCAGCTAACAAACGCTGTTGCAATAGTTTTAGCAACAGAAAATTACATATACCAGCGAATACGGCGAAGATCACGAATATGATTATAAAAAACAGCAGCGACTCGTTTGAGATATGTGTTGTCTGAAATTGAAGTTACTATCAAAGACAACTCCTAGATTCCACACCGAGGATGCTGGCATGATATGCTGATTTAAAATACATGTAGGGAAAAAACATCAAGTTTACTACGCTACATTGGAGTACCAATAATGATCAATTCAGTTTTATTTGCATTTAATTTCAATTTGCTGTCAGTCATCCAGTGGAAGATATATTAAAGGCAATCACTAAGTTAGTTAAGGGAGCGATTGGTATTCGGGGTAGTCAACGAAATGTAGATCTGAGTACCATCAGAATAACAATGAGGATCCAAGTTATGTCTTTGTATAACAGCTTAGTGGAGTGGTATAAAGAGTAAAAAGCAAAGGCCCAAGAACAAATCCCTGGGGAACACCAAATAAAGTTGGTAGAGCAGCCGAAAACGAGTTCCCAATCTTGATGGTTTGGTATCTATCAGTTAGGTATGAAGAAAACCACCTTAAAGCTGTGCCAGATATGCTGTACCACTGTATTAAGCGTTCAATGAGAATGTTGTGATCAATCGTTCAAAAGCGGCAGAGAGATCTAGTAAGGTAAGTGCAGTCACTTTACCATTATTAATGTTGAAGTTAATGGCATTGTGAACCTCTAAGAGGGCAGTCTCTGTTTAATGAAACTGTCTATATGCTGATTGTGACACATTAGTTAAGACATTTGTACTAATGTGAGACCTTAGACGACTTGCTACAACCTTTTGTAGTATTTTGGAAATAAAGCTAAGGTTAGAAATATGTCTATAACTGTTTAGATCTTGTTTAGGCAGAGATGACTTCTTAAGAAGTGGTGTGACATGGGCGTATTTGAAATCATCAGGAAAACAGCCAGAGCAAAGTGATCCATTTGTAATGTTTGTTATAGGTAAAATTAATGTATCGAGACCTGTTTTTAGCAGTATTGTTGGAAATGGATCAGGTTCACAAGACTTATTTGGGGAGGACATAATTATTTTCCTAACTTCATCAACTGTTGCACGTTCAAATGATACAAGTAGAGAATTTACTTGTGGAAAGTCCACATTGAAATTACTTAAAGTATGACATGGGAAAGCAGAACGAATAATACTCATTTTATTCTTAAAGTTACTAGAGAACGAGTCACATAGAGACTTAATTGATACATGATCAGGTAGCGATGGAGTAGGCCGTCTGTGTAGAATGTTATTGATGCAGTTCCATAACTGATGCGGATTATCAGACTTATTTATGACCATATTTATATAATAATCTAAATTAACTTTGGCCATTTGTCTGTTACAGGGTTGACATTGCTTATACGGACTGTCGATAGGCCTGTCAGTTACAGCCGCTGGCGCGAATTCGTGGTCTTGAAAGACGTTGCGATTTACAGGGTAAATACCTGTCTTACAAAATCCGTTGGCAGCAGCCAGCGCCGTGGCTGATTTGAGGTAGGCTTGGTTGAACAACCCTGTCACCTGGAACACCGACACAGTCCTGCCTGGGTGGTTTCGTAACCAAGTCTCAATGGCCTGCGTATAGTAGGTAGACAACGGCTTCATGACAGACACATCCAACGTTTGTAGACGGTGCGAACAATGAGACGGAAGGCATAGAATGTGCTCTCTGTTGTCTCTGGCGTGGTTGATGACGTTGATATTCGTTGTGTGGGTGGAGTGACCATCGAGGGTAAAAGCAGCATCGGGTTATGCTTGGAAGCACCGGTCACCCTTACGAAATGCTCAAACCACTGCATAAAGATTTCACTTTGCATCCATCCACTCGTGTTGCAATGAAGATCGATCCATTTGGTGCGCCGTCCATTAATTCGGGCTTCATCCGTTTTCGTGGGAACACAAAGAGGGGTGGAATGAAAGAGTGAGTGGCACTCATGCATATCTCAATGGTGACTAATTGACCATGTTCCGCCGATGTAATTGCCCCGACCTGGCGTCGACCTTTTCTAGCTAAAATTCTTGATGGCCTGCTCTGCACAGTCGTCATTCCCGTTTCGTCGACGTTGTAGATGTTGTTTGGTGGGAATTTCCACAAGAGTTTCCCGAACGTCAAAGAATTTCCCAACTGCTTTTGTTAAACCCACGCGCTCTCACTTCTGTCGTTGCTTCTAATGTTCGAACAGATATGACTGGATTTCGTGCCAGGAAACCACTGACCCAGTCTTTTCCAGCCATCTCATTTTTGAAACGGTGCGTCAACCCATTGCGCTCAGCTAGATGAAACGATAGTTTTCGATCTTCTGTAATTCCGACCACCATCTCTTCCATCTCCACTACATATTTCACAAGGTCACGCTCTACGGCTGGAGAGAATGTCATCTCCACTATGTATTTCACCAGGTGACGCTCTGTGGCTGGAGAGAATGTCATCTCCACTACGTATTTCACCAGGTGACGCTCTACGGCTGGAGAGAATGTCATCTCCACTACGTATTTCACCAGGTGACGCTCTGCGGCTGGAGAGAATGTCATCTCCACTATGTATTTCACCAGGTGACGCTCTACGGCCGGAGAGAATGTCATCTCCACTATGTATTTCACCAGGTGACGCTCTGCGGCTGGAGAGAATGTCATCTCCACTATGTATTTCACCAGGTGACGCTCTGCGGCTGGAAAGAATGTCATCTCCACCATGTATTTCACCAGGTGACGCTCTACGGCCGGAGAGAATGTCATCTCCACTATGCATTTCACCAGGTGACGCTCTACGGCCGGAGAGAATGTCATCTCCACTATGCATTTCACCAGGTCACGCTCTATGGCCGGAGAGAATGTCATCTCCACTACGTATTTCACCAGGTCACGCTCTGCGGCTGGAGAGAATGTCATCTCCACTATGTATTTCACCAGGTGATGCTCTACGGCCAGAGAGAATATGATCTCCACTTGCATTTCACCAGGTGACGCTCTGCGGCTGGAGAGAATGTCATCTCCACTATGTATTTCACCAGGTGACGCTCTACGGCCGGAGAGAATGTCATCTCCACTATGTATTTCACCAGGTGACGCTCTACGGCCGGAGAGAATGTCATCTCCATTATGTATTTCACCAGGTCACGCTCTACGGCTGGAGAGAATGTCTTGGAAAAAACCAATACGAAGAAATCAGTTTATGTGATTGTGTTGCTGTGCATTGTTCCACGGCCGAAATGGCCAAAGCCATTGAGTTTGTATCCCAAGCATTTCGGGTCGACTTTCAGATGTATTTCCGTGGCATATTCTGAAAAACATAGTAATTAAGTAGAATATCCAATGCAACGCACCACGCTTTACAGAAAGTAATTAAATCACCACATTGTAGAAAAACAACGTCAGTGATAACAAATTATAGTTTAACAAAAAACTAAGAACAGTATGATTAGATATACGTTGGGTAAAACGGCTCCAGGGGGCCGTTTTAACCCACCGTTGAGTGGGCCGTTTTACCCCACCGTTGAGGGGGCCGTTTAACATCACAGTGACAGCGTACTGAATAACCCGGTTTGAACAAAAATATGTGCATATTTACGGTACAATTGTGTAAATTAATGCTGTCCCATGGATTAGTTATCAATAGTATACCAAGGTATACGCAATATCTGATTGATATTCTTCATAAATGCTTAGGAAGTCACGACACTCACCTTACATCAACACAGAGTATGTTTGATTTTTTTTATTCTTCGGCATCTCAACACCGTCGCTTGTGGAACGCCATATGCCATGTGACCTATGTCAAGGTCGGAAACGTTGTATCTGATCGGCAAAAGGCGACGGGGCATTATAGCGGAGATATAAGGACGTGGCCGTCTTAGACGGGAACCGTTTTACCCCCCACCTTCCCCTACACAGCGAACATCTATTTCCAGACATGCGCAAACAAAGGCCGAATGCCACCGGAACTGCAGTATTTAATAGCTGCAGTATTTCATGCTACAACGTAACTGCCTTGGCAGGTCACGTTCAATTCCCGTATGTCATGCACATATATCAGCGACTACATCTCGCGAGATTCGTAGTGATGCATTTTGGAGTGGGGCGGACCACGACCCGGTAATTATATACACAGAGCAGGTTGCGTGCGTCCCCTCCTCGCTTGAATGTAGTTCCACCGTTCGCTTAGCTTAGCTAGCTTAAAGTGAGGCAGTCTGTTCCTCTAACCTAAATTAGCCAGCGTAGCTTTGCAGGAGGAAGTCTATTGTGTTGAAAGTGGGAAATGGGAAGTCGTTGATCTGCAAAGAATATCGCGGTTAACTCAGTTCGCTTTGGCATTATTGCCATTAAAGCTTGCTTTGAAACTGGATCTGTTGTTTACTATTTGAACATGCTCCGGGATCGTATCTTCTAAATTGCAAAAGTTGTTACTGGCTTACTAAACAGCAGTTGGCTGGCAGTATACATTCAACATAGTTATTATAACTTAAGAACATAATATTAATTAATTCATGGAATAACTAGGAACAGTCGGCCTCCTTTCAACCACTGACGTCAGAGATTAATATCCATGGAGTAATGATGCAGCGCTCCATCAGTGATGAAGCAGTGGTCGTTATTTCGGAGCGAGACGCTAAGGAACACATATTCCTACCAATATAAACTATTACAAAGTTATGCGTATAGCTAGGTCACATTATTATAATTACATAAAATAGTTGCTTTTAACAATATATTTAACAAGATTGCCAACCAAACATAGAAGCTCCAGGCGGCATGTGGATAATTAGGTAAGCCTTGCGCTCTCGATAAGCCAAAGTTTGGTTTATCGAGAGTCCAACAAGTTTTCCACATACGTATAACCGACCTAACAACTCGCGTAATTTTAAAATATTTTATTCTGTAAGAAAATTTCCACCTATAAATATCTCTCTACGAAATAATGACCGCTTCGTCGCCGATGGGACGAGTGCGTCATTACTTCATAATTGTCAATCTATTATGTCAGTGGTAAGGGATCATCTCAGAACGTCGGTCTCCGATATCAGTCGGGAGGAGGGTCTGGGGCAGTTTCGACCTTCGTCGGACATCGATATGTTATGCTTAGGACTGATACTATTAAAATGTTGATGTCATCATATCAAACTTTCGTCTGAGAGAGGGTGGGGAGCTGAGGCCAAATGAAAGTAATTTTGTATGATATCGGACATAGAAGTTCTGGGATGATCCCTAAAGCATGCGCCATCTAACGAACACTGGAACAACATTTAAGCTTGGAGGGATTCGCAAAATGCTCTCTTACATACACATGCCTTGAAGGGCCTGTGCAAAACGCTCTCTTACATACACATGCCTTGAAGGGCCTGTGCAAAACGCTCTCTTACATACACATGCCTTGAAGGGCCTGTGCAAAACGATCTCTTACATGCACATGCCTTGAAGGGCCTGTGCAAAACGCTCTCTTACATACACATGCCTTGAAGGGCCTGTGATACGGTTCGTAATATTTCTTTTTAATACGTCATGGCGCGGTCATCGCTTACAAAATGACACTTGTGATGACAGCGAAACTGTCACTTACGCCATCGCATATGCAATGGGAGAAAAACAACTAACCTATCCATCACGTGGCTTGTTGCCTAGCATAAGGTCCTTCAAGCTATGAAAATGGATGCCGAACACGTGGCGCGTTCAGACATTCCATTGTATATTTTGTTAGAATTCTGGCCACAGAAGTGTTTTTTTATGACAAAAACATAATATAAAGTTGTTCATGCGAGAACTTCATACGGGAAAGGTTAGCTGATGTTACACTGCGCGCGTGCGTCCGTGGGTGCGTGCATGCGTGCGTGCGTACGTGTGCGTGTGTAAAACAGACAAAAGATGAAAGTGAGCGTTTTTTCAGGAGAAAAATGAAAGTACAAAAGATGCAATTTGAATTAATTAAATTCACCTCGTCCACGTTTACCTGCTACAAAGAACTTCTCCAGACATCTTGTGACCCTTTTCGAGCACTTTTAACCTCGTAGACCTACTACGTCATACATGTATCATGTGTGGCCCCCTTGATCTACCACGTGATTTCTGGAGCACGGATAACCCCTCTGAGCTAAGACGTCATATAATCGATCACTTGTGACCCCATTGACGTACGTGACATGTCGAGGACATGTGACCCCTATAACCTACCACGTGATAGTAGAGCGTGAGGAGACCTAGGCTGCACAACTGGAGTCCGACAACCCATATCAGGAACCCGGGTATCTTCCAAATGGCCGGCCGGAAGGCAACGACGAGGAAGCGCCGGTAGCAGTTGGTTGCTTCGGTGGGCCTGGAGTGGTACAGCGGCGACCACGCCCACGACGTCAGCATGATGCTACCGAGTCCAATGGCGAACAAGAGGAACATGTGACGTAGACCGTGCGACCCAATCACGGCCGACGTGATGATGGGCGACGTCAAGACGGCCACAGAGGAGGCGGTCAGCAGGACGCCAATGGCGCGACCGAGACGTTTCTGCACGAAAAAAGTAAATAATAATATACATTTGGATTTAGGGGAAATCAAACTTACAGATACATATTTTGGGGGAAGTCGGTAGACCAATTGTTTAACATAACTTGATGATGTTGAACGCAATGTTGTCTTGTCATTCTATGCCTTTCAAAATGGCACCTAAAATGGCCGCCATCGACGTAATAACTGCACACAAATTGCAGTTAAAACATAACACACTGTCAAAGTGCTTCAGCATATCTAAGAACATTCTCAAAAATCAGAAATAGTTTTATCAGAATATTCATCATAATGTATGGCATCCACCTTGGATTTCAATGTATTGACAGTTGCCAATCACAATTCGTCTTAATAAATGAAATGCCAATACACTTGAGCGGTTTATTTTAATTCCAACACACACCTGCAAACATTGCCCAAAGCCATATATGTATTATTAAGGGTACTTTGATCTTGGATATTTAACATATTTACACTGCTGCATTTACACAACCAACAGTACATTTCATCATATAATTCAACCGTCCGCCCGCCCGTCCATTCATTCATTCAATCAATCAATCAATCAATCGTTCATTCATACAATAACATTGATGAAGACGACCACTTGAAATACCTCTCTGAATGTCCAAAGCTTCCAGCTTAATGGCGCAGAAATACTGTTGTTATATTATTGTTGTTCTTATTATTATTATCATTATAATAATAATAATAATAATTATTATTATTATTCAATTGCCCCCATTTTGAACAATACAACTCCCCGCTATGTCACCAACTGATTGAGCACGGAGCGGACACGTGCATCAGGCCCGACGTGCCTCGAAGAGATGCCACGTGATGGCCACGCACTGCAGGTGGGACATCGCCATGCCGAAGCTCGTGACGATGCCGTAGGCGAAGAACAGGAAGAACATGTTGGTGGCGAAATAGCTGAGGAGGAGGCCGACGATGGCGATGAAGGCGCCGATGAAGCAGGAGAGCTGCATGCCGAGTATGTCCTCGAGGAAGAGGCCCATCGGCGCCAGCAGCATCAGCGTGAGAACCTGCAGCGAGCCGAGCGCCGCTGTCGGGGCAAACAGAACACCAGAAATCACATTCATGATAACTAACGTTATTTTACTAATACATGTAACTGTCAAACGAAAATTGTTTTTATAAAAAAAGTTTTACTAAATTATAAAATTATTTATTATTATTAATCATATATATATATATATATGATTATTAATAATAAATAATGTTATAATTTAGTAAAACTCTTTGTATATACACGTATATATATATACATATATGTATATATATATATATATATGTATATATATATATGTATATATATATTTATTAATATTATTGGTATATCATTGTAGTACTATAGTAATATTTTATCATTCTTATTACTAGCACCTAATATATTGATTTAGTTATTTCCTTATACTTAGTTATTTTCCTTATGTACAATTTTGTTACTGTACTTATTTTAAATTATTCTTATTACTGGTATTATTTTAATACATGGTTTTATTTATTAATTTAACAAATTAACGCTATTTTATGTAGTTTAGTATATTGTGAAGCGAACAAATTTGGATCTGGCTATATAAAATTGTCATAAGTCCACATGCGCCATCTGTGAATGGTCCTTGGGATTAGATGGACTGGTCGAAGTATTGCAACATGCTGGCATGCCGAGCATTGAGGCCATGCTCTTAAAATCGTCGCCCATCTGGACCGGCCACGTGGTACGCACGGACGACGAGAGACTGCCAAAATAGTATCAAGAGACGCATTGATGTTGCTGGTCGCGTTAAAACAATTTGGAAGGAGACAGGTCACGATCGCAGCACGTGGCTTGCGGCTGCCCGACAAGCAGCCATCAATGCTGAAGCAGCAGGGCAGATGATACTGAAACAAGCAGACAGCGTCGATACCAAGGAGTGAGCACACTAGCAGCACGTACAAGCAGGTAGTGTGCTTCAACATTCATATGCCGACAGTGTCGGCGAATCGTTGCTGCCCGTATTGGACTACTGTCACACGGGCGAGCCCGTGGACACAGACAGTAAGGAAACACACAAAACCAAGAAGATGGATTCAATTCATCCTCAGAAGCGAGGAGACCGCCGATGGTGTGTGAGTAATTGGCTATAGAGAGTGGTTTATAGACGCGAACGACAAGTCTTTGCACAGTAATTATAGTGTGGCTAAATGCTTCACAGAAACATCGTGTAGTGTTGGGATGAACATTTGCCGGGGCCTAACACCGCGCTATGTACTATGAACGTACATTTTGTTTTTACGCCTTTATTTGTTATGGATGGCGTCTGCTAACGATATTCACGTGTATACCGAGTTAGATCATGTTATCAAAAGAAAGACACATTTCCCCGTCTGCCGTGAGGCGTATGCCTACCTGTTTCTACGTGTATATCGACGACATCGTTGCCGTACACACGCTCCACCTCGTTGTACATGTACTTGAATGACGAGAACACCAACGCAAACACGTACACAGCCCACCAGGATATCGCGTACACCATCCAGATCTTACAGCCGCCTTCCGGAGCGGTGAACCATCTAGCGGAGTAGGAGAACGTCACGGTGAAGCGAGAAATAAGGCTGTCTCGCCTGTTCTTCCTTATCGGTTTCATCGACGCAGCACACTTCTGGTGCGCCGTGTCCACGGACCCTCCGTCCGCGAACTCTTTGGATGAATTCTTCTGCGGTCCTTCTTCGTCCCCGATTCCTTCCATATGGTCGGAGTCGCAGCGATGATCCAGCTCAGGTACAGTGGCTTGGTTCCGTCGAATGAGTCGCCGCAATTCAACGATACGCGCGGCCCAGCTTAGATGACACTGATTGATTACGTCATCGCGGTACGTTCCATGACAACCCATGGCAACGGTCATGTGTTAATAAATTGGGCCCTAGTACACCTCCCCACAATAACTATATACCGAGACGGTAAGCATTTTTCGCGCAATATTTTGCAAAGTACACTTAGCGCGGTAAACCGCTACTGTTGATGAACACGTAGACCTACCTAGTCAAAGGCAAAGAGAGGTAAAACGATGGAAGAACCCTTAGCAAACAATTATATAGATAATCTATACAATACAGGCCCTATAATATTATAGGATATATTTTATAGCATTTTGCGGAAGATGTTCTATAATAATAATGACAAACTTCTACAGCGCCTAAATCTACAGACTATTTTTGCTATGTAATTCTATATAATTTCTGCAGAATTCTATCAAAAATTATGCTCCCATGAAATTTCTATAGAATTATACAGAATATGATCTAGAATTCTACAGAAATTGAAGTGACCATAGTTGCGTGGACTACTCGATACAATTCTAGCGAATGTTGAATTATAAAATTCAACAGACAATTTTATTTCTATAGAATTACACAAGCTGTCACTCACACCCCTCATATTCCCTCCATCCACCCATAATTTGCCTATCTACATCATCATTCTCATCCATCCACCCATCACTTACCCACCTACATCGTCATTCTCATCCATCCACCCATCACTTGCCCACCTACATCGTCATTCTCGTCCATCCACCCATCACTTGCCCACCTCCATCGTCATTCTCATCCATCCACCCATCACTTGCCCACCTAGATCATCATTCTCATCCATCCACCCATCACTTGCCCACCTACATCGTCATTCTCATCCATCCACCCATCACTTGCCCACCTACATCGTCATTCTCATCCATCCACCCATCACTTGCCCACCTACATCGTCATTCTCGTCCATCCACCCATCACTTGCCCACCTACATCATCATTCTCATCCATCCACCCATCACTTGCCCACCTACATCATCATTCTCATCCATCCACCCATCACTGGCCCACCTACATCATCATTCTCATCCATCCACCCATCACTTGCCCATCTCCATCATCATTCTCATCCATCCACCCATCACTTGCCCGCCTCCATCATCATTCTCATCCATCCATCTATCACTTGCCCACCTACATCATCATTCTTATCCATCCACCCATTAGTTGCCCATCTACATCATCATTCTCATCCATCCACCCATCACTTGCCCACCTACATCATCATTCTCGTCCATCCACCCATCACTTGCCCACCTACATCGTCATTCTCATCCATCCACCCATCACTTGCCCACCTACATCGTCATTCTCATCCATCCACCCATCACTGCTCCACCTACATCATCATTCTCATCCATCCACCCATCACTTGCCCACCTACATCATCATTCTCGTCCATCCACCCATCACTTGCCCACCTACATCATCATTCTCATCCATCCACCCATCACTTGCCCACCTACATTATCATTCTCGTCCATCCACCAATCACTTGCCCACCTACATCATCATTCTCATCCATCCACCCATCACTTGCCCACCTACATCATCATTCCCTGAAATGCTTATCTATGAAAGCATGTTGCAGAAATAATTCTTCCCTAGAAGCAATAAATCTTCTTCATGGACTGGACTGATTTTTATTTTATACAAAATATATAGCAACCTGGATCTGAAATTTCATATTTTCATCGACATGTCTATCTTAGCCTACATGCGCAATTTGACGACTCGTCAAAACATGGCTTATTTGAGAAAATCGCTTTTGTTTCGATACACCGCGGTACACCGTCAGCAGTTTTACCGCATCGAGGTTTACCGCATCGAGGTTTACCGCGCTAAATGTGCTTAACGTAGAAAAATAGACCACTGTGTATCGCCATTATGATCTTTTTCAATGCAATTTCCAAACGAGTGGTTTGAGTCGGGCTTTTCTGTTCAATGGAGATTTTCGATTTATTTTCGATTTATTTAATTAATAGACATTTCTTGGAGAAAACAAAAAATATGGAGCCTTATTATTCATGGTAGTCCTTGAACAGTAAACCAAATAAGCTGTTTATGCATTCGGACTTAAACAAGTGACAATAATTACTATTCGAAATAACTATAATTGTGTCTTTGAAATACATCGCCTGTTGATAGATCAGAGGTCAATGATCCAAAGATGCGACTGGACATAGAAAGTGGAGACTACACCTCGGCACCTAGGATGCACATACAGTTCCCAACATTGACATTGATATGTAGACTTGATAATTCATGTTGTCCATTCTTCCTTTGATGTTGTCTGTCCATGTAATTCTTATGAGATACTCCATCTTAATTGGTCAATGTTGTAATGTTCTGTAGCTCGTAATAATCATGTTTCGTATCTATGATAAACGTTGTGATCTGTCCTCCTTTCTTTCTGATTACGCACGCATGCGTAGACGGGACTTCCGAGATTCTTGGTGTTGAGATGAACATGTCTCCAAGTGGATGACACGTAAACCGCTACAGCAACCCGAAGGAATGTGTACCGCGCTATATAAGAACTTACCGTGTATGCAATGAACTGACCTGAATAAGGGCAAGCCAAATGACTTCAAACGAGTTGTTTGCTGATTCAGTTCGGGTCAGACATGGGAACGTTGTTCCTTCATAACATAATGCACACGCACGTACGCATGCACACACGCACGTATTTCTCTCTCTCTCTCTCTCTCTCTCTCTCTCTCTCTCTCTCTCTCTCTCTCTCTCTCTCTCTCTCTCTCTCTCTCTCTCTCTCTCTCTCTCTCTCTCTCTCTCTCTCTCTCTCTCTCTCTCTCTCTCTCTCTCTCTCTCTCTCTCTCTCTCTCTCTCTCTCTCTCTCTCTCTCTCTCTCTCTCTCTCTCTCTCTCTCTCTCTCTCTCTCTCTCTCTCTCTCTCTCTCTCTCTCTCTCTCTCTCTCTCTCTCTCTCTCTCTCTGTCTCTCTCGCTCTCTCTTTCTCACACACACACACACACGCACATACACACGCACACGTGCGCACGGACACGCACGCACACGCGCACACGCGCACACGCGCACACGCGCACACGGGCACACACGCACACACACGCACACGTTTGTCAATGTCTACATAATGTTTTATTCGTATTCAACAAGCAACTTCCAAAACATGTGTATGTTATGTTCGTGTCGTTTTATCCGAGTTCATCGAATGACAGGACTCGTACCTACACGTCCAAATGCTTCGTTTTTTGTTCGTATCCGAAAAACAGCAGCAGTTTTAATAACACAACAACGCAACAAGACGTCTTTACATCGACACCATCACAAGGGCAAGTCAAAGCAAATCACGAGCAAGGTTGCTATCCTGACAGCGGTGAGTGGGTTCCTTGTCATCACTGACGGGGTTTCATATTAACACTGGGGATCCCCGTCACCGATTAGAGGGTTCCATGTCCCCGTGACGTCACCGGCCGCTACGAATGGACAGGCGGTGGGCCTGGCTCGACTTTGTTGCTCGGTCCCAATATGTTCGTGAGCGTAACTTTTTTGGATTGTCCTTTTGTGATGGCGCCTTCATCACCAGCGCTCACCCGGTCTACACCACCAACAGAACATGAAGCGGACATGAGGACATGAGGACATGAGTGAGAGGAGATTCACAAAGAGAGAATGGAAAACGGAAGAGGGTGGTTAGAAGAGAAGAGGAGGACGAAAATCAAGATGGAAAGATACTGGGGAGTTATGTCAAAAGAGCACATGTAACCAGCCGAGAGTTGAGAAAACAATTGCAGAAGACCAGGATAGATTAGATGGACAAGAATCATGAAGGCGGGGAAACGGAACAGGTGGTATGGACACCACCACCTTCAAGGGTCAAGGGAGATGTGGACACTACCCCTTAAGGGTCAATGGTGACGTGGAAACCACCCTCAAATGTCAATGGTGATGTGGACCCTACCTTCAAGGGACAAGCATGATGTGGACATCACCCCTTAAGGGTCAAGGGTAATGTGGACACCACCCCTTAAGGGTCAAGAGTGATGTAGACACCACCTCTCAAGGGTAAAGGGTGATGTGGACACTATCCCTCAAGGATCAAAGGTGATGTGGATACCACCCCTCAATGGACAAGGGTGATGTGGCCACTACCATTCAAGAACCAAGGGTGATATGGACACCATCCCTCAAGGATCAAGGGTGATGTGGCCACTACCCTTCAAGGGTCAAGGGTGATGTGGCCACTTCCCCTCAAGGGTCAAGGGTCAAGGTCCACCCGCAATTGACGTTCGCCACAAAAAAAAACATTCACGCTCACATTTAATGGGGGCAGAAACATATGTCTGCCCCTCAGAGAAATTCCAGGGGGCAGCTGCCTCTTGCCCCCCCCCGTTCCCGCGTCTATGATAAGAGCGTTATCATTTTACGATTCACCTTACGAGTCATTTCAATAAGCGTACATCAAACTTTACCAAGTTCTCATGATCTATTGAATAATGTACTGCCTATGTACGTTTTCCCCGATTTATCACGTCCGTTACATCACGCAGATAAAGAATCTAACAACAGCGATATATGTGCATAATTAATTATGTAATAAACAAACAGCAGCATGAGGCAATTAAGAAAACACACCTAGTACAGATAGTTGGCTGTGATAGTCTGTTGATACGTTGTTAAGACTGGAAAGTACTACTTCCGGTTCCGGTTCCGGAGCGAGCCTTTTCCGGATGTGGACATGGTCCTGAGGTAGAAGACAGTATTGATCACCACAGTTCAAGATACAAAAGTGTAAATAATGGAACACTAGTGAGAGACTACTGCTCACTCGCTTCAAAAGACGGTGTGCTCAATTGTTTGTCAGTTTGTAACTTAAAGCAAAAGAGCAATTAGAATCACAACGTTTTGCATTGTAAGGTCTTATGTAATGAATGGCTATGAGTAATGTATTGTGCATTAACCTACAACATAGTACAAACTCGTTGTATTTCGTGGACAAAGATATGTGTTAAAAAACATAACTATACACGTGTGTGAACGTAACTTTATTTGCGGCAACTGTAAGGGTGCATTAACGCCATCGGTTCGGCAAAATAGCCCAATGATGCTGTTCTCGTTTTCCATGAGGTTCTTGATAATGTATTTTTTTTAATTTAACGTTTCTCGAAGCCTGCGTAAACAATTTAATTATGTAGTATTGGTTGAGGATTTGCTGATATATAGAATGACTCAGGCACAGCAAGTCTTGAAGAAGAACAATCGTTCGTGAGTCTACCGTAACATTTATTCAGTATGTTTATATTGTAGGAAATAAAGTAAGACAAGGCAAGTCGTCATCAAAGGTAAGAGACCGTCTAAGAAAATACCCTCTAAGGTAAGAGGCAGTCTACGTTATGCCACCGCCTAGGGAAAGACGTAGTCTAAGGTAAACCACCTCCTTGGGTATGAGCTGGTCTCACGTAAGACGTCCCTTAAGATAACAGACCGCCTAAGTTAAGACCACTCCAAAGATCAAAAACCCTAAGGTAAATCGCGCCTACCTTTCTCGGCACGAATATCATGATGATGGCGCCAATGATGGGCGGTACCCCGGCAAGGGTGAATGCCAAGTGGTAGTTCCCCTTGTACTCATACATCAGCGCTGCAGACACAGAAATGCGTTTCAATTAAAGGTAAGTTCCTATATAGCGCAGTATCGACTCCTCAGTACTGCCCAAAGCCCTTTACACTTTACTCCCTGGCAGACCTGTTCAATCGAACACCATCTCGACTTCTATGAGAAGCATCCAGCTGCGCTGCAATTAATGTGAAAAAACTATTTGTACATAAATACCCATCACTGTCATTAGTCAGGTACTCATTCATTCAGCTGAACTGGAGCAATGTAGAGTGAACGCATTTGCCAAAGGTTCAATACCGCAGGACAGGATTCGAACTCGGGTTCTCGCGGTTGAGAGTCCGAAGCTCTATTCACTGGGCCACTGCGCTCCACAAATTACGTCATTGATACAACATCAGTTACATACACGGCTATATTACTCGACCGGATAGTTCTAAGGATGGTCTCATAGGCAAAACAGTTTATAAATGGTTTGGTTCAGACTAACTGTATCTCACAAGCAAGTGGCGTGTACTTGCAATTTTTACGATCCAACATCGCTAGAAGAGTAGATGACGCCGCTGTATACATTTACTTCCCGGCGTTACGTGGTGACGACCAAAGTACCCACTTACCCCTATGTAATGCTTTTGGGGGTTTTGTGAACTTATGCGTCCACCAGTTACTACTTACTTGCAGGGTTATCTGCACTGATTGGTTTAAATAGCATGTTACGCGTCGTCTGCTAAGGACCCGCCTTGTTTCAGAGTCTAGACAATGATTCATATACACACAAGCGTAATGTCAGATACAAGGGGTAGTCTAGGGGGAGGGGAAAACCTCCAATCGCATACCCCACCCCCATGCGGCACACCAAAACCACTGGCGGCCGAACCAAATTCATGTTGGATGGACTGAGCCGGAGCTTCTGCACGACTCCGCTGTCAAATTTTGACATCGGAAGATGGGGGGATGCTGTTGAAGACTTTCGTCGTCGCGCTGTCTCGTATCCTAGCATCATAAGACCGGAAGGGGTTGTGGCGACGTTCATAATTTCTGAACGTCTAGGGGGAACGTAACGGGAGACATTCAAACGATCTGAGGACACGCCACGCTAGGGCAGCCTCCGATCCGCACCAACTTCTCCGGCACTCACTTCTGTCTTAGGCACCACCATACCAGTTTTCTTGGTACTGTATCGTATGTCTTCTCGAGGTCTACGACTGCATGGTAGAGCTTCTTCTGTCCATCTAGGGTCTTCTCCTGGATCTGTCTCAGCACGAAAATGTCGTCGGTTGTTCCTCTCCCTGGTCAAAATCCCAACTGCATGTGGTCTACTTCTTTTATGCCCCTCAGCCTCTTGTTTGTGATCTTCTCTAAGATTTTCAAAATGTGCTCCAGTAGTTTTCTTTATTCCGCGATAGTTCTTCCCTAGGCTTCTTCTCTAATCCTCAGGGATCTTTTCTTCCCAGATAATCAACAGGAGTCTCCAGATATATTCTTCTCCTGCTTCTTCCGGTGTTTTGATCATCTCTGGCTAAGTATGAATCGACATGGTTTAAAGTTACTATGCTTGCATTCAGTATTTAAGTGAATGCATTAGCGCACCTGTTCTTCCAGGATATTCACCGATAGCAAGGAGGGCTCAAGGTTGCACGTACGGGCGGGTGCACACCAGATACACGGGCGTTTTAATATTTCAAAGTCGGCATTGTCAGTTTCAGAAAAAATATCACTAAATATGTCTGGTGAAATGTTGCACAACATGTATAAAATGTGTTTTTACACAAAAAGATAAACATGGTATAGGGCCTTCAAACATATATGAAAAATGTAATTTAGTACGTATTCAAAGTGTTTGTAAACTTGCCAGCATTTAATTGTGGCCAACAAATCATAGCAGACATCGCCACCTACCGGCGAGTGGTGGCCCCGTTACCATGGGTAACGCACAGAGCCCCATCTGCGTGCCGATTCCCTGGGGAGCGCCGTGGGGACCGAGCAGGTCGTAGACGATAGGCATGATGAGGGAAACGACACAGCCGTCGCAGACGCCCAGTACGATAAGGAGGCAAAGGAGTGACGAAAATGACGTCACTTGTGGAATGCAAATGGTGACGACGCCCAGCAGAAACAAGGCGACCTGAAGACAAATTGTCTATAATTGTTTACAATTCTCGCCAACAACGAATGCAGCGTCACGTCACCTTTCTGTCTGGTGTCAATGTTACATAGGAAAATGAAAAACTGTCTGATTGACAAAGCCTTTTGTTTGGCATAAAGAAATACGTGAATTTGAAGGCAGTTGTGAACAGAATGTGAGAGGCTACAACAACATGTTAACAACACAAGCATATGATACATTTTCAGTGTCGTGTCCAGCGTTAGGCTCCTGTTGGACCAGACTCGCACACGCACACACGCACACACGCACACACACACACCACACGCACACACACACACACACACACACACACACACACACACACACACACACACACACACACACACACACACACACACACACACTGTCACACACACATACACTGTCACACACACACACACACACATACACGCACACACACACCACACACACGCACACACGCATACACACACACCACACCTACACACGCACACACACACACACACACACATTGCTGCTTTCTCTAGTCGTGTGTTCATTTCTTTGTCAAATGTTTTTTAGTCACGATTGAGCATACGTATGAAAATTCTTCTCAGTTTCGATGGGTTAATCGTTGAGGATGGTTCTGGCTTCTCAACGGTGAAGACCGGGACAGACGGAAAAGAATCATAGTGTCGGCGGAACGGATCGTGTGATGTGACCCCACCTCGCAAGTGATCACGGGAAGAAGAACACACGCAGAGCAAACAAGACTCGGGAATTTTAGAAAGGCTGCACATACTACCCACCTGTTGCATAACAATGCGACTCATTCTTGGCAGGTCAGCGACCTCACCCGACAGTAACCGACTGACGCCGGATGCTGACCCAAGACACAGAATGAGCACGATGACGTTGCACTGAGGTATCGTCTCTGTTGCGTGCTTCATCTGACGGAAACGGAACATCGGAAAATCTCGTATGCGGTGTTCTTGTTAAAGGTGCCTCCTTAATTCGATTTTATCGCTCGTCTAAATTCAAATGAATTTTGCGAAAAAGCAAAACTACCTAGTGCCCAATACAACGCGCTTGTTCGTTTGTGCAATTGTGTGTTATGTGTATGTAAAATCAATTATTAGCTTATTTAGTTCCTGTCCAGAAACTAATTCAAGCGATTCTCAAAATTGGAATCTTCACGTGAATGCATGGTATGTGTTTCTTTTTTTATGTTGTCGACTTTCTTTGCGTTAGAAAAACCTTGTGACGGACACATTAGTATGTTTCGGATGGAAGGTGGTATTGCGTGTGAACATTGCAGAGGAAGGAATTAAATAAATACGCACGAGGTGAACGAACGACACCGTGTAGCCAAGGAAGGAATGAGATAAATACGTACGAGATGAACGAATGACACCGTGTAGCCGAGGAAGGAATGAGATAAATACGTACGAATGAACGAACGACACCGTGTAGCCGAGGAAGGAATGATATAAATACGTACGAGATGAACGAACGACATAGTGTAGCCGAGGAAGGAATGAGCTAAATACGTACGAGATGAACGAACGACACCGTGCAGCCGAGGAAGGAATGAGATAAATACGTACGAGATGAACGAACGACACCGTGCAGCCGAGGAAGGAATGCAATAAATACGTACGAGATGAACAAACGACACCGTGTAGCCGAGGAAGGAATGATATAAATACGTACGAGATGAACGAACGACACCGTGCAGCCGAGGAAGGAATTAGATAAATACTACGAGATGAACGAACGACACCGTGTAGCCGAGGAAGGAATGAGATAAATACGTACGAGATGAACGAATGACACCTTGTAGCCGAGGAAGGAATGAGACAAATACGCACCAGGTGAACGAACGACACCGTGCAGCCGAGGAAGGAATGAGATAAATATGTACGAGATGAACGAACGACACCGTGTAGCCGAGGAAGGAAAGAGATCAATACGTACGATATGCACAAACGGCACCATGTACCCGAGGAAGGCGAAGCTGAGAGCCAGTACCCAGCGCGGGTAGCTGCGGTGCCGCCAGATGTGGGCATCCATGTAGACATGGACTACCTTCTGCCAGCCACTCAGTTGCCGCCAGTGGTACTCCGGGTGCTTGTAGATCGGCTTCCACGCGAGCGCACAAGGGCCGAGTAGGGCGATAAACCCCGATAACAACTGAAGCCAGTGCCGGATTTAGGGCATTTAGTATTGCAACTGATTCTGATATATCAGAATTCTCCGTATTTTGCATTAATTTATGTCGCACTAATCACACTAATATGACTATGTAAACTACGGCAATAATAATAATAATATATTTGTTTATACACTCATATCCAGAGTAGGATTCTGTCCAAGGGTGCTCACAATTAATAGCTACAAAATGTACATAATATAATTCAAAGTATAAAAAGGCTAGAACTGCATTAAATAAAAACTGTACTAAACAAACCTAAGTTAAAAGCAGTATTTATTATTACTGTTTTTTTATGTGGAGGCATTTTGGATGTGTGCAATATACACATTCATCTGATAATATCTATAATGTGATTAACAAATAAATTGTATTTAGTGGATACATTAACTTCTTTGTTAACTTGTGTATTCCTTTCAAACAACATTACATACATACCTATGTATGTCACAACAAAACCATGTTGAGGCGATTGCAGATTATACAGTTTGTTTGAATATTTGTTTGTTTGTTTGTTTGTTTGAATAAAACATGTTGAATATTAAATTGAATATAAAAAAGTTGCCCAGGACAAGAGGGAGAGGGAGAGAGAGAAATAGATAGAGAGAGAGAGATGGAGAGAGAGATATATATATATATACATCCTGTGTGGTGTGATCACTGGCGCCCTCTGCCTGATAACAGTAGAAACGCTGTTAATTCGACAATTAAACCCTTTTGCCGTGTTATATTAAGCAAAGATGCGTATTCAATGACCACCATGCGTGCCGTTACCTTGAACGTATTTTGCACGCCGATCTCCTCAATAAGTCCCTCCAGTGTGAACGGCAACGAGATGACGGCGAGCGAACTTCCGGCCTGTACGATGCCGTTTGCCAACCCCAGGTGGCACTCGAAGTAGTGTCCGAGAATGACGGTAGAGGGCGTGTAAATGAGGGAGTAGCCAATGCCAACGAGCAGGCCGTACGTGACAATGAGCAACTCGACGGTCGACACGTACGAGCTAAGGAACATGGCAGTCGTGGCGATGACGGAGCCGATGATGGCCGTGCCCTGCAGCCCGACCACGTCTTCAACGATGCTGGCGAGTGGCGCGAACATGAAGGTGGCGGCGACCTGGACGGAGCCAATCCACGCTACAACGGTACGGCAGAGGCTGGCAGTGGAACGACGTCTGGTACCGGCACACCCGCACGCACACGCACGCACACACACACACACACACACACACACACACACACACACACACACACACACACACACTCATATTGCGTTCAAAACAGCACTCACACTCACACAAGGTATACAAATACAAGTCTACGAACGTTGACGGTCTACGGGAAGATATGGCTAAATACGGTACACAATTTTTTTTCATGGGAAATCCCACATCCAGAACACGTGATGAGACCTGGCAGTCATTCAAGGGTGCGTTTCACCAAACCATCACTACACACATCCCGGCGACGAGCTCCAAAACAAATCGAGACCTGCCATGGATCACCCGCAACATCAGATATGAAACCTGTAAGAAGGCTTAAGTTTATCGTAAAGCAAGAAAGTCCAAGAAGCTAGAAGATTGGTCTACCTACTGTTTGAAGTGTAGCGCCGTGGTGCAGTGGCTAGAGCTTCGGTTTCTCGACTGAGAGAACCCGGGTTCGAATCCTGTGCGGCGGTGTCGAACCTTGGGCAGTTTCGTTCAATATATGTATACGTTGTTTCAGTTCACTCAGCTGTACGAATGAGTACCAGGCTATAGACAGTGGTGGATATTTGTGTACGAATAGTCTTCGCGCATTAATTGCAGCATGGCTGGATGCTTCACAGAGAACTCGAGACGGTGTTCGATTGAACAGGTCTGCCAGGAAATAAAGTTTAAAGCGCTTTGGACAGTCCTGAGGACTGGATACTGCACTATATAAGAACTTACCTTAATCTTTATGAAACGACAACACCTACAGAAACTTATGAGATCTGCTCATGACGACATATCAGAGTTGTCGTTGGAGCTAGGCTGCTTGATGGAGGAAACCAGAAGAAGGTTTGGTCTTTTGTGAAACTCAACATAACTGAAAACGTGAGTTTACCTGTACTCACTGGTAAACATACGGTCTCCACATTACCAGCCAAGCCAAGGCGGAGTGTTTATACCTGTACTCTCTGAAACAGATGGTCTCCACTTTACCAGCCAAGCCAAGGCAGTTTGTCTCAGTCTTCATATGTGATGATGGTATATATGTGCCTGACAAAAAGAACCCTGTTCCTACCGCGAGATGGACAACATAATATAACCCAGCCGATATGAGTATGAATTGTGCATTTTATTATACAAGTATGAAATTCGGCGAACACTTAGAGCATATAAAAACACAAACATTTTGATATAGGGCCATCTCAGATTTCTCCATGAAGGCGTTGGCAGCCATTTTTAAAGATGGCCGCCGAAAACCTATTTCCCCATATCTTAATAACTGCGCCACGTAGAGCAGTCATTGTTGTATCAAAACATAGGTTTTCAGGGTCAACGATTTCAAATATGTTACTTTTGACCTTCTCCGACATTCACATCCGCCATTAAAAAAATGGCGGATGTGAATGTCGGAGAAGGTCAAAAATAAGTCGCTAAACTAACAGTCCCTATATCTTAACAACTTTGGCATGTAAAACCGTAATTGTTGTGTCATTGTATTGGTCATAGGTCAAAGATGACAAATATGTTACGATTGTTCTTCGCCGATATTCTTATCCGCCATTTTTAAAGATGGCGCCTTTCAAAGCCAATTTTCCTCATATCTTAAGACCTAAACCACCCAAAGAGATAACTGTGGTGTCAAAAGTTAGGTTTTTGAGTGCGGTTTCAAATATGCTACTTTTGATCTTGTCCGACAGTCGTGTCGACCTTGTTTTTCAAAATGGCGGCTATTTTTCAAAATGGCGGTTATTTCCCAAAATGGCCACCACCAATTGCTATTTTACATATAATCCGCTAAGCTAAATCCATGATATTGTCATGTTATTAAAGTTTATGTTACCCTCAAAACGCAACACAATACATTGTTTATTTTATAAAGTACAACAATCGGAATATCATTATTTGATCCAATGTTGTTTGTGACATGTTGTCAGCAGAAACAGTCCACAGCAGAAACTTTCTTCAATCCATGTCAGCAGAAACAATCCATAGCACAAAACTACGTAGTTTGTGACAGTTCAGTATGCATGTAACAAGTGTTTGCATGTCACATGATAACTATGTATACATTGTCCACGACAGAAACGTTCTATGACAATTGTGCCAGTTCCCAGTTACTGCACGTCCCAATGTTTAGTATGTCACACGTTAGCTAGGAGCACACAGTCCACCACAGTTGCAAAGACCATTGCACTGAAGTCCTGCCTTGAGGCACTTGCATAGTCCTCTGCTTCCCCTCTTGCAACCACAGCGCAGTAATTCTCGACAAGCTTGTGTCGCTTCTGAAAGAGTTGTCCAGCATATTTTCCAGTTTCCATTCCTGTTCCACCACCATTCACTTGGAGATGGAAGCTCGGGAGCCGCGATCATCGTCTGTGCCCAGCAGTGGCCGGCTTGGTATGCAGCCCGCATGGTGTGCTGGATAAGTGTTGCTTGTGTCGGAGGAAGACCGTCAATAGCTCTACCTTTATGTGTGAACTGCTGCTTCCTCGCGCTATCTATTCATTCCTGGCTGCTGGTTCGGTCGTACAACACGACCACAAATCGTTCCAGTGGACCTAGCCAATCACCTACGGACTCCTGGGTAGCAGCCAAGGCACAGAAAACTGGTGTGACATCGTCATAGGCACTCCACGTGTCCCATGCAGTCCGTTTGCCCCTGCCTCAAAAACGTGACACCGCGTCATACCCGGTGAAGGCATAAAACATTACACAGCACATCAGTGTGATGTGTGCTGATTACTTGTTTGTTGGTGGGAATGGTTGCAGCACTAGTCGCCAATAATGAAAACAACTCTATCTTGTTGTCGACAATGCGGAGAAACTCCTGCCAGTTTCCAGGAATTGTGCTGGATGGCTCTACTCGTCTGCGGACCCCACCCCCCTCTTGGTTCGTGTTTCAGCCTTCAAGCTATCTGCGAGATACTCATCCCACTCAACATCTAATCTGCTCATATGTTGCAATTGTGATGTGACGTGATTTATGACAAGAACAATTGTGTCGCATAATCGGAGAATCTTTGCAAAATCCAGTCGAAGCATGTTGACTATTGCAGCCCCATCAAGGTTGACGACTTGTACAGTAGGATTGGGGGAATCGTCTTGTACAGGAACGAGGACTTCCAAGCAGCCGACCAGATCAGACTTTGTCCCAGTTCGCAGTTTATGATAACGCTGGTGGATACGGCTGGTTTTCATACTGAAAGAACTGATTCAGATCACCATCACGCATTTGCTACATACACCCTGGAGAACGGAGAACATTCATTTCTGAGTGATGACAGTATAGTTGTGCTCTTGATTTCTCTCGCGCTGGAGGCCGGCTAAACAATGGCAGGTTGTTTCTCTTGATGTATATGTACTGGGCTTTGTTTGGTTGACAAGCCGCTCGTTGACGTAGGTGTCATATTGTTCTTGCCCACGAGATTATAATGTGACGCAAAGTGTCGATCACAGCTGGATCTGCAAGGTCCCTGCTTTCCAGTACAAGCAAATCCCTGCTGTTCTCAGCGAACTGATTTCAAATCTCTTCTATGACATCAGTTAATCACTTGACATCTCGTCCGAATGCCATCTGTGCATGTTTCCTCTGCTATTGATTCCGGAAGTCTGTTTTCTTTCTCTTCTCGGTTGAGGCCTCGAACTCTCCAATCAGACGTGCTATTTCAGGACCAGACACCACCCAACGCCGCAGTGCTGCAAGATTCTCAGTCAGACCCACAGACCTACAGTACCACCGTCACCTTTCACAGAGGCATTGTTCAGCTCATGGGCCTGGTCAATCGCAATGCCAGAGAACACATGTGCCGTTTTCTTCACAACAAACTTTCCTTTGCGAAACTCTGCAAAGATACCAGGATGACTGTCGTTAAGATAAACGATGTCATGCAGATGGACATGTATCCATCTGGCATAATGGGTGTGGCCCAAGGCGAAGAACAAGGAACAATCTTGGTCAGTGAGTCTATGTAAAGCAGGAAGTCTCCCTCTCTTATCGCTCTCACATAGATCATCCCCTCCAGTTCCAGCTGCAGGATGTTGGACCAAAAACTGGAAGAGGGGACCCGTTTCAGCTCTCTGAGCACACCAGTCTTCCAGGGACATCTGATTGCACCCCTCTTCTATGCCATTGCAGTACTCGGTGTACGCCTTCTGTTGAAGTAGATACAGGCAACAAGCTATGATCTGATGAACGCATCGGGTGCGTGTCACGTGGGTTGCTTTCAGAAACGAATCTGCTGTCGCCACACCGGCCTGTGTGCGTGCACCTGTCCAACCGTTGCTCTCCAAAAGGTCGCCAAGTGCCTTAAGAGCAGCCATCTCGATGTGCAGCCCACCAAAGATCACAACAAACTGATCTTCTCCGTGACTTGCTGGCCAGCTCCATTGGATTTGTTTTGCAAGGATGTACAGTGGCTGGTCCGCAGTGATGATTGACACCTGACCAGGGTTTAGAATCTCCACTGCCTTCTTCACTACACCCATGGAATGATGAATCATAGCCACGGACTTGGTCTGGTCATGGAAGAGGAGCAGTAGAGAAGTGAGTGTCACGGTGGCGTGGACTCGTCCCGTTACACAACTTTCCAGTTGTTCGAGTCGGACACTATACAAATTTGCCAGGTCTGTCAGTTTAAAAACTGGTACAACAAGACTGTCCGTGCCGGATTCTTTAATATATGAGATGAGTCCAGCAAATGCGATGCATGGTAATCAGAGTTTACTTCACGTTCTTCAGATGTTGCCATTTCTCGTGCTTCGTTGTACAAAGAAACCAGGTATTGGGTGTGATATTTGGCCTATTGTGCGATCATGTCCCCGGCATTTAGTTTCGTGAGAAGGGCAGTGTCCTGCAACTTGACAACACACTGCCTGATGCGAACATAAACCTGAAAGGTCGACACCTTGCGTAAAGACTCTCCAGCTGGAGCCATGCCACAGAAGAAAGAAACATGTGCCTCTTCCACACTTTGACGGGTGAACTTCTTGGAAACAGCTGTATAGTTTTCAATGTGAGATTTTCTCTTGTTCAACTGCAGTCTACACGAATGATGCCACGTGGCTTTGTGCTGCTGGAAAGGTGCCTCGATGCCCTTACCCTCATCTAACCTTGACACCTTGATTGTTTTAGGCAAGCAACCAACCCTGTTGAAATTCATGATATTGTCAGTGATAGTCTTGTAACCTAATTCCTCTGCGTCACGTTTTGAGTAAGATGGGCAACGAAGCACCTCCAATATGTCCTCCTGACACAGAATGCATTTGTTCCAATTTGTTGTCAGACGTTGTACACTCGATGTCCCAGGGCCAGGCTGGTCTACCACCTTATATACTTTGGTCATTCAGATAATCTCACACAATTACATTGTTCTGTTGGAAATAAGATGTACAATGCTGTTATTATCCCACGGATTACCTGTCCTACATTCTGAAGATCACATATTCGTTTCATTATCATTACACTCGGCATTTACATCGCCTTACAGAAAACATGTTCTAAACGAAGTGCGGTTTCCGCTATACATGGGGTCATGTGACGTCTTCGCAGCCACATGACCAGCTGTTGCTGCCCCTACCGATTCATGCTAACATTATATATATATATATATAAATATATATATATATATATATATACACATATATATATATATATATATATATATATATGTATATATATATATACATGTATCGCCACCTGTCATAATTACATTACATATTTTGTTCAATTTTGTAAGGTTGATGGGTGTTCACATTAATTTTTTATTTAAAATGTAAATAAAACAATATTTTACATGCGGTAAGTGTGACAACACGTGGACACTGGAGATCACTACGGATACTCCTGGAATATATATAACAACAAAAACATACCATTTCATTCACACTACAACATAAATACCATAAACAAAATCTCCTTAAACATCATTGGCAGCCATTTTGGAAAAAGTGACCATTTAGGAAAATGCGGCCACTTTGCAAAAGTGTGCAACGTATTTTGGAAAATGGCTGCAACATGGCCAGCATTTGTATCGTGGGGCAAATCAACGATTGCTCTAAAGCTAAAAACCTAGTTTTGGACATTCACATTAACTTTGTCACTTTCGCTTTTAAGGGCGCCATCTTTAAAATGGCGGATAAGAATGTCGGCGAAGACCAATTGTAACGTAAATAAAAGACCTATAACTAATACAGTCACACAACAATTTCGGTTTATATCCCTAAGATATGGGGACATTGAGTTTAGCGACCGCCATCTTTAAAAATGGTGGATGTGAATGTTGTAGAAGGTCAAAAGTAACATATTTGAAATAGTTGACCACGAAAACCTATGTTTTGGTACCAAAATGACTGCTCTACATCCATTGTCATTATGCCTGTCACCTCTATTGGTGCATAGGCCGCCAATAACTGTTCTCCAGTGTCCCCTGTCCTGGGTCATTTTCTCTAGTTGGTTCCAGGTGTAGCACATCCTGCTGGTGTCTGCTTCAAGTTCTCGGTTGTGTTTCGTGGTCGACCTTTTCCTCGTTCCCTGCGGGTTCCAGGACATCGCTTGTTTGTGAGGTTTGTGTCTGGTTTTTGAAGTGTGTGCCCGATCCATCCCCATCTTCTTTTCATGATTTCCTCTTCCACAGGAAGTTGACTGTTCCTCTGCCACAGATCCACGTTTCGGATTATATTTGGCCAATGAATCCGAAGTATTATTCTCAGGCGAAATAAGTTGGTGAAGGTCTGCAGCCTCTTGATAGTTGCCTTTTGCTGTCCTCCAAGTCTCGGATCCATAAAGCAGGACAGATTTGACGTTGGCGTTGAAGAGCTTGACCTTGGTGTGGAGTGCAATGGTATTGGTATTCCAGATGTTCGTGAGTTGTAGGAAGGCGGTTCCATCTGTTCCTCCCTGTTTGTCGATGATACTTCCGAGTTAGGTAAATGCTGCCACTTCTTCAAGGGCACTTCCTTGTAGTGTGATTACTTCTCTATTGGTGGCGTTGGTGCGGAGGTTTTTTGTTTTCCCCTTGTGAATGTTGAGGCCTATTTGCGAAGATGTGGTTGCCAGCGCATTTGTCTTGTTTTGTATCTGTTGGTAGTTGTGAGAGAGTAGGGCGATGTCATCTACGAAGTCCAGGTCATCCAGTTTCTTCCACAGCGCCCACTGAATGCCATTTCTTCTCTGTTCCGTAGAAGTCTTGTTGTCGCCGTTCCTCTTCCTCCTGGCCTCTGACTGGGTCATGAAGACTTCTACGGAACAGAGAAGAAATGGCATTCTGTGGGTCTCTCTGTCCACACTGTCGAAGGCCTTCTCGTAGTCCGCAAAGTTGATGTAGAGCGGTGAGTTCCACTATATTGACTGCTCCACGATGATTCGCAATGTTGCAATCTGGCATACACGGGATCTGCTCTTTCTGAAACCGGCTTGCTCCTCACGTAGGTAGGGGGTCCATGACATCTTTTATCCTGTTGAGGATTATCTTGTTGAAAACTTTGCCAGTTACCGAGAGAAGTATGATGCCTCTGTAGTTGGCACAGTTGCGAGGTCGCCCTTACTGGGCAGCTTGATGATGTAGCCTTCTTTCCATTCTGATGGCACCTGCTCCTCCTCACAGAAGAGTGGGTAGAGCATCTCGAGTGTTATGTACCTTCTTTCAAGACTTCTGCTGCAATGTTGTCTGGGCCTGCTGCTTTTCCATTTTTCTGCTCCTGGTTTGCCCTCCTGATCCCTTCTCTGGTAGATTTGCTAGTGTCTATGGGGAGATCGGTTTCTGCAGGTGAGCTTGCAGGTGCTTGTCGGTTCAATAGTTCTTCAAAGTATTTAGTTGCCCGTCTGCTCTTGCGATGGAATTTTCATCCTTATCCTTGACTGGACGTTCTGGCTTGCCGTATTTGCCGGACAGTTTCCTTGTTGTGTCGTATAGATTCCTCATGTTGCCATTTCTTGCCGCCTCCTCTGCTTCTTCAGCAAGGTCGTCTATGTAGTGCCGTTTGTCAGACCTCCCTTTTACCTCCCTGTTTGTTTCTGCGTATTTTCCCTGTGCTCTTGCCTTGGATGCTCGAGTGCGGCTGTTGTTCACAGCTGCTTTCTTCTTTTTTCTCTCTTTGATCTTGTTCAAGGTGTCCGCTGATATCCAGTCCTTCCTCTGTGTGTTCCTCGGTCGGAGCCCAGCTTCACAAGTGGGTGTCACTGCTTC
>OZ023218.1:4141715-4151715 GCA_963995525.1 Escarpia spicata | reverse complement strand
GCTAGACTCCGTGGAACACAACAATTACGTGTTGACAAACATTTGGTAGTTTTTTATAATTTACAAGTGATACGTTCTTCACCATGTCTCATGTCGGTTTCGTGGCACACTTCCAACTGCCAACGCCATCTTGGATTGTCCGAGAAGTAGTTAACGGAAACGTTTAATTATATTAATTCATACGAGCTGACACAGGTCTCGAAACCTATCAATGCACCCATTTGGACTTGTGATCGCGCTCAATATATGGATACGGCAGAACATTTGAGCGTGGCCCTTTCAAACTACTCGTTTCCTGATTCTGTACGTCGCCATTGATGCGTCAGTCACCCTCCACGATCGGAATATCCGGGTGGCTGTCGGAAACGCCGTCTTCGGGGATATCGGTAACCTGGACATAGATCACATATTAACTTCCGTATTCAGTGCACACAAATATAGTGCGAGTGATTTTGAGACGGTACCCCCTTCTAAGATGTTGCCCACCCTGAAAGAACATTATTCTATAATAGGTAAAATACCACCACGCAGATTACAACACTTCTGTCGCGCTCTGGCTTGTAAACATGTCTTCTTTCTGGCTTGGCTCAAAAACCTATGATACCTCGCTATTAAGATCACCCTCTGAATTCACAAAATTGACTTGAATGGCAAGGTGACCGTATTAGCGGGACACATTTCGTATACTTTACTGTTACAGAAATTATTTGGAACTGTCTTGTGGTGACCTTAATTGCGAGGTGGATGTCGAGCGCAGTGGTGCAATGACTAGAGATTCGGTCTCTCGACCGAGAAAACCCGGGTTCGAATCGTGTGCTGCGGTGTCGAACCTTGGACAAGTACGTTCAGTCTACGTTGCTCCATTTCACTCAGCTGTATGAATGAGTACCTGGCTGTAGACAGTGGTGAATATTTGTGTACGAATAGTCTTCGCGCATTAATTACAGCGTGGCAGGATGCTTCCCAGAGAAGTTGAGATGGTGTTCGATTGAACAGGTCTGCCAGTGACTTAAGTGTAAAGAGCGTGAGCAGTCCTGGGGACTGAATACTGCGCTACACGTACCTGTATTATAGATGTGACCGTGAGGCAAGATTCGACTATGCCCAATCAACGTATTACCTCTCAGTCATCTGAGATCGGAGAAAGGCCCTAAAGTAAAGCATCCTATATAAAAAAAACACGTAAATAAATAAGTCTAGATGACTACCGTTGTACTTTCTGGAAAAAATCGCCATTTGTCAGTTCAGAGAGCAATGATCCAATGACGCGAATGAACACAGAGAGGGGTAATTGCACTTACAGTGATCCAGAGTTAGTAGATCAATACATATATATATATATATATATATATATTTAGCCACCTTTGATAGTCTGAAGTGGTCTAAGAGGCGGAACTTTTCACGGACGTCATCGCCCATAGTCGAATTTACCAGCGTCGACTTCCTCGGGCCTCGAATAGTGTATATCTCGTCTGTAGTGGCACAAATGCGAAAAATGTGAAAATATGACAATAAAATAGCAAGTCTGGTAGCACAGTAGTCTAGACTAGCTATTTAATCTTCAAATGTATAACGCTTGAAATCGAACATGTTTGTCACGGAAATAAACCTGTTACGTCCGAAACAGTCCACGACAAAGTAGGAAATACACGAGTTGTAGATCTTTATGCAGGAATGTTATATACACTATGAAAAAAGAAACAAATCATTCTCGAAAAACGTTATTGTGTCTACATAATTATTCTGTCTTTGTTTAACGACATTAGGAAGTAAACAAATGACACATTGAGACAGCACACTCCATATGTATGATCTAATTACACAACTAAACTAAAACATCTTACACTTACACAGTATTTATGTATATACTTTTGCTTTGACCTAACGATATCAACAAACACGCAAACATGCATAACAGGAAAACAGTATTATGTTATAGATGTTTAGAATGATGAAGTATGTGTGATACCCGCTGTGGCATCTGAGGAACTGGCTACGTCAAGGTTGATTCGCGAAAGCACTGCCATGACTTCCGTCATGTTGCCGGAAGCAGACAATCTGTGCTCCTGTAAACAAGGCAGACCGGAAACACTGACTATTAAATGTAACGCGCTTGCGCGTACTAGCGACATTACCGCTTCCGCATCAGAACGGATAAAGTCGGGGTATAACAAGTTCTAACGGTGAGCGGAATAACATAGCTTTGCTCTGATAAGATCACAACAATTGAATGGTCATTGATAGTGCTGTAAACCCATGAAATATTGTAATTACGCAAGAAATCCTAAAGACTAGATAATAATCAATGATAAAGAGTTTAAAACATAAATTAGAACATAAAATGTCATGTTAGACTTAGTAGCACATCTGACAACCGTGGCTGAAAGTTCTTGAAAAAACGTCATTCGACTGTACAATTATTAATATTGTGTGCATCTTGACGTAATTTAGACGACATGGTGTACACAAGTAATATAATAGTTTGTCAAGTGATTTCATCAAATCTAAATAGCAAATTTGCAGAAACTAGCTAGCACGTCATAGTATACACCATATAGGCCTATATTCCACTCCTCCCGAAATTATTATGAAATTAAGCGAGCGGAAAACGATTGCGATGGGTGCGTTAAAATGCAGTTTGTTCGATGAAACTGTAATCTATACATAAAGACATTGTGCATCCGTTCCTCGCACGTTCTCTTACCATCTTTGCCGACGTTATGAAGAAGAACACGGCAGCGCCGATTACGTACGGAATTCCGCAGAGAGGGAACGCCACCCTGTAGGTTTGATCAATTTCGTACAACATTCCTGAAAAAATAAACCCACCATGAACTTTCCGCGAACGTGGCGCACTGAGATAAGTAGAAAACGACGTATAACCGTCTGTATTGTAAACATCACGCTACATACTGTAAGTAACGGTGCATATCCTAACATCTCGACCGTGCATATCATTATGAACTACCACTTTTAAAAAAATAATGTTACAGTTATATGTTAACCCACGTCATGCAAGCAAGGTAGTATGTTTTGGAATATACAGATCGTTATGCCATCGGATTCATGTATGTAATACTGTTGTTTGAAATATAAATTGTGGTTTCTAGTGTAGTTAAACGTTAAAAATAAATAAATAATTGTATAACACGCAGTCAATCTATAAATTACTGCGGTGAATTACTAATCGGTCCCGTTTATTGGCTGGTCCCGTTTGTTTACGTTTTATTAAGGAAATTTGCTTTGATTAACAGCGTAGGCGCGGAGGCCACTTTCAAAGACGGTATTTATGCAATTACAGCGGTCAATAAAAAATCAGTATCATTGAATCACACACAATTTACTAATGTATTTTGGCGACTTTGTAACATCAAATAACGCCATCTGAACGCAGTACCACGAAAGTTACGAAAAGCCAAAAGGTTACGCGACCTCTTGCGTTGGCGTAACTTTACGATGAAATATACGCCATATTTGCGATTGTTCGTATCGTAAGTGTTTCGAGAATAGCACGTAAATTCGTAACTTACGCACTTTTGACGTCATTTTTATGTAAAAATGGCGCTAAGAAATTCGTAAGTCGTTCGAGAATACGTGTTTACGCACAGGTGCAGGGACGAAAACATCGCTCCCTACAGTCTATGGATGAAATGCCCTTTCAACACGAAACGAGCCCACTGCATCATCGAAAGGGCCAAAAGGGACCTTATGTTATGAGAGAGAATCCGAATAATTAACAACAAATTGGATAGTTACAAACAAGAGAAAAACTACGGAAGACGAACTGTTTACGCAGTTGCCTAGCAATGAGAGCGTAGTGTTACACCTGACACGTACATATGAGTCAGTGTACAACAACACTAAATGGCGACATCAACATAACATATAGTTAACATCGCGAAGTATGAAATGATTGACGCAGAAACGATGGTTCTTGCGAAATTACTCAGTTATGCTATAGCGCCGAAACAAATTCCAATAGAGGAATATATAGTAGCCACTGAACAGACTTGCTCTATGTTACCACAAACAGAAGCACAAAGCTTGCGAGCAGACATGAAAGGGATTCGGAAATCAGCAAAGCTTCCCAAATCCAACTTCAGTAAAGAAGAGAGTAACGCACTTAAATCACTCGGAAAAAAACGAAACAATCATTATTTTACCGGCGGACAAGGGACGTTCCACGGTAGTAATTGACAAAGCACAATATGAGAAGAAAGTGTGTGAGATGCTGGATGACGAGAAAATATACTTCAAATTGAAGTCGGAGCCAACTGCTAAGTACAAGAGAAAATTAAATACCATCCTCATCAGACTAAGGAGAGAGGGGGAGATCACAGAACAACAGTACTGCTACCTTTATCCCTCAGCGGAAACTATCCCTAGACTGTACTGTACACCGAAAATACACAGAAACGACAACCCCCTAAGACCTACTGTGGACTATACTGGTTCAATAGCGTACAACGTGTCACGAAGCTTGGCAGATCTTCTTGGCCCACGTGAAAAACTCAAGACACCTGGCAGAGGAACTAAAATCACTGACGCTACACGATGATGAAATGTTCACCTTCCATGATATCTTGTCTCTGTTCACGAACACGCCTATACCGAAGACAATGGAGATAATCAGGACCAAATTGCAGAATGACGCAACATTAGCAGACTGGACGAGACTGGAAATAGAAGATATTACGGAACTACTGCAATTTTTGTCTGAAGACAACCTACTTCACATTAAGAAACACTGTATACCAACGGGAATTTGGCACAGCCGTGGGTAGCCCCATGTCCCCCATTGTTGCTAACCTCTTCATGGAACATCTCAAGAAAGAGGCCATCACCACAGCCCGTGTAACGTGTAAACCAAGAATGTGGAAACGCTATGTCGATGACATTCTCGAAGTTATAAAGATAGGAATGACACAACACTTGACCGACCATCTTAACACAGTGGATGAAACTAACAGCATAACATTTACACACGAAGAAGATGCAGAAGGAAAGATGCAATTACTAGTCAGCAAGGAATGGGTGGAGGTGAAATGTTCGATCTTCCGGAAGAGTACCCACACGGACCAATATCCAAATTTCTCCTCACATCATCCATTACACCAGAAGATGGGAGTGATCCGTACGCTACTAAACAGATGTGAAACGCTTGTCACAGAGGAGGAAGATAAACACAAAGAAAGAGAACACATCAAATAAGTCCTAAAGAGATGCGGGTATTCACAGTGGACCATATTAACGGTACAGAAAAAGATGAAACAAAAGAATGAAGCCATTATCAGGAAGAAGACTGTGAAAAAGATAAGGACAAAGGCATGGTGGTACATCCGTATGTCCAAGGATTATCCAAAACCACATTACGGATCATGAAGATATACAAGTTGAACACAGCAATGAAACCTCACAACACCATCACAGGTAAGACCAAAAGACAAAGTGTAACCACACAAGACGTGTGAAGGAGTGTGCGCTATATCATGTAAGAAACTGAAATGCTACATACAAAGCAACAACGAACAAATCCTACACCAGAAACAACAGAAAAACATCGGAAAAGGAGATGAAGAAATCGGCCATCACATACAACATGACACAGCAAAATCACATAGTAAACTGAGAGGGGACCAAATTTGTGGACAGGGAGTCGGACTGGAGGGCAAGAGGCATCAAAGTAGCGATCTGGGTTAGAAAAACCAAGGACAGCATGAACCGAGACGAAGGACGGTACCGGCTCTCACATATCTATGACGCTCTCTTGAAGAGTCGCCCAGGGCGCAGCCATGGGGGGCACACACCGGAGTGACTACGTCTGAGCCGAAGGACTACCGTGTCGCCATCTAGTGGTAGTCGTCTGAAGAAGACTGTTGATCGCAGTCGAAACGTCACGAGAACAAAAGGTAAACTGATTGTGAAATAAGTAAAAAGTATCACCCACAAGTAAACACTCTGGGCATGGTCTTGCAGTTGGCGGCTCCTGCCTTTGCTGCGACACTAATATGACAACTCACCTAAGATGGGCGGCCCGGCCGTCATCGTGTAGGACATGAGGTTGAAGAGACACCCTATGCCCTGGGCAGCGCCTCCAGGTCCGAGAAGGTCGAAGGCTATGGGTCCGAGCAAGCAGATGAAGCACCCGTCACCGAGGCCGAGCAGGACCGACAGCAGAGCCATTTGGTAGAATTTGTTCGGCAGCGCCAAGCACGACGTGCTCACCCCCATGACGATGAAGGCGATCTGGCGACACAACAGTCTTTGTGAACGAACACGACCTCAACAACGTCAACAATGCTATATTCTGCTATGCTATCAAAATACAGTCAAACTTCCTTTACTGTCACTTCGGTATTACGTCTATCTCGCAACTGTGGTTACCTTAAGACAGTCCTAAATTATTTCCGTAGCATTAAAGAATAGCATATTAGTTCCGCCAATGCGGTTACCTCTCTACTCGGGTCACTTTCGTCCGGTCCCGAGGTGACCGTAATAGAGAAGTTCCACTGTATTGTCTGCTTACGTCAAGGACCCATGCTCCGTCGGGAATATAAAATGTTATGTAAAATAATTCATGTAATCCATGTCTCATATAGCCAACAGTACGTAGCTATGTTGCGCTAATCTAACCTACGGGTCTGTTCATTGCAACCCCAGTGTAAAAACTGTGGTTACATTATTTATAATTAGCACTCAATGTAACAGCTGATAATAGGTTGAAAAGTACAATCTTCATGTATAATGTTTATAAAAACGTGTGTATACGATATTCTACTTCTCTGTGAAGAACAGTATATCATATTGTTTCCACAGTGATGATATTGCTTCATTGAGGAAAATTTCCAAAGACGTCAAAGCTGATGGTGTTAAGTGTTTGGCATATCTACTACGGATGGTATATTGTTTCTCCTAAATGTATGTTTGCTTTACGAATCATCACAGCACAAGTGAGACGAGTTTTTGAATTATTTGGGTAAGAATACGTCATTTGTAGAGAGAAAACACCAGAGTATAATCATTGTAAAACTATTGATTGAATGCTGCAGTAAATACTCCTTTTGAATCTGAACAACTGTGTAACATTTCCGGTCTGATTATCTCAGATTATGACAAATATGGTCTGGAATCATTATCAGCAACGTCTAAAGTGATAAATTAAATCACGCTATCTGTTTAAACAGTGTTCATCCAATAATCGCTATACATCCAAATCCATGATTCAGACCATCTCCTTGAATGATGCGTTGTGTCTATTTGTGTTACTGATGAAAATCATTGACAGTGTATCTACACAGACAGAAACAAACTGAAATGTGTCCTATTTGAAATGGGCAAGATTACAACATCAGAGAATGTGGAAAGAGTAGGGTTGTCTATCGGACCAGGGTACACATTCCCGAGGACTGTACAAGTACAAACACGAACTGTTCAGATAAACTGCACAGATGTGACATAGATCAACGATCTGATGATATATGGGGAGCGGTGGTCGAGTGTTAGAGCGGCGGACTGTCGGTCGTGGGAACTTTGGTTCGAATCCAACAACCGACCGCCGTTTCGAGACTTGGGCAATTTCGTTCACTCATGTGTTTTTCGGAAGATATACTATAAGCTGATGGTTTCTTCTACGTGGTGGATATGCCAGGGGAACTAACAGATCCCATACAACTGGTAAATGAGTAACACGCAGTGCGCAATGTTCCACATGCGCTTTGACCCACACTTCTCAAAGTGACATCAAACCTCAAAGAGAACGATCGGACGGAGTAATTTTGCAGTGACAGGTCTATAGGTGAGAAATAGATTGCCAAAATGTGTGCGATTAGCAGGGCCATTATCAGCATTCCAGAAAAAAACGTATATTACGCCTGCACTACCTGCCTTGGTGCAAACACTGGCTGCGACATTTAAATGACATTAGTTTCTATTATAAATATTAACATGTAGTGGACTCGCTAACTCTAGAGAAGGTAAACTCTGTAAACCATATTCAACAATACTCTAGCCACATACGTGTGGCTAACAAAGACTGGTGAACTAATCATAAAAAGAAGATGACGAAGAAGGAGAAGAAAAAGCCCAAAAAGACGATGGAATAGGAGAACAATAATATGAAGCACAAGAAGGAGAAGGAGAAGAAGAAGATGTGTTGCGCTTCGAGAATTTGGTCTAGAAACAATTAGTACTCACCTGCATCATGCGGACGCGACTGACGTTGAGGTCGGCGATGCGGCCACAGACGATGCGACTGATGCCGGACGACGCCCCGATACACACGATCAGAAGGCCTCCGTCAAACTCGGGCGTCTCCTGCTGGGCGTGTTTCACCTGCGCACAGCAATAGAATATATATATATATTAATACGCTGACTTTGGAGCATTGTAGGTCTGTCTCCTCCGAGGCGCCGAAGTCCACTCGCTCTCATCCAGCGCAGTAGCTCAGTGTTAGAGCCTCGGACTCTCAATCGAGAGAAACAGAGTTCGAATCCTGTGCTGCCGTGTGGAAACTTGGGAAAGTTCGTTCTCTCTACGTTGCTCCAGGTCACTCACCTGTATGAATAAGTACTTGGCTATAGACAGTGGTGGATATTTGCGTACGAATAGTATTCGCCCATTAATTGCAGCGTGGCTGAATTTTTCCCAGAGAAGTCAAGATGGTGTTCTGCCAGGGAGTAAAGTATAAAGCGCTTTGAGCACTCCAGACGATTGGATAGTACGCTACATAAGAACTTACCTTTACCTTCAATGTCCATTCACTTTCAGGGACGTCCGATCTACCAACTGGCGATGTATTTAGTGTCAGAGTCAATCACTAGATGTACGTATGGGGCAGACGTTAGTCTCAGTGTCAGTGTCACTCACCAGGTGTACATACGGACCGCAGTATCCGAGAGAAGCGATCGTGACGCCGACAGTCCAGAGGACGTAGTTCCGGTTTAGGAATATTCGCAGGTTGAGGAACTTGCTGATGTAGTGCTTATAACCGTGCACCACTTCGATGACGGTGGAGCGGCGGGTATGGCGCAAATAGTGGTCGAGCTCGTGGTGTCGTGCACTTCTTAGTGGTCGCCAGAGGGCGCAGCACACGATGAGCAGGGCGGGCATCACCGTCAGTATCGACAGCGTCTTGCGTATTCCCACAACATCCAGAAGCTGCGATTGGAAGGACGTCATTATCGGCAAGGAGTTGATAATAGATGCAATAGATACAAAAGGATTTTCTTAATTGTGCCATTTCTCTTTACAACAGCCAATTATTCCTTAGAAACGTGTTATACCAACCAGATTTTGTAGTCTGAATATGTGTAGCCGTGTATATACGCATCCCTGCTTGTTGTAATACTTATTTTTTTCATCACGCGTTCATTCGCCACTCACACCCTCACATTTCATCCATCCACCCATCATTTGTTCGCCAACGTAATCTCTATGATTACCTGTTTTAATATGTGATATATGTGTATTTGCACAAATTTAGCTTGATTGGTTCGTGTCGCAACATTACTTTCTCATATACATAATGAGAGCCTGTTGTAAAAAGAATGTTTCTTTAAAGAAGCATTAGAGATTATGTTACGTTACGTTGTGTCATATGTTGTCATGTCATGTTAAGGGCCTAGTACACATGTCGACGGCGACGGCAAAATCTCGAAGGCAACGCGGCAAACTGCGAGCAGAGCTAAGTACACTTAACGCGGTAATCTTCGACGGCATATGCAAATTGGTCACATGAGCAGTTTGTGGACGCTATAAAATTGAAGTTTTTTATAATCGGGATGGGACAGAGCATATAGCACTTCAAGGATCAGTTTCTCTGTCACCATTATAAAAACGTTCCTTCTGCGAAGAATTGAATACTGAGCTCCTAATTATGTATAACATAAATAAACATGATATTCACTCGATTACCCACCTTTCCTTAAAATCAAATCAAATTATATCAATATATATATATATATAAAACAATGATTCTATAGTTTTATTTTGTGTTTACATC